>CM059334.1:814758-847258 GCA_030340685.1 Protosalanx chinensis | reverse complement strand
TGCATACAGCACACACACACACACAGCCGTATGGACATACAGAAAATCCATCCATCCATTCCCCACACACACAGCAACACTTACGGTTGAAGTCTCGGTGGCGAGCCCTGGCCCTCCAGGGTCTGTTGTGGATCCAGTGCAGCCGTCTGTGGAGCTCCATGGCTGGGGGCCAGACTCTGCTGCAGTGGGCCTCTCATCCAAGGGCCTCACCCCCTCTTTTAACCTACCTCACCCCAAAGAGAGGGCCTCATCCCTGGGCATCAGCACTAGCGATTCCCATCCACCTATCCTTGCCAAGAACCAGGCTCCGTAATGGCGTCCACTGAGGCTGTGTAGTGACGGCTACTGCACCTCGTCAGCTTAAGTTGAACGAGCTGGCTCGTCTCCCTGCTCTAATCTTTTATGCATGAGTCAGTGGAACCCAACTCCCAGGGAGGGAGAGGGGAAGAGGAGGCCTGAACCCAGGCCAGAGCACCTATCTCTGGGCAGCATCAGAGACGAGGACTGCATGGCTGGGTGAAACGTGATCCCACCACCATGCTGATGGAGCTGGGAGGGGTTCAGAGGGGCTGGAAGGAGAGAATTCTAGGAAATGATCCATCACTCAATCACTCCGGTGACATCTTTTATACGTCACAAACTACTAACTCACTTTATTCATAACACAGCATTCTCACTGACAGCACACACACACACACACACGTTAGTTTAACACACTCACAGGCCACACAAACGATCAGAATTCTCCCTGAATGTTACATCACAGACTCACCAAACAAATGCTGAAACATAGCAAGTCACGCTCCCGTACCTAGTAATCTAGCTGTCTGGTCGGTAACAAGATCAGTTCATTTATTCCACCAACATACCAGAAAGAACCATATGATTCCTCATTTACCTCAGGCAAACCGATAACATCTCCCTCTACTTCACTGGTGTCAAACTAGGTGCCATCGAGGGCTGAGGGGGTGCAGGTTTTCATGTCAATCAAGCCACTACACACCATCTGATTTCACTAATGACTTTCTCTACTTAGTGACATCAGATGGTGTGTGGTGCTTAGTTGAAGTGAAAACCTGCACCCTCTTGGCCCTAGATGGCACCTAGGTTGACACCAATCATCCAGCAGCTTAAGCTGTGAGTTTTCATTTGGAAAAGGGGGCCCCCTAGTGGAAAGTCTGTTAAATGCAGGATGTGGAACACATAGCAAGTTGAATGACTTGCATTTTGTCACTGGCAAGGTAAACATATAGTATAAAAAAAAAAAAATACATGTTAAGTCATTTAATATTAGGATCAATACTCGTTAATTTATATATCTTTAACTGAAACAACAAATTCCTCTCTTATTGTGGGAACACTGCTATGAGATGAAGGTTAGAGGATATATAACAACATTGTGAGCAGCCAGAATCATCATGAAGTTATTCACATCAAACATTCTGTTTAGTATTTTTATTCAGATATATCCAGTCCGTACAGCAGAGATAGCACAAAACTTTTCTTTAAGTTCTAAAGCTCATCATAAATCTCACAGAACGCCATCCATGACAGAAAATCATAAATAAAACATAGACATATGAAAGCAATATGACAGTGAGATCTAACAGCCTAAACCAGACCACATCACAGAGGTTAATAACTATGGACAACAGGCCACCACCATCTTTGAAGAAACGACAGAGAAAATGACAATAATGGCGGAAAAAAAACTAGACCATGAACTTAATTAGATAAGAACTCAAACGTTCTTCCCACTGTGTGTGTGTGTGTGTGTGCATGCATGATTCAGGTGCTGGTGTTACAGACACTGCGAGAGCTTGGTCTAATTGTCTTTCAGGTGTTCTAAATGTGACCAGTACCTGATGATAAAGTCAGACAGTGTTGAGGGTTCGGGCAGTAAAGTCGCTGCTGTAACATGACATTCCAGAACACTCGTTCATTCCACAAGACACCCCCCTGCATGCTGTCTGACACACACACACAAAAAGGTTTGCATTACAATATCAGCGTTCCAAGGATATTTGGTCCAGGGGTGATCTTAATACAAGGCACAACATACAACACTCTTACATGGTACACACACAGACAGACACACAGACACACACTTTCACATATCAGCAAGAACGGAAATTTGTGGAGGGAATAACGGGTGGTGTGGCGTTCTGAACGAGGCGTTCATTCATGAAGAAGTGGAGTTGCTGCATTGTAAGTTGGCGCCACAGCCTCCATCTAAAGAACGCGTGGAACATCATGATGCAGAAGGACAGAATCAACAGGATGGCAACTCAACTCACAACACAGACCATCTGGAATACTAAACCGGGAAGTAGACAAAAGGCGACAAGTTTGTATACATTGTGAGACATGGTCAGTTTAGACTAACGCATCACAACATGGAGGGACTGACACACAACATAGAACTTGCAAGTGTCTAAAAGACCCCAAAAAGTGTCAAACAAGACAAGTGTCGCTGGTGTATAGTACCATTCATCTAACAATCAGACAATATGGTGTGTCTTTACGTTTAAAAAAAGAAAGCTATAAGGCATTTTATTCATGGCATAGTATCCAACTGTGACAATATTCAACTAAAGAACTTCAAATTGATGCAAAAAGGTACCATTGCAAACTGCCACATAAAGAAAGAAGATTGCGTGCCTCGCTTAAAAGCTACATTTTAGGCAAGAGTCAGGTTTGGCCTTGAAATGTAAAACAAAACAATATCAACTCAAATAAAGCAATTTTTGGCCAGCATCAAATGTGAACCCAGAGTGAGCTCAGTAACTCATAAGCACAGCCTGTCCCTGGACATGGGAGCGATTCACACCGGTCCCTCAACTGCAGTAACCACACCCTACCACTAGAGGAGCCATTGGCACAGGCCTGAGGCTCAGCTGAAGGGTTCAGATAGAATAATCTGGCATTCCTTGTGAGGACAGAAGGCAGGATGATCTTCCTCTGTTGGTAGGATGGAGGCACACATGCCTAAATCCTTAAACCGACTTAAACATTCAGTGGATTTAGAAAATCTCAAGATTCGTCCAGCAAAGCTACTTGGCTAGTCTTCGAGCAGGCCTTTTACATAGCAAGCACATTATCCAGGCAGTTTGCTGAGAACACCACCCCCCATACATTGCATAGGACTCAGACAATGGACAGCTTGTATAGATAAGGAAATTCACACAATGGAATTCCATTCATATCTTTCTTACATTCGACAACCAGAGAGTAATTTAGTAGTTTCCTTTCAGTCTGTCTCTATAGATCTTAACAGGCCACTGGAGAACACTAGCTAATAACTAGCAGTCTTCAACTCTGTTGTTAATGACTTGCGGACTTCATAAAGCTTTAGAAGGGGAAAAAAAAAACATAGATGAACGACTCCAGCAAACAGCAGCTGTTCTTTCAAGCACAACAGACAAAAAGCAAAGCTGTGATTTTGAGGTGAACTTCGTGCCAAAACGTGATTTAACTGGCAACAATGTGACACAGTGAGAACAGGAGAAAGAACACATAAATGGAAGTGAACCCCCCCCCCCCCCCCCTCCAGTCCAGTTTGTCTCAGCCTAGTCCTGTGTCCTGTGAGTGTGTGACACTTCCACAGGGCTCAAAGCTTCCATGAAGCTGGTTCAGACCAGCAGACAGACCGGATGGATGAATGGATGGATGGATGAATGGATGGATGGATGAATGGATGGATGGATGGATGGCTTGTGTCCAATCTGACCTCTAACAATGAACAGCTAGTCTTTGGACCAACTTTAAGACCTCGCACCAAAAAAATGAAAGAAATGGGATGAAAAAATAATTATATATAAATATATATCTATATATATATATTCTAAGTCTTAAAATGAATGATTTTCAGCATATTCAAAGTGCCTAATCTATGTGATTGGATGTCAGGATCTCAGCAGCTCAGGGACAAAGTGGTTGTCTAACCTGGGAGCTGCACTTACTTCTGTGTGCGTTTGGTGAATCCCACTCCACTCATAACCTCTGTGCTCTACAAACACTAGGAGCTGCACAGAGCTGTAAACAATATAGCTTTGCACATAAATATAGTTCAGGTCACCCAGTCTCCCTCCTCCTCCTACTCCTCCTCCTCCTCCTCCTCCACCGCTCCTCCCCATCCACTTCCTGGTTGTCCACCGCCAATCCATTTCTGCTCCTCCTTCCTGTCCAGCGCTCGCTGTACCTCATAAATCATCACGTTCATTCATTCATTACCTCTTCTCATTCATTCGTTCATTCCTTCACTCCGCCCATCCGTCCCCTCTCTCCGTCCATCACTCTATCTTGTCTGGGTCTATGTTGTCCAGGTCGATGTCGGGCGATGCAACGCAACACAGGCACAGCTTCTGGGTGTTGAGGGAGATCACATCTGCCGACCAGCAAAACAGAAAGTGAGATGAACGAAAAGGAAGAGCAGCGCCTAAACTCCACCCCTTGACCTAAACTCCGCCCCCTGAACTTGACATGTAGCCCAACACCAGCCCAGAAAATACTGACTCACACTTTCAATGACACTGGGTGATTTTTGACAGCTCAAACCTCTTAACAGGGGAGAAGAGCGTGTATGTGTGTGTGTGTGTGTGTGTGTGTGTGTGTGTGTGTGAGAGTCGTCCTCACCCAGCATCCTGCTCAGGAAGGCGGGTCTTGAGCTCGGCGGCAGGTAGATGCAGACAAAGTAGACGGGAGCGCCGGACAGCGCCACGGCGATGCCCACCAGGGAGTTGATGGTGTCGCTGTAGAGGGGCACGATCACCAGGAACAGGCTGCAGAGGCAGTACACTATTGGGAAGAACAGGCTCAGCTGGGAGGAAGAGGAGGAGGAGGAAGGGGAAGAGAGGGAGGAAGAGGAGGAGGAAGGGGAGGGGGCGAGGAGGAGAGGGAGGAAGAGGGATCAGGACAACCCACCTCTTCGGCATTCAATGCAAACTACACAGGATACTTTGGCATTTTTTTTTTTTTTTTTCTTATTTTATTTATTTGACCTCAGATGCGCCAGAGGGTATTGTGTTCTGGTGTATTGCGTTTTATTGATTTTATTTGTGTATTATTTTATTTGAAGCACTTCAACTGAAGTTGTCTTAATAATAAAAAAAATGGAAAAATTGAATGACACATTAAGAGATTAGAGGAGGCAGAGATGGAGAGAGCGAGAGAGAGAAAGAGTGAGAGAGCAAGAGAGAGAAAGAGCGAGAGAAAGAAAGAGAGAGATGTTGCAGATCCTTGCGTTACCTTGACAGGGCGGTGCATGTCTGGGAACTTGAACCTCAGGTAGATCTGGCTGGCGATGGACAGACCAATAAACAGCCAGTAATTGAAGCTGAAGTAGTTAATGAGCTGGAAGACGTCTCTAACACACAGATAGATGAGAGACATGCCGCCCTGGAGGGAGAGAGAGAGAGAGAGAGAGAGAGAGAGAGAGAGAGAGAGACACACACACACAAAATAAGCAACATCCTACTGATAGGGGCTGAAAAACAAACACACCCAATGTACCTAAATTTCCATTTGCATCCACGCATGAACACACACACTTTAGTGGAAGTGGCCACACTTACGTTAAAGAGCAGGGCTGGGATTGGGGTGTAACGTTTGACGTGGATCATGCAGAGAACATTAGGCAGGTGTCCCTCCCTGGAACCTACAAAGAAGAGTCTAAAGGTAGAGAGGAGAGAGATATAAACGAGTTTCAACAAGCTTATCTGACATGACTCCTATCTATTTCCTAGAAGAAGCATTCGTCTTTAACCATATAACCCCTAAAAAATTAAAAATAAAAACAATTGTATTGGTTTAAGATCATCCACTTTCCTCAGACTTGGTTTCTATAGTAATTCCCTTCCAAATGAGCACAGCATTTGTTGACCCGTAACAAAAAGCCATACCATAGTGATGGCAAAACATCAAAAAGGACACAAAATAAACAGGAATATTTGCGGCTCGATGCCCATCCGTAGAAGCCCTTGTTGACGCCTTCAACAAGCTACTCTGGGATGGGGGTGAACTGGCACAGCGGTCCACTGACCTGGAGGCAGCGATGATGGAGGAGTTCAGCCCACCGTAGCAGGATATGGCCACTGCCAGTGGGATGAGCCAGCGAGCCCAGCCCAGAACTTCATCTGCAAAGGTCTGTGAGGAGGGAAGGAGGAGGATGTGACACCACAGAACCACCAGCAGCGAAAGTTATTTTTACATGACATCATTTAGCCAGACGCTATTATCCAGAGCGACTTACAGGAAGTACAGAGACATTGCCCCCCTGAGGCAGGTAGGGTGAAGAGCCTTGCCCAATGACACAACATCATGTTGATACAGCCGGGGTTTAAACCAGGGGCCTTCTGATTACTACCCCTCCACCCACCAACCCCCCATTACTTAATTATTTGTATTTATTTGACTAATTGTATTAAGTGTTGACGAGCCTCTTTCAAAGCCTTCTCTAACTGCATCAGGAGATAACTTTGTATGCTTGCAACAGTCCCAGATGACATCAGACAGCCTGTTAGGGGGTACAGTTACCGGCAGTGGCTTCCAGACCACAGAAGAACAGAGATCCGCTAATGATCTTTGAGGCTGAGCAGACTCTGCTAATGAGGACAGAGCCTAACTAACAAGGTTGGAGGTTTAATCATGGTGCTCATGCATTTCTCTGTCTTTTTACTAGACAGTCCCGTGTGCAGCCTCGTCTCAGATTCTTCAGTTTGGAGTTCATAGCGTAGAATTGAGAACCTTTTCATCAAAGACACAACCATGTGATACAGATGGATTGACAAGATCAGGACCATGGGAGAATCTGGGAAAGACACAAGTCATTTCTTTGTGTTTCATGGAGGATCTGACCAATCAAGTGTTCTATGAGGAACTATTAGCAGCTACAGCAGAAGCTGAAGTTAGCTTGTGATGGTTGCTAAGCACCCAACCTTTTCCAAGAACAATTTCCCAGATGTTTGTGTGTAACCGACCGTCTGGTTAGTCAGGTTATCATCGCAAACTACATTTCAACAGCATTTCCGTCACCGCAACCCTCGCACAGCTAACAGCTAGTCAAACAACGCCAGCTCACCACCGCTACTGCCTCGCTGGACAACACAGTGTCGGCGTCCATGACAACGTAATAAGCGATGTTAGTCAAGATGTAGATCCCCGTGACGATGGGCATGGAGATGGCTATGGATAACGGAAGGTTCCTGTTATTGGATGAAGGGTAAACAAAAAAAGAAAAGAAAAATAAATATATATATATATTAAAAGAAAATATCAAGCCACAGCGTAAGAATGTTAGACAACAGAAAAGAAAATTGTGCCACTGCTCAAGCCCAAACATATAATGTGTGTGTGTGTGTGTGTGTGTGTGTGTGTGTGAGATGAACCTCTCTGGGTCCTTGATCTCCTCTGTGATGAAGTTGAGTGTGTCCCATCCTGAGTAGGAGTACAGCGCTGCATACAGAGCCAGGGCGATGTCTCCTGGGTTCTGCTTGGAACCCTTGAACGAGTCCTCAAAGTTCTCCGTCTTGCCTGTGGACAACACAGAACACAGGCCAAGACAGATCACAGATCCAGGTCAAGAAGTGGACAGAAAACCCCAAAGTTAAGAGAGATAACGTGTTTTCAAACATGTGTAACGTGTAAAAGGCGTGGACCTGTTTGTGAAGTCTCACCTTGTCCTAGCTTCACCATCCCAGCAATGATGATGACTATGAGGGCCAGCACCTTGGCAACAGTGGAGATGACCTGGAGGATGGCCCCCCACTTGACCTTCATACAGTTGACGCACGTCAGAAGACCTGAGGAAGAGGAGGAGGAGGGAACACACAGCTTGTTAAGAGGCTCAACAAGGGACTTGTTTTCCAAGCTCAATGACAATTTAGATTAGATTCAACTTTACTGTCATTACACACGTACAAGGACAGGGTAATGAAATGCAGGAAAGTACCTCAAGTATCTCTTACTGAAGAGGTACTTGCAGGTACAGGTTCCCTCGGCTCATTACATAATGTTAACTGCCTGGGAAAGGCTTCAGATCGGCAGATAAGCAGCCCCTCTCCCTCCACGCAGACGGAGGGGCAGCTGACAAGCCGGGGAAGAGGAGGCCATGTCAGACTTTTATCTGTGATCGATTAAGCTTGCCTGACACTATACAGCAGGACAGGAGGGGGGGGGGGGGGGGGGTACTGCTGTGGGGCTGTCAGGTTAACCCAAATGAACAACCTGTGAAAGTAAGGCCAGTGTAACAAAAGAGGGTTACTGTGTTTGCTGCGGTAATCTTTCAAAACGTCCCTACTGAAAGCACATGATGCTGGATTTACATTCTATGGCACTCGTGTGTGTGTGTGTGTGTGTGTGTGTGTGTGTGTGTGGGGGGTTGCCTAGGCTACATGACTAACTTGTTTCTGGACATTTCACAAGTCTCTCTTTGGACCACTGACATTGTTCATTCCAGCAGTGTTCTATTGGTGTGTTCCAGTGGTGGAGGGGCTGGTTACCCACCAGTCTACTGAGAGGAACCTGCTGCCCCAGGCTGCCTGCAGCTCTGCCCGGTGAAGGCAGGAAACAGGGTCAACACTGACACAGTGGGTGGATATTACAGGGGCATTTGCATTCACTTCTTAAGCACATTGTGCAGGAAGATTAGCACGGGCACCTAATTCAGAATAGAAAAAAACCTCGTAGACTTGGATATCGTGTTCTCTTATTTAGTGAGAGCTCTTTGGAACTGTGGGCCACAGAACTGTGTGGTAGCAGAAGATCGCTGCATGATCTCAGCAGGAATATGGACCTATGACTATAGAATACATTCTTAACCATGAATCCATAAAGCTGTGTGATAATTTGGTGTAATAATGTAATAATAACAATAATGTAATAACATTGTACAAAAGTCCAACCCAGTGTAGGAACAGTTGGGTGTCAGGTTGCTGAGCGGTTAAGGCGTTGGACTAGATTCCCCCTCACTATGGCAACATGGTTTTGTGTCCTTGGGAAAGGCACTTCCCCCCCTACTTGCCTCAGGGGGGGGGACGTCCCTGTACTAACTGTAAGTCTCTCTGGTTAAGAACATCTGCTAAATGATACACTTATGTGTTGTGACATGACAATGAATCTCTGGCCTTTTTTCTTTCCAAAAAAACACACATTCCTGGTAAGTAATCAAGTTGAAAAACCAAGTGCCAGATCACATTTCCCTCTAAAAGATTCCCACAAACACCTGCACTTCACACAGGGGTGCATTAGCAGGCTGCAGAGAGAGCCATTCTGGAGGATTTAGAATAGACCAAACTGAGATGGAAGCACTTCCAGGAGGTAGAGACATACGTTTCCATCAGGAAACTGTACACCCTGACTCTTCTTACCAATGATGGCTGCGGCTATGAGGCGGACAGCATCGTAGGGGGCGGAGCAGGTGGGGTAGAAGGGCTGCACCAGGTAATTGGAGAAGGTTAGAGCGATGACAGCCTGGCACGCTGGCTCCACGATCAGCAGAGAGGTCCATAACCTTCGACACGCAATCATCCACAACATGAATTTATGCCTCAGACAAACACGAGGCAAAATACATGATGCTAAACACACAAATAAAACACGACGATCAAGATGCACACGCCAAAACCAATAAGAGGATTTTGGGGGAGAAAGTAATGGATTTAGGTCAGAACTGGAGTAATTTTTCCTTCTTGCAAATACTGCCTTTTATTTCCTGTCACTACAAACATCAATAACATTGAATTCTAAGTGCAACACACACACACACACCTGATAAAGGCCAGGAAGCCACCAAAGGACTCTAGAATGTAGGCGTAGCTGGCCCCGGACTTGCGGATCGTGGTTCCCAGCTCAGCATAGCACAGAGCGCCAAACACAGAGAAGACTCCACCGATGGCCCAGACCACCAGGGACAGACCAAATGACCCTGTGTAGAACAAGACCCCCTGCGGAGGGAAGGGTGGGAGAGATCAACCACCGGGGTGCGGGGGGGGGGGGGGGGGGGGAAGAGGGACGTTCTAAATAACGAGGGGTTGAATCTTGCCGTACTTTTGGCGAGACGAAGATGCCCGAGCCGATCATGTTGCCCACTATGAGGCAGACGCCATGGAGCAGCGAGATCTCCTGCTTCAGACGCATCGACTCCACCGAGGTGGCGTCCCCTTCTACCGTCATGGTGGGTTAGCTGAGCGAGCACACGGCCAGAGGAGGAGAAGGAAGTGGAGCGGCGAGATGGATGGAGAGAGTGAGAGATGGAGAGAGTGAGAGATGGAGGGGGTGAAGGAGGGAGGCGGAGGCAGAGACGGAGAGGTCTAGGTTGGGTGGAGGGTTTGATGAAAAGGGGGTGTGGTCAGGAAGAGATGGGCAGAATCAGGAACCAAGGCAGGGTTAGTGAAGCAAAGCTGGCCAGTCTCAGCTAATAGTCATAGCATCTCCCTTCACCCACTGTCTGTGACAATCTGAAAGAAAAAGATGAAAATGATGAGTCAAAGTGTCCGCTTGTCCACAAGGTCCCCAAACACACTAACCACACAGCAGCAGCAATAGTAGCCTTTTTGACTTGCTTTAAGTCTCCCTTGATAAAAGCATCTGCTAAATGACTGAAAGTAAATGACTGTGTTGACCTTCTACAAGGTTCACCAAGTTTCTGTGACCCTAATGCACCAGGCAGCAAGCTAGTCTTGTGACTAGTGTTAACGGCCTCTTTTCATTAGCACATTGCTGACCCATCTGAACATGTTAATTAGCTTTAAGAAGTTCGAGCCTATGTGTTTGAATAACTATACCATACTGTACATTACACTCTTGTATGTAAAAGGGTTTAAAGCAGAGGTGTCCCAACCCCGGTCCTCGAGAGACCACTCTCCTGACGTGTCTCCCTGCTCCTGGACACAATGAATGGGTCATTATGAGGCTTCCACAGAGCTTGATAACGATCCTTCATTAGAGTCAAGTCTGTTAGGGCAGCGAAACATCTAGAACTGTCAGGACAGTGGACTCTCAAGCCCCAGGATTGGGACACCCCTGGGTTAGAGCACCTGTTTTTGTCCCTGCCTTGGCAGGGAACTTGTCAACAAGTGACGCCAAAGAGCTGCTAGACTCCTTTGGGACTTGAGAACACAGCATGCTTCTCAAGGTCTTTCCGCTAGAAACAGAATGATTCATCTTTGAACCTTCCCCTGTTTCTGGTGCTGTCGGAGGCCCAACCACATCCTACAGTTGTTACAGCAAAGTGACTGTAGCACTAAGTCTATCCAATCAGCAGACAGATCTGACATCATATCAAAAGGGGCAGGATTTTGACCTTTGCACATCTATCATATAATATTACTCAATATATAATTTTATAGTGGCCTGGCATTGTGCATAGACTCAACTATGATATCAATAAGAATGTGCATTGAATGATATGTGTCTAGAACAGCAGCAGTTGTTTGTCAATTATTGGGGCTAAAGAACATCCAGCAAATGGTTATAATGACGAAGCCTCTAATGTATACATTTAAAGCAGATCTTTACACTAACATTGCACCAAAAAACTGCAAGAAGTAAGGGAATACAACTGTAAACATGAAGCATTCATCCCCAATCTAAAAGACATCAAGCAATCATCCCAATCAGAAGCCATTATAAGTCAATTGAGGGGCATTAAGTCAATAAAGAAAATAATTGGATTATAGCAGCATCTGGTTTGAATGCTTCCTTAGTTTACAAATGAGGCTTCATTTTGATATAGAATAAAATTGAACCACCAACCATTTAAATGTTGAAGATATGGGTTATTAAAATAACTTCCTATCCTGTATCTTCATGCTATATCTCACTTGTCTTCTGCTACTAGGAGAACATGAAACACGAAACGTGGACACATTAAAAAACTTCATGTAGAACCGGCATAACTTGTTCTTAAGTCTGCATTAAAACTATCCTGATGCAGTTCCCGTTCTCGTAAAAAAAAAAGAAGCGAATCGTTTGGTTACATACTTCTATGCAAAACGTTATTAAAAGTGTAACGTATTAATAGTATTATAGGTCATGTAAGTCAACGTTGTATATTGGAAGCTAGCAAAGCACGTTAGCTCTCTGACTGTCAGCAGCTGTCATCATCCTCGCATCTGGTTTTAGACATGTTAGCGAAATAGGAAATAAACGGCTGTTTTCCAAAACACCACACTGAAACAAATTACGACAGTAACCTTTTTCAGCGATGATTTAAAAATGAGATTATTACAGTCATTAATCCATCTGGACACATGGATGCTGCCCAATGTGACAAGCTAGCTTAGCTCAACGACAGTTGGAAAAAAACACTCAATTTAGACGAGCTTTTTTAATGCTTTTAAATACGTTTCGTATCGTTTCTTCAGGCAAATTAATGGCTCGTTCGTTTTGTCAGGTGGTGTATAAAAGGAGGAACAAACAGTAACAGCATAAAAAAATATATTATGTATATATAGTTAATGATTTACCACAAACCTTCATCCAGTTTCTCAACTTCTCTGACGAATGAACTGAAGGAAACCCTCCATGTGTCGATCTGATCTGAGGAAGGAGGCACGAGCTTTTAGGAAGGAGGCACGAGCTTTTAGGAAGGAGGCAGGAGCTTTTAGGAAGGAGGCACGAGCTTTTAGGAAGGAGGCACGAGCTTTTAGGAAGGAGGCACGAGCTTTTAGGAAGGAGGCACGAGCTTTTAGGAAGGAGGCACGAGCTTTTAGAAAGCAGCCGCTAGCTCTTAGGAAGGAGGCACGAGCTTTTAGAAAGGAGGCACGAGCTTTTAGGAAGGAGGCGCGAGCTTTTAGAAAGGAGGCGCAAGCTTTTAGAAAGGAGCCGCGAGCGCTTAGGAAGGAGGCACGCTTTTAGAAAGGAGGCACGAGCTTTTAGGAAGGAGGCGCGAGCTTTTAGAAAGGAGGCAAGAGCAGGCTCACACAGGGTGACGTCGTCGTGACGTGACGCGACCCCGCCTTCCTTCAGACATGGTGCTGAGGAGACGTGACCATAGACGTGTCTGTGGACGTGACGGTCATGATGTTTATTATCCTCTTATAACTGACTGGGCTGATTTTCGCCTTCATGATGTGTTATTTTTTATTGCAACAAAAAAAGCAACAAACAAAAAATACAGAAAAAAACGTACAAGTCATGGATACTTGGATTTTATTATATTATGCTTTTGCAAAAAGAAAAAAGATTAGTTAAAAACGGAATAGTTCAGCTCTCTAAAGTCAGCCAAAGAGTCGACGTTACTGAATAGCAGGTTCAAACATTTAGGCTATTGAGGTCCATTTACCCCCTGCTAAATGGTTCCATTATGGTTAATCAGTGACTTGAGTGAGAGGTTTCTTGCTCTGCACTTGAAGTTTGTTTATCATTCACTCCAAACAGTGCAAAGCGATAACACTGATATCATCTGTCGAAAATGCTGTAGATAAAAAACATTCCTTGTCTTATTTTGATGAGAGAGGTTAGAGCAAGATCACATTTCAAAGTGTTTCTTTTGTATCTGACTGTGTCTGCATAATGGACCAGAATGAATAAATATATATTGTTATGTCGAGTCTTGAACCTATTATAGAATTCATACAAGAATCTAATGTTTACCCAGAAACACCATAGCCCCCAGGCCTACATATACACTTTATTGAAAAAAAAAAAAAAAAAAAAGTGTAAAACAGGAATTGACGCATGGTTATTTGCCTCCCCCTAGTGGTTTGAAATGGAAGCAATCTTTCTGCATTCGACTAACGTTTCATGCAATTCAGGTACACATTAAGCCCACAGGCAGATAAAAACAGGAAAGAGGGCTGCAGGAATAAATAACTTCAGCTAATATCTACCTATATTAGACTATATATTAATGATACAAATGTAGTATGCATAAACTTTGCTATTCAAAAACGCGTTTTCAGCAGGCCTGATATAGGCCTATCCAAAATGGTCTATTGAAGCAGCCTGGAATGTAATTTTCGATAGCCTAAATTTAATATAACATATAATTTATTGTTTACATTTAGTCATTTAGCAGACACTCTTACCCAGAGAGACTTACAGCAAGTACAGGGACATTCCCCCCTGAGGCAAGTAGGGGCGAAGTGCCTTTGCTCAAGGACACAATGTCATGTTGACACAGCCAGGGTTCGAACCAGGGACTCTCTGATTACTAACCCAACACCTTAATCGACTGCATCATAAGACTCCCTTTGAAGATGAGTTGCCTCTATACCTGCTGAAGGATTTCAGCACCATGGACAGTGATCATTATCAGCACTGGTTACAAGCCTAAGAGACACGTCATGTCTTGAAGAGGTGGCATCATTAACACCCTGCCTCTCCATCACCTTTATACTCTCTAATAATGCAACACAACCAAACCTCCTATAGAGCAGCTCT
Organism: Protosalanx chinensis; assembly: GCA_030340685.1. NCBI lineage: Eukaryota > Metazoa > Chordata > Actinopteri > Osmeriformes > Salangidae > Protosalanx > Protosalanx chinensis. Next base: position 832,876 of record CM059334.1, on the reverse strand, counting down.
CTCTGGTTCAGACATGCGCGTCAGGAGCAGCCAATCTGCTCGAGCACGCAGACGCTCAGCAGCCCCCCTGTGTCTCGTGCTCAGTGATGTGCTGACTCAGTGCCTTTACACAGCAAAGAGAGACCCTCCTCACGAGCCACAGACAAGAACGCACGCTCCGGCACAGCTCCTCTTCAAACAGCACAGACTACAGACAGACAACAGACATGGCTAAAACTGCAATCGGTAAGATGACGCTCTTCTGTGTTTTCTCAGTTCTCTTTGGGCTTTGGTGCTGTTCTGGATGCGGTTGTTCTGTGGTACCCAAGGATGCTGAGCTTCGTTGGGGAGCGGTCAGGTCTGTCTGCATGCCTATAATGATGCAGCTCTACAAAGACGTAGGTCTGTAGACTTTGTTATAACAAGCCAAGCCGAGGCCAAGTCGTTGTATTTCGTTAATTCCCGAGTCATGACAGCAGACGTATCATTTCATGACGCTGATAATAAAAAAGGGCGGATTGTAGTTGAGCCTATTTATGATTGAATAGCGTATCTATTATAAAAATATTTTTTTGGCACCTAATTAAAATCATTAGAGATTGGACCAGGCAGGGAATATTAGAAAGGGATTTTCGTGTAACTGTTGGTTGTTTTCTAAATACTGCGTTGCACCTGCAGCTGTGGGCCAGCGCGTGCAGGCTCGTGCAGCATAATGCAGACCGGCCCCACCCAACATCCTCAACCCACCTCTCAAGAGGGGGGGGGGGGGGACGACGACATGGATTTAGTGTGATAGATGAGCCCATCCTTTCTGAAATGCAAGCAGAATAAAACAATTAGTCTTGACCTCTAATGTGTGAAAATAAAAAATTCAAATGAATGTGCACTTCGTATTAACAGAGCTGTCCAGTCATTGCATGGCTCTGATTTATATTAAAAGAGGTGATATCTTTGGCAGAACGCATTCGTTGCCATTCAAAGGGACTTTGATGTGACATGCATCAGATTGTATACATGCATGTGTCATATTGCCTCCATCAGTAGAATCACATCTCTATCTTTAAGTTCCACGTTTCTGTTGTTTTTAAGGGGACATTTAGCAGGTTTCTATTTGTTGGCCTCTAGCATGTGATTACTTGGCTATTTTCAGATTCCACCTGCACATTCTGCATGAGTTGTCTGGTTTTGATGATATTAGTTAAATGTCAAGCTGTCAAGAAAGCTTCACTAAAGGACGAACATGTCTTCACGCTGCGCAGCAGAGCATATTATAAAGGCGCATCTGAAATCCTTCTTGAACACTGGAGAGGGTCTTCTTTAACTGTTTGGGGTCTTCCTTCTTTCCGGATGAACTGAGCGGTGATGGATGGGTTCAGCGTGCGGACAGACAGCAGTAATGCATATCTTGACGTCTGTACCCACGACGCATGGCTGCATGTCTCCACGGGCTGACTGGAGGGGCCAAGTGGGTTGGGCCAGACACTCCGTGTCTCCATGTCGGAGCATCTGTTGTGTTGTTGGACCGGTTTTTAAGACCAAATCTTTCGATACTTTTTTTTTAAATCTCTCTGAGACCTACCCCTTACCCCTACATAGATCAGACCAACATTTGCTCATGTATATTGAAACTATCTGATAAGGAATAAAATAATCTATTCCTGATCCCAGGGGCATCATTTTAGTCAGCTAGGCGTGGCTGTTATACTCCTTATTATAAATGAGGTCTTCAGGGCCCAAGTTGTTCCAAGACGATGGTAGGTTTTGAGACTGATGATCTATTTGCATCTCATTTTACTCTCAGACAGAAAAATGTGGAACTAAATTCTCCCTCATCTGGTATTCTGATCATCTTTAGAAACAGCAGATTCTCTGTTTCAGAGGGGGGGAAAAGAACGTCAAATCTTCACTGAAAGCCAAACCCATTCAAACGACAAAAAGGAAATATATAACCGACAATCGTAGATCACAAAGTGCCAAAATCACTCTTTAAACGTGAAACATTGGGTGTGGTCCTGGCTGAAAAAAACACATATTCTCCCCTCTTCCTTTTAAGTCGAACATGCTCTGCTGTGTCCATTTTTTTTTTGTTTAACAGTGCACAGTAGCACAGCCAATGACATCCAGAGCCTTACCTTTACCCTGACACTTAATAGCCCATTTTGTACTGTAATGCCTCATCACAGAGCAGTGATTATATATCCTGTCTGTCCAGAGGGAGCGTGCTGTAAATGGTGGACAGTGTCTGTCTGTTAGATAGCTTTAGATTTGGTGTTTATGGAGCCTTAGGGAAGCATATACAGCACATTAAAGCATGGAGGAAGAGGGGAGATTATGAGTGTGTGTGTGGGGGGGGGGGGGGGGGCAGGAGGTGAGGGGTAGGGGGGTGAGCAGGTTTATGAGAACGGATGCAGATCTTGATGGGGTTGTGTGTGTGTGTGTGAGGGGGGGGGGGGAGGGGACAGGAAGTGAGTGGCAGCCCAGAGAGACCAGGGGGAGGGGGGATGTGTTCTGTGCTGAGGGGTGAGGCAGGATGAAGGGGAGGGGGAGCAGTGTGCGGTGGGGGGAGCAGCCAGGTTATTGATGGGTTGTGATGGCACATTGATGGATGACTGCAGGAGGAGCAGATACTCTCCTGCTCTCTATTCTGGGTAACTTCCCACACTACTGCAGGCAGATGAAGACATGCTGACTTCATGAGATGGGCTGTTCGACTAATCATTACTAACTGAAAACTGCGTGGAATCCCTCTTTGAAATAGTGTGCAGATTAGATATATAGATATTAGATCATAGATATTATAGTGTTTTTATGTTCTGTCATGCAGAATAGCGTACATGCAGGTATATTGAATGTACTGACTGGTTTTATAATGCGATAAAAAACTACTAGCAATCACCACAAACTTTGGAAAGAATTACATCAGCAAATTAATACTGCTGACATTTTCAGACTTCATAATCAATGTTAACTTATAACATGGCTGTAACGTTCCTCTAGAAAGTTTTAATAGACCTTGCAACATCCCTTGCTGTCTGTCTAAATGATGAGCTAAATACCAGCCACATGCATCTGGAAGCTGACAACCAAAGACTGAGAATCTCTTCTGACCAGAAGCCATTTAACCTGAATCATCTGCTCCAGTGAATTGTCAATTGTCGACAGCCATGACTCTGTGAAACAGTGAAAATGGCTGCCAGGCTGATGCCATACACAGGTTTTAATGAGCCTGTGACTGCTAATCGCCCCCACATCCCTCATCCCACCACCACCACCACCGTAGCACGGTAATTAGAAATTTAAATCTCCTCAGAGATGACTGCTTCCATTAAACCTCTGAGAGGGGATTTGATCTCAGCTGGGTTTCAACTCCCCTAACCCTAACCACCCCCCTTTTTTCCGCTTTTTTTCACCTCGGCAAAAGGGTTCAAACCGCTTCCCTGCACTGTTCACTGTTTTCTCACCTCGCCTCTTGGGAAGGGGGCTGTCTGTTGCCCTCAGAGAGGCAGGGGTCCCACAGGAGGGCCCACGACATTAGGGTGGCGTCTGTCGGTCTGGTTGGAGTCTGGCTGCAGTGGCAGGCAGGATTTGGGGTTGGGGGGCTGAGTTGGCAGCAAGGCCAGGGACACAGTATCCACTATCCACCATCGATTCAGTTCCATGAGTCACAGAAAGTCATCCTTTTAACAAATGATGTCCCCTGACATTGTATAGACTTCTTTTTTAAGGACGATTTATGTCTTGCAAAGTTTAGATAGAGGCTCCTGCAGGTGGACTTGTCTTGGAGGAAGAGAAATGTTAGTCAGTTTCAGCCTTGGGGTCTGAGAGTGACTGATCATGTCTGGTACCTGCACATGACTGCACATCACTGTCCCCTTTGTGTCTCCACAAAACCTATCTGAACAGAAATACTGCAGTCGGTACTAGTTCCTTACCCTCGCTCTTCCATCGGGAATGTTGAAGAACAGGGCTCTCAAACTAGGTGCCATCGAGGGCAAAGAGGGTGCAGGTTTTCATGTCAACCAAGCCACTACACACCAGCTGATGTCACTAAGTAGAGAAGCTCGTTAGTGAAATCAGATGGTGTTTATTTGAGTAGTTGACAAGAAAACCTGCACCCTCTTTGCCCTCGATGGCACCTAGTTTGAGACCCCTGTTATAAAACAATGACGCACTGTAGTGCCTCATGGGTAATAAAAGGTGCCACAAATGTACAGAGAGAGGGGGAAAAGCAAGGGTATGCAAGGTTACTTTAGACTGAATCTTTTACTTTTATCCCTGAATCGCTTCTTTCCCCTTTAGTGCACTTTTGTTTCTCTCCCTCTTTGCGTTGAACCATGCCAAACGCATATTAAACAGCTTCCAGACTGGAGTCCATTTGTCTCCACTTTTAGAGTGTTCCAGGGAATCATCCTGTGGATTTGGCTCGTACTTTAGAGAAAGGTCATTTATCGCATAATAACCAAATATTTTACTGTACTGCAGAAGCAAGAAAACTTGGAGTTTGTTTGCTCAGCTGAAGCTAAAACACTAGCCTGCCTTAGCAGATGTTTCACAGACTAGGTCACGGGGGCAAAGTAGCACCAGTCTATATAAATAAATTATAAGATGAAACCAAATGCATTGCTGATGATGCATGAAGACTCCTTTAGGACATACGGTTGTTTAGGAAACAAAACCTTTCAAGTACAACCACCACCCCCCGCTGCCCCCCCGCTGCCCCCCCTACCCCCCCCCCCCCCCCCCGCCGCCCACTTTCTGCTTCCAGCACCACGCCCACAGATACCACAAAAGAACTACAAAGCCCATGATAATTCATCCGAATCACAATTATGTTTTATTTCTTGTTTTATTTTTAGGTTTTACTGAATATTTATTGTCCCCCCCCCCCCCCGAAACATCCAACGGTGTTGTGTGAATGATCCCTCATAGGACTTGGAGAAAGTGGGTTAATGTGTGTTTGATGTGGTGATTTGTGTGCTTGTTGATTCGCAGCTTACAAAGAGAAGATGAAGGAGATCTCAGTCCTCTCCCTTATCTGTTCCTGTCTCTACCCTGAGGCTCGGAAAAATCTCATGGGCGAGTTTGAAGGTAGGAAACAAGATATCAAATGTTTTGTCTCTCCGGTCTGATCTCTCCTCTGAAGGGGTTTGAATACTACAAGCAGTATCAGGATTGTGGAGTTTCTCTCTCTTTGTTTTTTTTTCCCGTGGACTCATATCCTTCCTTCTTCTACTCACTCCCTCCCCACCTCCCACACATCAATATGTTTCTCCATTCCTCTCCCTCTCTCCCTCTCTCTCTCTCTCTCGCTCTCTCTCTCTCTCTCGCTCTCTCTCTCTCTCTCTCTCCTTCCTTCTCTTTTTCTCTCTTTCCAACTGACAACGCACCCACGCACGCACACACATCATGAACTTTTCTATCTGTCCCCCCCACCCCCCCCCCACCCACACACACACACAACACAACACACACACTCAAACACACACTTCCCCACCTTCCAGCAGACATGGAGGTCAAGCCCATTAACAAGCGTGCCTCAGGTCAGGCCTTCGAGGTGATCCTGAAGCCCCCCTCCCCAGTGTCCGACGCAGCCCACGCCATCACCAACCCCCCGAAGAAGGAAGTCTCTCTGGAGGACATCCAGAAGAAGCTGGAGGCCGCGGAGGACCGCCGAAGAGTGAGTCACCCTCCTCTTCCTCCTCTTCCTCCCCAGACTCGATCACCTGGACGATAGCCGATACTGTCGGCTCGAAATCCATGAATCGATGGACGGATCCATGAGTCTATTGATCCGTCCATGTATTGATTGAGCTGCAGTTGTGGATTCAAACATCTGGTCTTTCAGAAGGATGTTCTTACATCAACACCACACTAACAAGCTGTTTCCTGTTTTAATCCTTCTCCGCTTCACAAATCCACTCTCACACTTCCATTGTGCACACCCACATACACACTCACACACCCACAACCACACACACACACACACACACCCACACACACACACACACACACCCCAGTCCCAGGAGGCGCTGGTGCTGAGGGCCCTGGCAGAGAAGAGGGAGCACGAGCGCGATGTGCTGCTCAAGGCCATGGAGGAGAACAGCAACTTCAGCCGCATGGCCGAGGAGAAGCTCACCATGAAGATGGAGCAGATTAAGGAGAACCGGCAGGCCTACCTGGCCTCCATCATGGAGCGCCTGCAGGAGAAGGTGAGGAGTGGAGGGGGTGGGTGGGTGGGGGTGGGGGGGTGAGGGTGGGATTTAGGGAGTCAAGTGGCTGAGCGGTGAGGTGAACAGGGTTAGTAATCTTAAACTTGTGAGATCGAATCCTGGCCGTGCCAACATGACGTTGTGTCCTTGGGCAAGGCACTTCACCCTACTTTCCTCAGAGGGGAATGTCCCTGTACTAGCTTTAAGACTTACTTACTAGCTGTAAATGTTTAGAAAGGGAGGGGCTTATTTTTTTTAACTAATGTACGTGTTTGTGTGTGTGTGTGTGTTCAGGAGAAGCATGCCCAGATGGTGCGTCGAAACAAGGAGTTGAGAGAAGAGATCACGGCGTGAACCGGACCCTCTCACACCCACCCACCCCCCTCCCTCCCTGCACCCAAGTCTCCCCTGTAACCTACCCTGTCCCCACACCACCTCCCCCCCTTCCCCAACCACCTCCGCTGCAAACCTCCCCCCCCACACACACCACCACCACCCTGTGTCAGATGTTGTGGTGAACCCCGCTGAGAGGGTTCGAATCCTGGTTCAAATCCCCTCTAAAGGGCAGGGGTGAAGTGAATTTAAAAAAGAAACGCCAATCCTCCCAATCCTCTCGAAAGAATGTTTTTGCTCGATTTCAATTATGAAGAAGAAAAAAACTTGTACTAGTGGGTATCGTTTATTTCTAGTTTTTTTGTTGTAAATACTTCTTTTTTTTGTTATATATCCAGTACCAATACAGAAAACAAGTATTGATTGCAAGTGTGCTATTCAGTTCTCCATCTATTTGTGGATGTAATTGTTTTAATTATCCTTTCAAACCCAGACACTCCTCTTTGCAATTCCTAATTGTTATCAAGCTTAGGTGTTTGTTGTGAGTTTGCCAGCTAGTGACCGTCTACATTATCTGGTCGTGTCTGCCTAAATCTGCGTCACAAATCTACCCCAGATTTAGTCCACAAGTGCACTGGTGAAGGTGTCTTACCTTTCACATATCAAACCACCATCTCGTTAACATAACAGAGGGAGAAGCACCAACTATATGTGTGTCAGCGTTCACTTCCTGTGTAATCAACGAAGAAGTAACGCTAGTGCGCCCTTAGAGTGTGGACACAGCGCCCCCTGTCTCTGTGTCTGAGAATGCAAGCAGTCACCGCACCACTTACTCCAGCGACTTAGCTTCAGGAGAATACTATAGCATTTATGAGCCCATTCTCTTGTCTGTCTGCCCCTGCGCCCCTCTCTCAAATCCTGCCCCAACCCCCCCCCCCTCTCCCCACACACACGTCCGCGACACACACACCCGCACACACACTGTGGACACAAACAAACGGAGAACCCTTGGCTAGTGTACTCAGAGCTCTCAGTCCTCTGTGACTAACATGTTGACCCACCTGTAATCTCCCCCCCCCCCCCCCCACGCTGCTGAGGCCCCAAGCTGATCCACAAATCTGCATAACCAGATTCCTCCCATCTTCTCCTTATCCAATAGGACATCCTTGGGTTAGGACTAGAGATAACTAGCTAACATCCAAACAGACAGAAGACCATCGACTGCCAAAAGTCTCTGAGGTAGTGAATGTATAAGCCATAGGAGCGACAAGCCCTTAAAGATGGACGTTCTAGGTTGGGAGGGAGGGGGGGTGGTGGTGGGGGTCTAGAGCCAGGTTTTGGAGCCAGGTTCTGGAGCCAGGTTCTGGAGCCAGGTTTTGGAGCCAGGTTCTGGAGCCAGGTTTTGGAGCCAGGTTCTGGAGCCAGGTTCTGGAGCCAGGTTCTGGAGCCAGGTTCTGGAGCCAGGTTCTGGAGCCAGGTTCTAGAGCCAGGTTCAGGTAATGATTAAACCTGGTCACATTTGAAGGCGTGTATGCTTCTGTGTGTGTGTGTGTATACGGTGCGTGTGTGTGTGTGTTTCAGGAGAGGTGGGTTGTCTAAGATTTGACCTTGAAAAGCATCTTTGTAGTCGGGGCAGTCAAAATGATCACTGACTCTTCCTCTTCTCAAGGGTGTAAAACAACTTCCTGTTGTGGACCTACCTGCCTTCCTTACTTCCTCTTCCTGTTTGTGTGTTTCCTCCTTCCACATATATCTTTGTGAGCAAGCTGTGGTTAATAAAGTTTGGGGTTCAGTCAGAGAATCATGACCTCTTTTTTTTTGCATCACAGCAAATCATTGTTGTACAGTACAGCTTGATTGCACTGTTTGCAAACACATTTAACCATAACCAACAAGTACGCATTCACAAAATTATTCAATCGTCTATATATTTTACACTTGGGCCTTTTTATTGTCACAAACATAATTATAAAATGTATTCATTTCAGACCTGAGACGGCACTGAAGAACCAGAGTTGTAATACCACTTATAACCAGCAGATGGTGCACAAAGCCTGTGTTTTTGACATTTCTGAGTCATCGTTCAGTTGAGCCCCACAAAACCTCAATACACTTTGCTGATTATTACCTCCAAACCTTTCAGCGGGGTGAAGGGTGTGTGCCACAGGGAGGAAGGGTGGTTCAAAAAAGGGAGGTGGAAGGAGGAAGGAGAAAATGGAGCAAGTTTGTCCCTGTTTTAAGGCGGCAGCACTGTTTAAAGTGGGCAGAGCGTGAGATGAGAGAATTAGAAGAATGACAAGCTACAGTGGAGGCTGGGAATACACTACACTGTTTTCCCTCTCTCTCTCCCTCTTACCCTCTCTTCCTCTTTCTCTCCCTCTCTCCCTCTCTCCCTCCCCCTCTTTCTCTCCCTCTCTCCCTCTTTCAAGCTCCCTTTTTTCTCAGACTCATTTATTCTATCCCTCTCTTTACTTCTTCTCTTTCTCTCACTCTTTTACTCTCTTTTCCTTTGGCTTCAACCTACTCCTCCCCCCCCCCTCTCTCTCTCTCTCTTTTTCTCTCTCCCTTCTTTCCTTCATCTCCCTCTCCTTGTCCTCCCCCCTCTCTCTCTCTCTCTCTCTCCCTCTCTTCCTTCTTTCCTTCATCTCCCTCTCCTTGTCCTCCCCCCCTCTCTCTCTCTCTCTCCCTCTCTTCCTTCTTTCCTTCATCTCCCTCTCCTTGTCCTCCCCCCCTCTCTCTCTCTCTCTCCCTCTCTTCCTTCTTTCCTTCATCTCCCTCTCCTTGTCCTCCCCCCCTCTCTCTCTCTCTCTCTCTCTTTCTTCTTTCCTTCATCTCCCTCTCCTTGTCCTCCCCCCTCTCTCTCTCTCTCCCTCTCTCTCTCTCTTCCTTCTTTCCTTCATCTCCCTCTCCTTGTCCTCCCTCTCTCTTCTTCCTCCATCCCTCCTTCACAAGTTCCCACGCACAGGGGCCAGTCAGGCAGCTATTGTCCAGGATATCCCCTCCTTGTTAATGGTTTCCTGTACACACACACACACACACACACACACGCACACACATGCAAATAAACGAAACACTCACAAACACCCACATACATTCACATGCCTTAAGGCTTAACCCTAAAAATAACTTGTCTATTTTAGTTCCAGTCATTCTAAAATACATAGACGGTTCTCTCTTCTAATATAGGGTATTTTATTACAGCAAAATTCACCATCAAAATCACTGTGGTAAAGCCAGGGAATGTGATTTGTCATCGCTTTTCTACAGTACAGAAACAAATTCCTGTTCTATGGTGACACGCAAACCAAGCAAACATGATGTGGAGGGATGTTGAGGGATGTTGGTATCGCCATGGAAACCACAAGGGGGGGGGGGGGGGGGGGGGGGCGGTGTTTCATGGAAACAAAAAATCAATTTGCTCTGCATGCTATTTCAAACAGGATCTGAATCATTAAAAGAGCTGTTCTGATCTGTGTTGGCTTTCCAAGAGCACAGTCGAACTCACTTTAGGGGGGGATGAACGTTTAAATAAGATTCTACCGTTAAAAATAATAATACGATGGCTGAATTAAAATGTCCTACATACTTTATGTAACTTTATACAAACACTACAGCCGTAAGCTCTCAACTAGGACAGGGATCTTTGCTTTGAGTAGCTTCTCGTCTCTTTTGTCTGTTTAAATGATGAGCTGTTGACATGACTTAATTTGTGGTGTTTCTACCAGGCGAGCAGAAGTTAAAACAAGGGCTGCGTGAGTTAAACAAACGAACTTCAGTGAGCATACGACGGTGCAGATAAATCCCAGTTAAGACTGAGGACTCTGTCTTCCACCCGCCTGCCCTAACTTCTGTTCTCAACGTTTAGTCTAAACAAGCACCTGGTTCCAGTTATTCCACCCCATAAACTACCGTGAAATGAGGGGTGACCCTCTACCACCTCAATGGCCCTGAAACACACACACACACGTGCACACCCCCCCCCCCCCCCCCCCACACACACACTCTTAGGGACTACTTGCTGTACTCTTTACATCTCTCCAGCGTCAGCATATGCACACATACAGCCATAGTGTCTAAGGGAGGCACCGATACAACGTAAAAACAGAGAAGACAGTTTAGACTAAGACCGCGATAGGCGATTGACTGCCTGACCATCTGGAAAACGCTCTCTCTTGATTGGCTGACACCTCAGAACCTCGAAAAGAGGGGGGTTGGGGGGGGGGGGTGGGCATGGCCTTCGAGAAAAACAACACACAAATCAAATCATCACTGTAAAACACTTTTTACTGTTATTTCCCCCTCCCTCATTTTTGTTCATAAGAAATCACAATTCTCTAGAGAAAATACAAATCCCATATCTATCTCCTCTATAGGATGCCAGTATTATATAAAACCAAAGACATATTTTTTTGTTACATTTTCTTTTTTATAAAAATCAAATCTTGTTTCGTATAGCTCCAGCTCAGCCGGTTAGAGTTCAGTCCACAAAGAAGGGTGTGGGGGGGTGGGGGTGGGAGGGGGGGGGGGGGGGCGTTACACGTTCAGAAGGCACCTATTTCCATGCCCCAGGGTCTATAGGGTTTCCCTAGGCTGGCAGCAGGGGCGGGGGGACTGAGGGTGGCGGAGGAAGAGGGGGCGAGGATGGGGAAAGCACTGAAGGGGAAAGGGAAGGCAGAGAGGGAGGACAGGAGGGGGGGCGGAGAGCTTGGACCCGGCTGAGGAAGGCGTCATCCCTAGGGGGTGAGCAACGCTGGCTGAGGAGGGGGCCGTGGGAGGGATACGGATGGGTCCCTGGGCGTGCTCCGAATGGGACGTTCCAACGCCCAGCCTGCTGGGGACATGAGTCTCTGTGGATGATGACGAAGAGGATGAGGAGGGCGTGGAGGAGGAGGAGGAAGAGGAGCTGGAAGAGGAGGTGGAGGGGCTGTTGGTGGCGCTACGGGGCAGCGATGCTAAGGATGCTATCGTTGCTAGCGTGGCCCCCTGCTGCTGCTGGTGCTGAAGCATGAGGTGGTGAGCCAGGTGAGAAGGGGGGGCCCCGAAGGCTGACCCCCAGGCCAGGTGACCCAGGCCGGAGTGGGCCTCTCTCTGGGTTGCGTAGCTGTTGAGGTGGGACACAAGGCGGATGCGCAGTGGGTCGGTGCTGTCCAGCCCCTCGATGATACTCAGGTAGCGGGCGGTCTCAGCCAGGCACTCCCTGAACCCAGACCCCGGTAGTCCATGGCCAGGGCGTGGGGCGTCAAAGTAACCTGCAAGGAAGAGGGAGAAAGAAACCTGTTTAGTCAGAAATTCACCTAGAGGGAAACATCCAAAACAAGTCTATCAGGGGAGAAGATTTCTATACCAAGAATGTGTCTCAGGTTTCAGAACCATTTGGTTTAATAGACCAAGAGATCTAATTTGAATTATTCATTCATTCAAAAAAAACATGCTGCAGATGTTGACTATTGTAAGATATTTGTACTTGCTGTTAAGTTGCTCTGGATAAGAGTGTCTACTAAATGACTACATGTAAATGTAAGAGTTTTTTGGGGTACAATAACATAATCTTGGAAATTATTCCACCAAAATACGATTGTGGTGATTAAATGAATGAATGTTTTATTATTATAAAGTGATGGTACCTTTGCCTCCAGCTGCATGCAGCATCTTTAAATGATCCACTGTCATCTGCAGAATCTCTGCTTTCTCCAGTTTAGCTGAACCCTGCTTGATAAAAATAATGATACATAAAAATACAAGAAATTACAAATACAAATTAAATTAAACACACAAATAAAATACACAAATAAAATACACAAATAAAATACACAAATAAAATACACAAATAAAATACACAAATAAAATACACAAATAAAATACACAATAAAATACACAAATAAAATACCCAAATAAAATACACAAATAAAATACACAAATAAAATACACAAATAAAATACACAAATAAAGTACACAAATAAAATACACAAATAAAATAAAATACAAAACTCGTCATTGTACATTTGTATAAGTATTAAACTAATATTTACACCTTTGAGTCTTAAGAGAACCTGACATACCTGCTTCTCAAAAGCACTGGGCACCAGCCTCCTCAACTCAGACAGGCTGTTATTGATCCGATCACGGCGCCTCTTCTCAATGATCTGAGGGTGGAAGAGATTTATTGATCAGTCATCATGACTATAGGATCAAATAGGAACCAAAGACAAATCTTTTAACACAAGTTGGGTTTTTTAATGCACTTTATAGAATCAACTAGAAACTTTTTCTCACCCACGGCGCCGTTTCCGTGCTTGAACCTGGGTGGTGGAGGGGGGAGACATGGAGCCCAGAGGAGAACTGAGATTCCTGTTCATAAGAGAAATAGAAGAAAAAAAGAAATACAAGCATTAAAAATGTTTTGCGTCATTTGACAGGACATGTATCCCAACAATGCACACTTTGACTTTATTGGCAGTATAAGCAGGAATTCTTTTTTCTCCATCCACAGCAGATCAACAGGCAAAAGGAGAGGATTTCAACTCAAAAAGTGTTAGAAGTTTACTCAAACATAAAGCTTATAACTTACCCATTTTTCATCACCACTCTCCTTCTCAACATCGATATTTTCATCAAGTTCGCTGTCCGAGGAGCTGAAATCCTGATGTCTTTTCATGATATCCTGCTAGTTTATCTTCTTGCTCAAGGTTATTATAGTCCTTCTGTGCGCCTGCAGCTCGAGCTGTTTGCACGCGCCTCTTTCCCACGGTGTCATTTCTACACCAAGAGAGGCGGGGCTTGGTAAGAGGGGCGGGGCTTGGCACACAACTAGCCAATTAACAAGCGGCCGTGGGTTTGAGTGACAGCCGCAGTTGGCCTTTAAAGACACGCCCCCCCCGGCTCTTTGAAATCATTCTGACAGCGGACCAATAGGCTTTCGGTCCGTCACTGTCGCGCGCTCCGCCCCCCTGTGTGTGTGCGCGAGCTCTGTGGCTGTCTGGCCGGCTGTCAGCACGCGCTAGCCCGTGGGAAAGTTCCTTCAGCCCAACGCTGATAACCAATCAGGGGCGACGGCCGTTCTCCGCCATTGGAATGAATGGGGCAATTGGTTGGGGCGACGGGCGGTCTGCGAGCGAGCGTGTGAACCTGTAATCTAATACTAACTCATCCGAGGACGGAGCAGCGGTACAAGAGGAAGCTGGGGAGTGTCATCTTACCCCACAGAGAGACATCATGCACGGCAAAAGATGCTTTAAAGACCTGTGGATGTCAGGTCTGTGGATGTTTTCACTCACACACAACAAAAAGGCATAATGCAAATAAAAGGGTCCCCCTAACTTCCTTCTCTGGTGACTTTGACACACACACACATAACACAAACGTGCCGACACACACACACACACACGCATTACGGTCATTTAAAAGGGCATTGTTGTGTTTGTTTGTACGTAGGGTTGACTCACGTGACAAAGAGCCCCTGTTGATCCACTTAGAGTGTTTTGATGGGAGTAGCTTGAGTCAAGGGTCCCCAAGGAGGCAACTGTTACAGGGAGCCAACGGGGGGGCATTTACATACACACACACACACACACACACACACACTTACATTAACACACACACCCATCGTAGACACACCCGCAAACGCACGTTCATACACAGAAACACACACTTGTTTTCCCCACAGTGGTTGTGCAAACTGTCCCCCCCCCCCCCCCCCCCCCCCAGTCTCTCCTGCAGCACGCTTGCTCAGATCAATACCCTGAGAGAGAAGCAGCGTTAGACTCCTGGACAGAAGCCTGCACACCACCTCAGCATCTTTCCTGCAGGGGTATATCACGGGGGTATAGCTCAGTGGCAGAGCATTTGACTGCAGATCAAGAGGTCTCCGGTTCAAATCCGGATGTCCCCTATTTTCTGTCCCAACTGCCGGACAAATATAGGATCATTTTGGGCGTCAGATGGCTCAATGGTTAAGGCGTTGGCCTCATAATCGGAAGGTTGTTAGATTGAGCCCCGGCTGTGGCTAGATGACTTTGTGTCCTTGGGCAAGGCACTCACCCTACCTCCCTCAGGGAGAATGTCCCTGTACTTACTGTAAGTCGCTTTGGATAAAAGCGTCTGATTAATAAATACATGTAAATGTAAGACACATATGTTCAGGGATCAGTCTCTCTTTAATGTGTCCCACATACAGTCATGTCTAAACGAAAGGCCTGTTTAAGGTCCCCCCCCCCAGTTTGGTCCTGGTGAGGAAGAGGAGGTTCCTCTGCTGGGGTCTTCCTCCTGCCGAGCCTAAAACTTCAAACCCGGCAGATACTGGAATAAACTAGCACTATACCTAGGGTGGTGTGTGTGTGTGTGAAAGAGAGAGAGGGAGTGTGTGTGTACTGGTGTGTTTGTTCGTCCGAGTGTCTGTGTGTTCGTTGGCAATGTATGTGTGTCTCCCTGTGTTTTGACTCTGTGTGTGTGTGTGTGTGTGTGTGTGAGGTGGGCGGGCCAGCCTGCCTGTTGTATTTCGAGTTCATCGAGAGTTCCCACGCTGTTATTTTCTTTGTTCCTCACGTCTCATCACATGTTGTGATTAGTGGCTTTCAGAGGCTAGCCTTTGAAGGTGCAGGCCCTGCAACACAACCTTGCTTCCTGTCCCTGCCGGCGAATCACAGCGGACCTCCTGCCCTTGCCGGCGAATCACAGCGGACCTCCCGCCCCTGCCGGCGAATCACAGCGGCTTCTCCAGCTCCTGGGCTGACGGACGATGTGTTCTCCTGCTGTGGAGCGAAAGGACTGGCTCCCTGTTTCACAAACACTGACACACGTCTTACGCTGCTCGTCTCACGCTTAAGTCAACCAGCAGACGTTTGACATCAAAGCGACTTCAAGCCATGTGGAATGCACAGCAGAGTTCTACATTCCAAATAACATTCTAAATAACCACATCTGGGCTTCAAATACAGCCGCAAACAAATAATGTAACCTCAAGTACAGGGCAGCAAAAAGATCTTAGCTACGACCTCATGGTTGTATTGTGCGGCAAAAAAGCCACATGCTGAATATGCAAAACATCTGCATTTGTCTTTGCCCAAAATCTGTTCTTGTCATCTCTTGTGTTCTAGAAAGTTCCGGAGACATCAGGAGTAGGGAAGGTCCGTAGCTGAACCGCCAAACTACACACCACCCAATCACCAACCGTCTCCCCCCCCCCCCCCAGTAGGACCTCCCAGGGCCTGTGGAAGGGGGTGAGGATGATGGGGGGGGGGGGGGGGGGGTTGCGCTGGACGGGGTAGTGGGGTGCATGTTATTGTTTATAAATAGAGGCAGCCATTGAGTGCTAAACACTCGGAGGAAGACTAGCTTTGTCTCCACCACTGAGAGAGGAAGTGCTGGCTAATTCTCTTTGAGACGTGCGACACCCTGGCATTGTACACAGACTGGAAGGGGGAGCGGGGGGGGGGGCGGTGTTGGGTGGGTGTGTGTGTGTGGGGTGTGTGTCACACACACACATTGTGTTGTGTGTTCATCCATGTTCGTGCGTGTGTTTTTTTGTGACACAAACGCATTGTGCAGTGTAAGAGTGAGTGTGTGTGTGTGTGTGTGTGTGTGACACCAGCATTGTCCTCAGAAGATGAGGGGTGGCATTGTTTGTGCTGGTCTGGTCGGACACAGTTTCCCTCATGGACTTCTGGGATTTGTTTTTGAGGGTCTCTCCCCACCCCTTGAGACTTCATCCTCCTGTCCCGTCCAAAACGGATCACACATCACATGTGTATCGTATCCATAATAGACGTTAATGTGTGTGTGTGTGTGTGTCTGTGTGTGTGCTTCTATGCAGATACAGGAAGTGTAGGATGTGTCAACATGTTGACCCATTGACACCCAAGGTCGCCCTCCCCCTGTCTCTTCCCAAGGGAAACAGTTTCGGGGTGCTGCCCTCTCTCTCTCTCTCTCTCTCTCTCTCTCTCTCTCTCTCTCTCTCTCTCTCTCTCTCTCTCTCTTTTCCTCTCTCTCCATCTATCTCTCTCCATCCTCTCTCTTTCTCTCTCTCTTTCCCTCTCTCTCTCTTTCCCTCTCTCTCTCTCTTTCCCTCTCTCTCTCTTTCCCTCTCTCTCTCTCTTTCCCTCTCTATCTCTATCTCTCTCTCTCTCTCTAACCACACCCCATCCCTCTCAATCCCTTTTGATCTGGATGGACTCAGCTGAATTAAGGATATCCACCCTTGCCAATCTTCTTTCAATGACCCCTTCATTCTATTCAGTGAATGTAAAGGCCCTGAGTACTGAGGTGTTAGACAGAGAGCGATGGACTCTGTGTTTCCCACCATGAGCCCACAGGAAGTGAGGATGAGCGACGACCAGCAGCCCAGAATATGTGCAGAAAGAAGCCGAGAGGAAGCTGACAGCGAGCAAAGAGGCGACGTCACAGAAAGGCGTTTTTGTCGATGGAAGAATAAAGAGGACCAGTCTGCACTCCCAGGATGTTGATCAGGAGTATCTCAATATCCCCTCGTACAAAGACACAGGGAGGTGTTTTCGCTTGTTAGCTTGCAGAGAGAAAAAAACGCGGTGGATTGCCGTAGGGCTGCCTGTCAAAGAACTGCACCCCCCCCCCCTCCCCCCCACACACACACCCCCCACACACACACACACACACCCACTTCCCTCCTCCTCCCTGCAGTGCCTGTTCTGTATGTAAACTGTGGTGAAACTAAGACTAACACCCTGAGGTGTGTGCAGGGTGAGGGGGGGGTGAGGGTGGGGGGCGGGGGGGGGGGGGCAGGCAGGTCTGGGTGGGGGGGCGTCTGGTGGGTGGTCGTTTGGAGGTGTGTGTGCACGGAGGTTGTCTGTTTAATGTTTAGCGTGTGTGTGTGTGTGTGGGGGGGGGGGGGTGGTCACACATTATCACCCCCTGAGAGGTGTGTGTGTGATACGAGTAGTTTGGTGGCGGAGGAGGGAGAGAGGGAGGGGAGGGTGGGGGGGAGCGGAGGAGGAGGAGGAGGGGTGGCAGGGGTGAATACTATTGCATTTCAGTTCCGCAGCAGTTAGACTGGAGTGTGCCCAGAGGCCAAGGAAACGAGATCTTGTTCATTTCAACACCTGGACTGACTGGCTGGCAGACGCTGTCTTGGCAGTGGAGCCTCATCCCAGTTTTCTCAGCGTGTTGATAAACACTTCCAGATATGAGCGACTGCGCCGCAGGATACACAGAACACGGAGCTGTCACCAGTCACATGATCACCTCCGCTCACAGTAGCTGGTACAGCAGCATCTAAAGCCAGAAGTCTGTCGTCTCTGTTCCCTCAGAACAGAACACACTCCCCTGCTCACGCTGCCTAATTCGATAACAAGCTTCTCCTTCTCCCACCCCCCCCAACCCCACCCCCGCCCCCCTCTCTCCCTCGCTCTCTCCCCATGCACAAGGTCATGATCCCCTGACCCAGGGTAATGGCTGAGGGGGTCAAATGCCAGGTTGTGTGAGAGACTACCGCCCCCCCCCCCCCCCCCCCCCCCCCCTCCCCGACGGGTCTTGCAGGCTGGGAACTTGAGCCAGCTCTGTGATCCTGTGAAACCAATCCTTCAGGGAGCGAGTGTGTGTGTCTGGGACTGTGTGTGTGTGTCTGGGAC
>CM059334.1:787590-814258 GCA_030340685.1 Protosalanx chinensis | reverse complement strand
GAGAGAGAGACAGAGAGAGAGAGAGAGAGAGAGGGAGAGAGAGAGAGAGAGAGAAAATAATTAACCTCTAAGACACATACCTAATTAAATCTGTTCAGGCCTCATATGAAGTGGACCACGTAACTAATGTACTATTAGTAGGACTCATGTAATATGGATGTTATTCTACACTACTTAATAGGATTCTGCAGTCTCTCTTTCATGTAAATGACATATGTAATCTTCATTAAACCACTGCCCTGAAACCCCTTTCTACTCCTTAACTAGAAGTCAAGGTCTCAACACGGATAAATCGTCCCTGATTGTTTTTGCAGGTGGTGAACTCATCTCACTGTGTTGATATGTTCCTGTGTTCCTTTCACCATGTTTGTTACTCTAAGTGGTGTATTTACACTGCAGGTCGACAGCCAGGCATTTTTCCTCTTCAGAGAAGTTCTTTAAATACACAAACTGTTCTTAAACGTGATGAAGTAGTAGACCTTCTTAATGAGCTTTTCTGTTATGTTTGATTAAACAATGTCGCGTTTTAAAACGTATTGAAATGAAGGATTGTGGCCATTCCTTCGTCCTGGCTCAAATGTTGTACATGTAGTGATTTAGCAGAAGCTCTTATCCAGAGTGACTTACAGCACAGTACAGGGACATTCCCCCCCTGAGGCAAGTAGGGTGAAGTGCCTTGCCCGAGGACACAACATCATGTTGACACAGCCAGGGACACAACATCATGTTGACACAGCCGGGGTTTGAACCAGGGACCTTCTCATTACTAACCCGACACCCTAACCGACTGCAGCACATGTTCCTGTCCTGTGATCCGTCTCCCTTGAGACAGAGAAGCCAAAACGTCTCTCCATCATGACCGTCCTGTTCTGCTCACCATGAAACATTCACACCTCTCACTCAGAGACTCTCTCCAACGGCAAGCTCCCTCCTCTCCCTCGTCTCCCTCCTCTCACCCCTCCGCTCCCTCTCTCCCTCCTCTCCCCCCTCCACTCCCTCTCTCCCTCGTGTCCCTCCTCTCCCCCCTCTGCTCCCTCCGCTCCCCCCTCCGCTCTCTCTGCTCCATCCTCCTCTCCCTCCTCTCGCTCCTCCCCTCCACCCGCCCCCTCCCCAGAACCAAAGACCTCTCCCACCCTTCACGTGTCGCTCACTTGAATTCTATCCTGGCTGGGGGGAGGGGTGTGGGGGGAAGGGGGGGAGGGGGAGGAGGTAGGCGGGGGGGAGGAGGATGAGAGGGTTCTTCAAAGTGTCGTACCTCAGCAATGCGGCCGGCGAAAATGAATTGTTGTAACATTCCTGAGGTTTAGCGCTATCGCCTCAGAGAGGGGAAAAAAGACCAACCTGCTCCTGATGTCATAAAACTATCATGAGGAGAGGAGAGGAGACAGCCAAATCCACTGTGGCAGAAGTTCAGCCATGCTGGGAATGAATCTGTCACACAGACACACACACACACACACAAAGACACACTCAAATAATCACATGTATACAGAAGTTCCGAAACACACACACACACACACGCACACAAATACACATGGACAAAAGCACACATGCCTACACACACACACACTCTGCCAGAGTTGAACCCCCCCGGAGTTCTTCCGCCCCCCCACCCCCCCACCCCCCCACCCCCCTCCCACCCCGAGCTTTTAACTTGATCACCACAGGCTCGTGTAGTGTTACGAGCTCTGTAGGCTTGGGGCCAGATGTCTACAGTACCTATCTGAAGGCTTCTTCTCTATCTTTCACTTGAAGTTGGTTGTTTCTGCAGATTTGTCAGCAACCGTGAAGCCTCTTTGTGACATAGCTTGGAAACAGGAAACAGTCTAAATAATGTGAATAATGTGAAACACTGTAAACATGATAGGCGGGAAAAACTCAACAAAACAGGGATGTCTAGTTTGTCATGTGACCGTGGAAAATAGATAGATGTATAGATGAATGTGTCATAATTTGTGGTGTGTTATTTACATGTCCCTGTCTAGATCACGATCCAGAGCTGTGATCTAATGAACAACAGGAGCATCAGGCAGCACTGAGCTCTGTAGAGCGTCCAGTCTTCAGCTGGGCAGCGGTTGTGCTGTGGGTGGGTCAGAGAACCAGCTCTGTCTTTGTCTCTCTCTCTTCCACATGAGACCATATTGAACAGACAGGCTAAGTTGCTCTGGTTCGACCACCCAGAAGAGGCTGCAGATCCTGGCTGCCGTGGGTCTCCTCAGGGTGGGCTGAGGACTGAGGAGGCTGGGGTGAAGACGGAGGGATGAATCATTTTAGGGCCAGGAGGTTTAAGGAGTAGAGGCTGGTTGGGGTTTGTTTTGGGGGGGCTAGGTTTTGGGTGAGGACTGTTCGGGGGCTGGAGGTGAGGCTAAGGCTGGGGCTGGGGATGAGGCTGGGGATGAGGCTAAGGCTGAGGCTGAAGCTGGGGCTGGGATAATGTGTGTTGGGTTTCAGATTGACTTGTACTTCAATACCAACAGTAAATCAATCTGTATCAACTGTCTGTGGTTACATGTGTAATTCATTTGATTTATATATCTTTGAAGCGATGGAAGAGGCATCTTTCAAAGTGCTTCCTGCAGGCATTTTATATTCCACTGATTTATTCAGCAATTCCAATTTGACAAATAGTAGAATATCTAGTCTGCAGTGTCTTGTGGATCTCTGTAAGTCATTCACCTCACATTTCACCTATTAAGAAACCTTTCAAAACTGAAATTTCACAGACAAAAAGCAACCTTTTTTCTTTCAAGAGGCAACGGTTACTTTCGAACCATTGATTTGATTCTCAATTCATGTTATTCACTGTTGACCTGATTTGAACTAGGGGCATTAGTCTGAAAAGGTGCACAGCTCAACAGTTTAACTGTGGGTGGTTGGCAGACAATTCATTAAGTAAATGAGTAGAGTGAAAGAGACCCCTGTTTTGTCTAGAGGCCATTAAGTCTGACAGAATATCCAGACAGAAGATATCTGGGGAAGATAGGTGACAAATTGATCTGAGATAGAGAGAGATAGAGAGATGGAGAAAGAGAAAAAGAAGTGTGTGAACGAGGAGAAGCCAAGTTCACTTTTTTTTAATTCAACTTTTTTCAATTCAACTGATTTCAGCCTCGAATCTGTTTTGCACAACATGTTAAAAATAAGATAGTCTACTGGCATATTTCCTACAGCATATCTACTCATTTCTCAAGCACAGGTTAGCATATTAGAAAAACCATTGAGGTATGATAAACAGAAGAAGGTATTCTCAACAGCGTGTCAGTAAACAAGAGCGATTTAAAAAGCATTTCAGAAATGGGAAGAGATGAATTGTTCCTGAAAGGCTTCAGTTGTGAATCAGATGATGTCAGGACACACACGTAAACACACAAGCACACGACAGCAGAATTGATAGGGCCCTCTTTGCCACTCTAAACTGGGTAGACAGAAGCAGCAGGGCAGAGTGCCACAGCGCTGTGCCAGACACACAAGTTGGCATCTGCTGGAAAAGTAGTCCTCTGCCAACACAAATGAGGAAAATGTGTTAACACAGATAAAAATGCCATGATATCCTCGATGAAACCTGAAGACTGCCAAATGTCACACACAGCATATCCTTCCACCAGCGTCTAGGAGATCACCTACACGGAGAAAATACTCACAGGAAGCAGAATGTCGGTTGAAACAGTAAAATCTAATAATTCACTACGAATGAAACTAAATGAATCTAAACTAATTGTACTTTCTCTATCATCACCTGTTGGTTTATTTGAAGTGACAGACAGACTATTCCCACAGCAGCAGTAGACGTTCATTTATTAACTGTTCTTCTCCTGAGGGATTTGAGGAAACCAGTTTCTTAGACAAACAACATCAAATTTAGATTACAAATAAGTTATATTTCTGTCTGACAGATGGCATCTATCAAATATACGCTGATTTCAATTTTTTCGATGTTAGCACATACAATTCCCATATCAATTCAGGTCAGGGCGCAGGATATTTTTGTTCTCCACAAATCCGAACTAATTCCAGTCGTAATGTACAACCGTATTCTGCAGCTGTCTGACACACACACACACACGCATGTACACACGCGTGCGCCATTGCACGCACACTCCCTCTGTAATGGGATTTTATGGCTGCTCTGTGCTACTAATTGTTTTGTTTGGCTCCTTATCGGAGTCGGTAGGCAACCTCTGTGTTATGGTTTATTTTCTCTAAATTTAAGCAACATAAAATGTAAGAGACAAGCAGTTTCCCCACCAGAATTGCCTGCAGGATTCAATAAAGCAGGACAGCTTTATTACCTGTTAGGAGGCAAGGAATGAAGTGAGGAAGGAGAGAGAGAGAGAGAGAGACAGAAGGAGAGAGAGCGATAAAGGGAGAGAGATACAGAGGGAGAGAGAGAGAGAGATACAGAGGGAAAGAGAGGGAGAGAGAGAGAGAGGGAGAGGGAGAGAGACAGAAGGAGAGAGAGCGATAAAGGGAGAGAGATACAGAGGGAGAGAGAGAGAGAGATACAGAGGGAAAGAGAGGGAGAGAGAGAGAGAGACAGAGGGTGTTGTGTTTTTCAGTGTACAGTGCTGCATGGCTGCATGGACATCAATGTTTCCTCCACATGAAGGAGAAGGTATAGACAGTTGATTTGAACGTCTACACATCTGCATGTGTGTCTGCAGTCTACTCAGGGCCCATAACTGAAGAGTTCAGCCCTCCTAGCCCGCAGGCCACTGCTATTTCATTGAGCCCAGGGAGGTCAAAGGTCATCATCTGGTTATTTTTAACTATTTGTGAACGTCCCCTTCAGCGCTGACTGGGGTCATGACGAGCCCCCCAAACCCATGACCCCTAGTCTAGCACAGTCATCTGGTCCTGGGGATTGGGTTTCCGTGTGGAGAGGAAGGGTCTTATTGACTTCCAATCATCAAAGGTAGAAGACGGACTGTCCTTGTGTGTTAAATCTACCATAAAATGATACGAAACACATCCATAGATTCCTAATGTTGGAAAGAGGGAAACTGGCTGATGGATTGAGATCCTGTACGTGTGCAGAAACACAATGGACAGCCAGTGTTACAGGAATGGTTTGTTAGGTTGGTGTGAGTGATCAGGAGACTCAGGAAGAGGAACAGGAACCCTTAGTCACTGAGATCGACCACAACCTTCTCCTTCACTCGGGAAACGAAAGCCGTCTGAAAATGTTTCTCCTGAGAATTCGGAAAACGGTTTGAAGTCAGATCGGGCGTTTTAACTGCAGTATCAGTATAACGCAGTATAACTGCAGTATCAGTATAACGCAGTATAACTGCAGTATCAGTATAACGCAGTATAACTGCAGTATCAGTATATCGCAGTATAACTGCAGTATCAGTATATCGCAGTATAACTGCAGTATCAGTATATCGCAGTATAACTGCAGTATCAGTATATCGCAGTATAACTGCAGTATCAGTATATCGCAGTATAACTGCAGTATCAGTATATCGCAGTATAACTGCAGTATCAGTATATCGCAGTATAACTGCAGGCATCACTCACACCCAACTCTCTGGCTTCTTGTGATTTGATGTAGTTTAATTAGTTTTTTTTTATGGGTGCCTGTTTAATGCTTGCAAGACCCTAACCCAAGATGATTTGATATCATCATATACTTGACATTTATGCTTTTTTAATTGACTTGAGAACGATAATAATGGTAATTGTTCACAGGGAGAGTTAAGGACTGTGAGCAGTAAGTAATTGCTTAAAGTCATGAATAACACTTTGGTTCGCTCTTGTTTTCAACTGTCTTCTGAGGTGCTAATGGTCTGCAGATGGTCACCAGTGTTGGGCCAATCAGAGGACAGAGATGCTGACAGGGGAGGAGCGTCGTAGGATTGGACTTGACCTATCAGGTACCTGAAAGGTGGTTGGACAGGGGTACGTTCAAGAGAGGGTGACATTCCACAACGTTTCTTAATGTGTTTAGTAAGGGTGCATCCAAAGTGAACGAGGAGAGCTTTATTATTATAAAGTATTATTTGGGTGTGAGGTTTGAGTATGTTGTGTGTGTGATGAAAAGTCATCCTGTGAGTGTGCGTATAGTCATGTGTGTTTTGTTATTAATGTGCCTGTGATGCTTCTGTGATGTGTCTGTGATGTGCCTGTGATGCTTCTGTGATGCTTCTGTGATGTGTCTGTGATGCTTCTGTGATGTGTCTGTGATGCTTCTGTGATGTGTCTGTGATGCTTCTGTGATGTGTCTGTGATGCTTCTGTGATGTGTCTGTGATGCTTCTGTGATGCTTCTGTGATGTGTCTGTGATGCTTCTGTGATGTGTCTGTGATGCTTCTGTGATGTGTCTGTGATGCTTCTGTGATGTGTCTGTGATGCTTCTGTGATGTGCCTGTGATGCTTCTGTGATGCTTCTGTGATGTGTCTGTGATGCTTCTGTGATGTGTCTGTGATGCTTCTGTGATGTGTCTGTGATGCTTCTGTGATGTGTCTGTGATGCTTCTGTGATGTGTCTGTGATGCTTCTGTGATGTGTCTGTGATGCTTCTGTGATGTGCCTGTGAGAGCAACAGGCTGGTGATTAATCACAGAGACCCCTCATCCAGCTCTGCAGGGGCTGGTGGGACACAACATTTCAAAAGAGGTGGGAGGAGTCGCTGACCCTGTGACCTTTCCTCTGGAAACTTGACCCTCCATTACAGCTGCCAACAATAGACCCATGCAACAACACTGGGCAGCCGAGCCGAGCAACCCCCCCAAGAGAACGAATCAAGCGGACTCCTGGAGGAGGACCAGACTTCTAGCAGCTTTCTTGAGTAGCATGGAACACACACACACACACACACACACACAACACGGAGAGGTGGAATGTTGTGTGTTGTGTAGGGGTTCAGGTAGCTGGCTTTAGCGATTACAATGTCACCATCCTCACAGAAAACAGGAGAAAAGGAGAGAGGGTGAATCGACATAGGAAGACAGTGGACAAGAGAGCAGGAGAAGAGAGAAGAACCACATATAGACCCACACAGCCAGACAGTGAAAAGCCTCCATGATAAACTAGCCACCCTGTGTGATTAGCCAGGAGCTCCTGGTAAAAAGAGTCACAATAGGACACAGTCTTTGCCTTGATTGTAGCAGGAGGACCCCTCGGTAAACCCACTTACCCAAGCACCCAGATATCACTACAGGGGGCTGATTCTGCAGTTGTTTATTGAATGCGTGATAAAGTTATAATCAGAGACGGTATCTGGGTAAAAAATAAAAGGAAGAAACAAAAAGAAACAATATTTGCACAATCTATTCCGCATCAGTCGCAAAACACATTTCAAAGAGGCATATTGTCGGGATCTTCCACTCAGAACAGTTAACATTGTGCCACTTTACAGTCGTTTGATTTTAACCGAGTCAGATCTGCAATATCAGAGAAACGTAAGACGTTTCAGTAAGAGTCTAAATATTGAATCGCGTGAAAGCTGCGAGCTTTGTGAATAGACATTAGAATTCATGAGTAAGGGAGAGAAGCCAACTTAATGAATCAGGATTCAAAAGAGCGACAGAATGAAAAAGAAGGAGAGAATGTGAGAGAGAAAGAGACTGAGAGGAGAAAAAGAGGACAGGAACAGCAGAACAGTTTTATGACACCGCAGACACCAAACAGTTTGTGTGGAGTTAATGGAGCAGAAGGGCTCCTCTCTCTCTGTACGACTCAAGTAGTTCCAACATTAGGGGAAGCACACTCCATCACAACACTTAAAGGGACAGGGCCCCTTTCTAGGCAGAAAAACATTAATTTGAGGAAACGTTAGTAGAGACAATGCAATGATAGCATTGAGATGAGGCCAAGTCATTCCATTGGTGTGGAGAGTCCAGCTGTATGCACGCACCCCCCTCCCCCCTCCCTCCCCCCTCCCCCCTCCCTCCCCTCCCTCCCTCCCCCCTCCCTCCCCCCTCCCCCCCCTCCCTCCCTCCCCCTTCCCTCCCCCCTCCCCCTCCCTCTCCTCCAGTTCTTCAGATGTGCAATCCACTCTTGAGAAACATCCCCCTTTTCATCCAACAGGCCTGCCAGCTGTACAGTCAGTCAATAAACCAATACGTCTCCCCCTTCTTTTACTCTCCCCCAATCCTCACCCCTGTAGGGGTCTCTCTCCCCCCCCCCCCCCGCCACCTCCCCCCCCCCCCCCCCCCCACACACACTTCTTTGGGTTTGCACCTAGACAGGAGCAGTAGGACAAATTACCTTGCTGCCTCCAGCAATGGGAACCTCAGCTTGCTTGTTAATGAATTTAACTTCCCCCACCCCCCTCCCATTCCAGTTTGTATTTGTTTGACATCTAATTAATAATCGATGCAAAAAAAAAAAAAAAAAAATACAAACTTGGCCCCAGCCCCATCCCAGCCCCCAGCTTCGGCCCAAACCCCAGCCTCATCTCTGTTCCAGAAGGCCGGAAGGCTGCAAGGCTGTTGGGCCAGACACACTGGAGAGCCTCTGATCTACTGTCCCTAAGGACACATCCAGCCAGGCTGGGACCGGGGCCTGCAGGAGGCCAGACAGACAGACAGGCTGGGACCGGGGCCTGCAGGAGGCCAGACAGACAGACAGGCTGGGACCGGGGCCTGCAGGAGGCCAGACAGACAGACAGGCTGGGACCGGGGCCTGCAGGAGGCCAGACAGACAGACAGGCTGGGACCGGGGCCTGCAGGAGGCCAGACAGACAGACAGACAAGCAGACAGACAGACAGGCAGACATACAGACATACAGACATCTAGACAGGCATATATCCAGACAGACAGACATTCAGACAGACAGTCAGTCAGACAGTCATCCAGACAAGCAGACAGACAGACAGTACCAATATCCAGTGCTGAATAATAAAAAATAAAAGCCTAAAGCTCTGTGTAAAAGGTTGACAGTTTCAGCAGACAACATCACACACCCACATGCAGACACCCACACCAGCCCTTGTTGAGAAAGGGTGTCAGTTTCCTGTGTAGGCAGAAAAAGGAGACAATGTCAACTACAAAAGGTCAGGAGAGGCAAACAGGATACAGGGGAGAGCTTGTTGCTCTGTGTGGATTAGAGACCATTTGAGACAAATGAGATTGTTAAAATGCCAGAAGTTTAATAGCAGCCAGCCACAGGATGTGTGATCGTTAAAGAGGGGAGCCCCAGTCCCCCGTCACACACACACAAACACACACACTAACAAGCACACACACTAACAAGCACGCACACACAGACACACACTAACAAGCACACACAGACACACTAACAAGCACACACACACTAACAAGCACACACACACACAGATGTATGCAAACACACAAAATACTAACTATAGTTTAAAAAAGTCGCTGAACAAAGAATTAAAGTGTGGTGAATGTTCCCAGTGCTAGTTCAAAACGATCGTCTGAAGATGTGGCAGTTAAAATCTTGTTATACATTTGAACCGAGAGGAAGGTTATAAAGAAGCGCTACCAACAAGGAGAGCGGTGCTTGTGCAGACATCTTTGAAGTAGAGAAAAAGACTGGATGATGATGGTGGTGGTGACTCAGCGTACCCAGAATCCTCAGCGCTCCCCCCTGGGGGGGCCAGTGTGGGTGGAGCCTGGAGGCTGCAGGAGGCCAGATCGCCCCGCCTCTTCTCCTCAACCCTGAGAGGAGACGACACAGCGATGGTGCGGTGCAGAAGGAAACCCCACAGCCTCAGAGATGCCCCTCAACACATCACACACACACACAACATTCCCAAAGCATGATGGGAGGATGGACCGTATATAAAAATAGTAACTCGTCTCCTTAAGTAGAAATCAGCTGCTGCTGAGTCATGTTAATAGACGCAGCTCAAACGAACCCTCCATCTCTTACCTCAGGTGTTTAATGCTCAGTATAATATCAGCAAGTGGTGGTGAGGGACTGTCTCTACGAGAGAGTCTGAATCAGAAGGTAGGCCGTAAGTGTTTTCACTAATGTTTCACAGACGCAGAGAGAACATGTTGAAGGTTAAGAAGTGTCCTCTCCCTCTCTCTCTCTCTCTCCCTCCCTCTCTCTCTCTCTCTATCTCCTTTCCTCCCCTCCTCCCTCCCTCTTCCCCTCTCAGAAACGACACAGACGTATATCATGCCTGAGTGTATGCATGAATGCTCTCTCCATCTCTCTCTTTCTGTCAGCAGACAGTCTGACAAACACACACACACACAGATAGACACACACACACATGACTACACACACACACACACACAGCCTGTCACACACGGTCTCCTCTTGTCACCCCCGACCCCTCTCAGCTTGAGAACACTGCAGTCTCCATCATTCTAACCCTGCCAATCAGCCAGCCAGCACACAGCCTTAATGGACTCACAGGGGAACCGCCGAGCAAAGCCCACAATGCACCTCTCTCCAGAACCCTTCAATCAGCATCCAGCTGCTAGCCTTTAATTGTCAAATAAGTGGTGACAGTCAGAGAGAGGAAAATCCCAAATCCGCCTCAAATGCTCCCAAAAGAACGATGGCCTCAGTCTTTTTCTGAGATGTCGTATTCCTGGTTTGTGTGAGTTTACGTCTCGTGGCGTCTGTCTGTCTTCAGTAGAGGGAGTAAGGACATGCTGGTTGCTGTCAACAGCAGGCTATTATCTCCATCTGACCGGTCACACGTGTTCGTTAAATTCAAACATCGTGTCACTGGGAAGGAAGGGGGAAAGTCTAGTGAGCCGGTTGGCATGGCAACGCAGTCATAATTTATCATAACCAAGTAGCTAATATGCCCATAAGCACCTTGTGATCTTTAACCCCTGAATGCGGGTGGAAGCACTTAATATTCCCCCATCCCCCCTCCCACCCCCGCCCCCCCCCCCCCCCCCCCCCGCCTCTCTTAAACACATGTGATTGCCTAGTCCAACATGCGTTAGGAACACAACGATTTAAACAATCATCTGAGATGGGATTGGAATAAGATTTCTAACGGCGTTATCGTCAGCACAGTGTACATAACGATTAAAACATCTGTGAGGTTTTGCTACCAGCTGTCACTAAGACACATTTACATATCCAACATGTGAACACAGGGGAAAAAACACTGGAACAACATATGTCTCTAGTCGTTGTAAAACACGATGCAAATATCTTGGAGAGAGCCTACTTAAATCATTTGACAGCAATTAATGTGTTTCTAACAGAAATACTACATGTGTTTATGGGTTGATGTACACATTTTTTTTCTCCTTCCACAGCTTTGCTGTCATGTAAGTGACACTAAACTTCTACTTTACTGACTTCACACACAACTGCTTTTCTACTCTTCTTTCACGTTACTCATTTTCTATTTGACTTCCACATCTAACAAAAAGTTCATCCGTCTTTTTTTTTTACAAATATCACCCCACTATCTCTGTGTACACTTTCTAATATTTTACCTCACACCCTTACCCTTGTGTGCTTTGCGAGACTGTGTGCCGTTGATACGAAGGAGTTTCCCTCGGGATCAATAAAGTAATCTGAATCTGAATCTAACTGTCCTCTATCCAGCGGGTCGAACTCACTCCCTTTTCAGTTTTTCTTCTTCCTCCTCTCTTTTGAGGCTCGTCTGAAGCCCAGCTGTGTGTGTGTGTGCGTACGTGCGTGCGTGCGGTTGTGTGTGTGTTTTGGGGTCACGCGTGGTCTCTAACATGGCACAGATGTTACACAGATCGTACGTCTACACAGAGACACTGTAAGACACACTCAGGCTATAAGCACCGAAAACATGCCAACACAAAACACAGGCCCTTCTCTCCAAATAGCAAGAAAAGGACATTATTTATCTGGCACCCTGATCATGTATTTAAACTTAACTAGTTACCTTAAGTCTGAAGGATTTCATCCCCTTCTCCTCTTTTATCACAGATAACCCTGAGGAAGAGGGAAGGAGAGAGAGTGAGAGAGAGCACCAGAGAACGAGAGCGAGATAGAGAGAGAGAGAAG
This sequence comes from Protosalanx chinensis, assembly GCA_030340685.1. Taxonomy (NCBI): domain Eukaryota; kingdom Metazoa; phylum Chordata; class Actinopteri; order Osmeriformes; family Salangidae; genus Protosalanx; species Protosalanx chinensis. The sequence continues at coordinate 802,326 of CM059334.1, read as the reverse complement.
AGAGAGAAGGAGACGTTGAGAGAGACAAAGTGTCAGAGAGGGAGAGAGGAATGCATCTTCAGCGATCCCATGATCCTCTTGGAGAGCAGGCTTGTATGGCTCATTCAAGACCAACACAATGAAGTCTCTCTCATGGCTCTAACCTTCCATGTCTAACCATCGCCTATTTGATTAAAGAGACAGAAAGAGGAGCTTCATCTGTCAATGATTACGGGGAACATTTCCCCTCATGTTTCATCCTAGGATGGCCCCCAGCCCTTCAGCCCCTCAGTCTCCCCCTCAGCCCCCCCACCCCCCCTCAACACAAACACACACCCACACCCCAAAATTTCAGCTGACCGGAGAGAAAATCGTAGTCAAACTATGCTCAAACACTGAACTGAATATCAGGCTTTTTAAAGTTAAGACGGCGGACACACACTTTCTCTTAATCTCTCTATCACTCTCGCATGTACACACACAGACACACACACACAGACACACACACACAGACACACACACACAGACACACTACTGGCTCTATCGGCCTTGGGATGCTTGGTAACAATTTCTCTCATCAAACTACATGTGACCCCTGCTTTTCCCCGCCGACTCCATGGTAGCCAAGACATGATTCACGAGGCGTAAAGAAAATATCAGAACATTTCCTTCTTTGTCCTCTGGCTGGAGTGAAGATGTGTTTCTGCTGTTCTGGCTTTTGAGTGTGTGAGTGTGTGTGTGTGTGTGAAAGAGAGAGAGAGCGTGTGTGTGTTTGGCAGAGCTGTGATAGGGGTCAGATCTTCAGGTTGACTCCATGACTGTTGTACTTGACTTGTGAGTTTAAACGTCATTTATCTGGCCCAGACACGACACACTGTGATATGTATCCATTTACCAGAGCTGGGATTCCCTTTGAAGACTTGCTTATGCTTGGCCAGGAGTTATGGTTGGTTTATATTAGTGCACGTGCAGTTGATTTAGACAGAAACACTCTCGTGTCTGTAGAAATGTGGACGTGAGAGTCTGGTTTAGTGTGACGCGGAAGAACATTCCAGTAGTCGCAGGTAGCTGATCGACACAAGCTTCAAAAACGAAAATATTTACTTAGCTAATGTCACAACACAAAATAACTATTCGGTTTTTTTTGCGTACAATGTTTTTACATTCGATGGTATTCTGTCTAGTTCCATTTGAGATGACTTTTGCTTAGATTTGGTCTTCCTTGACGGCGCTGTGTTTAATCCTCCCCTCGTCCACTGACATGTTTTCCAGGGTTTAAGCTGTCGACACAGGATGCTGTTCTGGGAGTCTTAAAAGTTTTCAACACGTTTCCTGTAACTGTCTGCAAGGCCTGATGTCAGAAACACATGTACATCGCTGCTGCTTTTAATATACAACGTGTTTGTATGTGTTTTTGGCACCTGTTCGTCTGGCACTGTTTTAGGAAAAGTCTCCAAATGTCGTTGTACAATGACAATAAAGGGCATTCTATTCTATTCTATTCTTCTTCTTTTATTCTATTCTATAAACTAGGACCCCCTACAGAGTGTTTACTGCTGCTCTTTTCTCAGTGTTGTGTGAGTCCAAAGCGTCTGAAACGCCTCACTTACATGAACTCAGAGATGAGTCAGCCTCGCACCGTTGACCACCGAAGCTCGCTAGCACGCCAGCTATGACGCGTGCGTCAAGACAATGCTAGCATCACAGCTAGCCACCAACCGCACACAAAACATATATACGCCACGGCAAGCATCCTCTCCATACAAGATCTTATTATCATGCATGTCTGTTGTTTTTCAGGAAAGCTCGCTCTTTTCGTGATAGACTAGAGTCGTTTCAGGGGCCTTAAATGCTGTGTGTTTCTTTGAATGTCACCGCAGGGTGTTATATTTTACAAGCTGTAGCAATGGAGAGCGTTTTTGTGTGGAGTTGGGAGGGCCATTTGCATTTGAAACAGTTCTCCCTGCATCCCTGCCTCTGTGGCCCAAGGCTAATGTTCCTTTTTATGTCCGGAGCAGAGCTGTGCACCTGTGGATCTCACACACACACACACACACACCTGCATATACACACACACTCAAGAGTACAGCTGCAGGCTTCAGCTGACCGCTCGGCTTGCTAGGCCAACCCTGTAAGCTTAATGATCCGAGGCTGGACATCTGTGGACCACAGACTCTAATGTGAACAGCCCAGAGAGAGAGAAAAAAATCTCACCAATTATTTCAAGTCTCTAATGAAGACCACAAAATGGCTGCCAGCTCAGAGCGTAATAAGTTCCTAAAATAAACTGAATGTGAATATCTGTGAGACAGTTGGAGATTTTTGGGGGGCTTTTGAGAGTCTGAAACAGCATAAAATATATCATTTTCAACAACAGAACATGAAGCATTTAAGTGGATGACGATGTTTTTATTATTACGAGCCTTAATAACAATAAACGACAATTGGAAACCTTCTAATGACATAAATGACATGGTTACAGCCTTTCACCTCAAATAATAACCAGAGACAAAATCCATCACAGGCATTCAAATGTAGCCGCTTCTATTTGAGTGGCTAAATAAAGGCGTTTATTTGAATGGAAACTGTCTTGAAGGTTTGTAATTTCCCCTCTGACAGTAATGTAATTCAGTGGGCACCTTGCTGTGCCAGCTGTCTCAATGCCAGTTTAACTGGCACTCAGTGCACTTTAACCATTTAGGGTGTTGGCATTAGCCTGGTACCAGTGTCTCTCTGCTATAGGCAACATCATTTTGGACGATGCCAACAGAGTTCACCCTCAATAAGCTAGCCTTCCTCTTAAGCCAATGTTTATACTTCGACCCTTTTAAGGAATCATTTTTTCAAAACTCCTCAGGGGCAGAAATCCCTAGAGAGAAACCCTTCTTTTGTTGTATCAGTGTCTGCATCTCTCTGTGTGATTGTCCTTATACCTGAATATTGATCATGTTGATAAAAGATAAATCATCTTTTTTTCCTTCATTTACAGAATAAACATGTGTAACATCTGATCTATCTAACTTATCGCAGAGTCATTTCTCATTTGAAAGCGGTTAAGTTAGGTTAAGTCATGAGGCTTTCATGTCAGGTTATGGCTTGGAAGAGGCTGTGTACACAGTCAATTCAGCACGATATAAAACACCACACACACCAACACCTTGAGTTTAGCAAGAATGAGGTCTGAAGCTTTTAAATGACAAAAAATAATCTGTAGAGTCCTTATTCAACATCTCATAGAGACGGGAGTCCAATTACCCTCACAGAACCCTGACAGTGCATCTCTACACAGTCACAAATATACCTACTGGTCAACAGAACATTAACTACAGATTCCTTCCTGTCTATTGGCTTCCCAGAAACACGTCTACGTGCCGTATCTCGTTTCTCAGCCTGGGTAGGATGATTGGATTTGACGTGTGATGTTTAGTGGTGCAAACTTTATTCACTCATTCACCCTGGCTAACACTGAAGGTCTAAGGGCAATCTCATTTGCATCACCCTCCCACTGGCCTGCAAAAGACAACAATGACATTCAGAGAGGGCGTGGTGGAAGGACAATAGCCTGCTGACTTCATTATTCTTCAAATGGGCAACCAGAGAGAGGCATGGAACATTCTAGCAATTATTACGGCAAACATGAGCCAGTTCTGTCATTTCTTTAAATACAGGTGGGTCTTTATAGTTATAAGCCCCCCCATCTGTACAGCTAGTGCCCTCTTATTATTGGACTTTTTATTGTATTAAAATGTTTTTTTTATTCTATTTTATCTTACTCTAATATATGTTCTATGTTTGCTCTTTCCTGCCACAGTAAATTCTGTGTTTGTGTATCTTGCATGGCGATTAAAACTGATTCGGATTCTGATAATCTGCTCTTCGGTCAGAGGCAGTAAAGTCTGTGCACACAGAGAACTTCTAAAAAAGATCGTGCCAAATATTTTCTGTTCAACAAACAGACCAGACAAACAGAAAATGGCACCTCTGTTAAGCAGCTGTAATAACAGGATTTCCAAATGAGGTAATTTCAATCATCAACAAGAAAACTGTCAAGATTGTTCAGACAAAGACCAGAGAAGAAGCTCTGATGCGATTTATAACAGAGGGCACAATTAGTGCTGAAAAGCAGCCAATTAACGTTATTTCCTTTGATCGGCAGGGGAAGGAGGATTTAGTGAGCCCACCATCTGTGCGATACCACAGTCAGATAAATGGAAAATGAAATAATTATGGCAAATTAATAGATGTAGAAATCACAAATTGATATGCTGAGGATGATTTTGTATGTTTAATTGTAGAGGGAGGAGTAACTGCCTAAACAATGGGAGTCATTTCAGGAGATAAGGGGAGCGAGAGGGAGGGGGGGGGAGGGAGGGAGGGAGAGGGAGGGAGAGAGGGAGGGAGGGATTGAGAGGGAAATATATGGAGCGAGACAGAAAAGAAATTACAAAGGAAAGAAGGAAGGAAAGAAAGAATAAAAGTGTCTTTGTCTGTGCAACACCATGATACTGTACACAGAACACAGAAACACCACATATCCTGTCAGCTCCATATCTCAGAAAGGTAAATTCAAAGTACATTCAAGAGTAACGACACCACAGAAGTAATCTGAACCAAATTACTGTCAGTCGGGGTAAATTCATGAATGTTAGTCCAGTTGTGAATAATATTAGACAGATATCACAAAAATGTAGCTGTAAATTAGTTTATTTTTATTTCTTTTTAACAATAGCTGCCAAAGCTTATTATTGGGTTTTATTTCTGGGTCTTTCCTCAGCTGAAGTGAACGTGACAGTCTTGGGCGATATTCAAATCCACTCAAGCAATGCAGGGAAAAAAGAGAATAACTGAATACTTAATGTTCCTGACAGTTCTGTGGAGTTGTTTTGTTGCCTGAATCTCTCACTAGCATTGTGAGAAAATAATAGTTAAGGAACCGTGCAAATTTGAAGATTGAACAAGTCATATTGCCAATCATTTTACTGAGCAATATCAAAAAATACATCATTCTGATAGAATAGCTCAAACTGATAAAGTGGATGGTTCAGGTATTTTCCTTACTTTTTTCCCTGAGAAATGACATAACAAATATGTTTATAAAAAAAAAAAATATATAATAGCAAGACAGCCACTGTAGATGAAGTCATGGAGGGTAATCGATTGAAACCCACTGCAATACCAACCATGGACAGGACATTGTCGGCCCAACAGTTGCTACAAATTTTCCTCTAGGTCAGGACAAAGGTGGGCAATCCTGGTCCTCGAGGGCTTCTGTCCTGAAGGTTTTATATATTTCCCTGCTCTAGCACATCTGATTATAATTATCAGGCTTCAACAGAGCTTGATAACGACCTGTTCATTGGAATCAGGTGTGCTGGAGCCGGGAAAACATGGAAAAGCTTCAGGACAGCGGCCCCTGAGGACCAGTGTCCCTACCCCTCTCTAGGAGGACCAAGAAACTGTGAAAAAGTGCTGACAAAAAAACACTTGATTTTTAGAAACACTGCTCTCTTATTTTACAAGAAGAAGATTCCAGTGCTTTCAAATGTCACTGTACTCTGCTTCCTTGAGGCCTCAGGACTCATTATCACTTAGGCTTTCACACTGAATTCTTCTGTGAATTTCTCCCTGTCCTCTTTGTCTCTCACATTTTGCCCTGTGCTGTAGTTTTTACACACTGTAGATTCGTCTCCACGCTTGGGTGTGAAAACGAGATATTAATAACAGCGTTCAATAATTAAGAGTTGCTTTTGGAACGCATGCAAATCATCGCCAGGCAATGTTTGCTTTTTTTCCCAAAATGTTTGATAGACTGTGGCAGAGCTACATTTTCCACAAAGCTCATCGCCCACCGGGTCCCATGCAAATACGAGTAGCATAGATATTTAAAGAAGCAGTCAAATGAGTACTGGAAAACCTACTGTGGATACAAGCAAGATTCCAGAAGGAGAACATACTCTTTGCATGTTTACCACAGCTCAGAATAGTCCAGCCAAAGGAGACACACTAAGCTATCGTCTGGGATCAGGGGAGTTGGATGGGGGGTTCGGTGATGAAGCCCTTGTAATACAGCGTTTTTCTATGTATACATTACAGAAAGGAACGTTCTAGTCCTGCCAAGTTCTCAATGTGTTCCTGAAAGTCTCCTGTGAAGTCTTTTGATAGCTAACAGCATGTTTCACTGGAGGCTTAAAGAGAGTCGCAACCATGTGGAATGGGAACAGGTGTTACATGTTGTCAATAATTATCATGTCTACCTCTCCCTCTCTCTCTCTCTCTACCTCTCTCTCTCTCTCTCTCTCTCTCCCTCTTTTCTTTCCACTATCTCTCTCTCTCTCTCCCTCTTTTCTCTCCACTATTTCTCTCTCTCTCTCTATTTCTCTCCCTCTTCTCTCCTGGTCTCTACGACAGTTTTGGTGGTCCCATGAGGTTTACATGGAGGTTTAGAGGGGTGACATGTCGGCAACATACTGCTCGGCATCTCCAGCTCATAAATAAGAAGAACTTCATTAAACCTTCACAAGCCAAACAACCGGGACCTGCTACTGATGGGATCTGTAAAGCACTGTTAGAGCAGCGTCTGTGAATCTGTCACACCGCCCACTTGCCAGAAGCTTCTGTGAAACCTTCAGGAAGGATCAGCGTGGGTATTTTATAAAGCACTTGTGTTTGTCACCTTTTAGGCTTGTTGTCAGGGAGTCAGCTAGCTAGGAGAGTGGTTAGGGGATCACACTAGTGATTGGAAGGTTGCAAGTTCGATTGCCGGCTGTGCCAACATGACGTTGTGTCCTTGGGCAAGGCACTTCACCCTACTTGCCTCAGGGGGGGAATGTCCCTGTACTGTGCTGTAAGTCGCTCTGGATAAGAGCGTCTGATAAATGACTCCATGTAAATGTGAGGTTGGAGTCCAGATAGTAGAGTAAATTAATAAAAATGAATCAATTGCCTGCATTGCCTGTTGTGTAACGTTGAAGCATAACTAACTAACTCACTAGCTGTTTTGAAAGACACATGTAACACAATAAAGCCTTCCCCCCATCCCCCCATCCCCCCATCCCCCCTATCCCCCCGTCCCCCCCATCCCCCCCCATCTCTCCTCAAAATCACCATGAGCTGTTCATAGCAGACAAACAACAACACTCTTGACTCTAAGATGAAAGAAACAGAACAAGCCCTTAACGTGAGACAACAGCAGCAGATTAGAGGCCAACACAAAGTGATTAGGCCGCCATTGTTGTGGAATATCATATCGGTGTGTTTCCTGGTGCCTGGAAAAAAAAATAAACCCCTCTAATCCTCAATGAGCGCAGGCAGCTTTCAGGGCCTATTTAACCGTCTAATTAATACTCTTCATGTCGGCTTGTTCAACCTGCAAACTGTCTCAAATGTTTGAAGGGGCTTCAATGAAGGACTGAGACCTGCGTCCCTCAACAACCCCCCCACTACCCCACCAGACATGAGACATGCGTCAGAAATGGCGTCCAACCTCTTATCTGAAACGTCAAAATACATTTGTGTTGTGTGCCGTCACATAGTGTGTTGATGATAGAAATGTAGTAGTAGTCCAGAAGGACCAGGGAGACAGAAGGACCAGTGAGACAGAAGGACCAGTGAGACAGGAGGACCAGTGAGACAGAAGGACCAGGGAGACAGGAGGACCAGAGAGGCAGGAAGACCAGAGAGGCAGGAGGACCAGGGACACAGGAGGACCAGGGAGACAGGAGGACCAGGGAGACAGGAGGACCAGGGAGACAGGAGGACCAGAGAGGCAGGAGGACCAGGGAGACAGGAGGACCAGGGAGACAGGAGGACCAGGGAGACAGGAGGACCAGGGACACAGGAGGACCAGGGACACAGGAGGACCAGGGAGACAGGAGGACCAGGGAGACAGGAGGACCAGGGAGACAGGAGGACCAGGGAGACAGGAGGACCAGGGAAACAGGAGGACCAGGGAGACAGGAGGACCAGGGAGACAGGAGGACCAGGGACACAGGAGGACCAGGGAGACAGGAGGACCAGGGAGACAGGAGGACCAGGGAGACAGGAGGACCAGGGACACAGGAGGACCAGGGACACAGGAGGACCAGGGAGACAGGAGGACCAGGGAGACAGGAGGACCAGGGAGACAGGAGGACCGGACTGCTGCTGTTACAGATGCTAACAGATGCTCTTTGGACTTTTCTGACTAATAATCTTCGGCACAGCAGACAGGAAAATGATGGTATGTCCCAATCAGGGGGTGATTGGTGGTGTGGTATGGTACGACCCAGGACATCATCTGGCCTGTTTACAAAGTGAACTGGTTTCTTCTGAAGCTGTTCAAGGACACGAAGCACAAACAGCATCCATCTTTCCACTGATGCAGAAATCTGAGGCAGATGGGACCAAAAAAGCGAAGAGTGGGATCGACCAGAGAAGAGCTAGTCCTGTCCTGGAGGGATCTAAATATGGACACGTCTTTCCAATGATGACCCACTTTAACATCAGGCAGCGACAAGAACCAGCAAGAAGAGGGAACTGGAGTCACACACTGCTCGCCCATATCAGCGGAACAATTATTATCAAAGCTAATTAAGGAAACCAATTAACACAACTTACAGAGAGAGAGAGAGAGAGAAAGAGAGAGAGAGAGAGAGCAACAGAACTACAGCTACATCACTATAAGCCCCTTTTTAAAGAACAGACATCCCTCTTTATTATCTATACGATCTCTCTTTATGGTGACTTTTTTGGTTTGTTTTGTAACCAAACAAAGGCAGCTTGATGTTGTTTGGTGAGTCACGTCAGATGTTCCCTAAACAGGTGACCAGTCAGACCTGCTCTCAGTGTTTGAGAGATCTCTTGATTTTGGTCCAACACTGATGATACAGCGACTCTCCATTCTGTGTTCAGAGGAGTTCTATAGAACTGGAACATAAAGGGGGTCACATTTAAAAAAAGGGTCTTTTTGACACCCAAAAAATATTTACTGAGGGAAAACTCCAATATTGTGTGCAAGTGGAATGTTTCCAGGGAAATTAAGATGGTTTGGGAGGAGAGTTGTTATTAATCGACTGATTCTCTCCAAGGTGACACCACAGACACAGTCCCATGTATCTTATGTGGTCTTGGTTTTTTAATTACGTAATTTAGCCGGAGGCTCCCTTGTCAAAAACTGCTAAATATAATTTGCAGAGTTACAAAAACTGAACTTTGGACAGTCCTTAAGACGCTCCCACAAAACTTGACCAGGATTTGAATGATCGTGAGAAACCTGTTTTAGAGACGTAGTCAAAGATTGGAACCTAGTCTAACATCTGCATTTCTATTTTGGTTGAAGGTCATTGCATACATTTACAGTAAGTGAACTTTGTTATTCTTGGGTTAAGAACATTGTGTTGCATGATTAGACAACATTGTTTCAGCTGGTACATCGTTTCAGAGTAAAGTTCTCAGTGCTGATACATATTTGACAAATAGCTCAATATAAAGCATGTCAAGACAAGTTAGAGGCATAATGACTGTTGATAATGTCGAAATAAATCAGAGTTCTGATGGCAGGAAATTGTAAAACACTAAGACCCCTACGGACCCTTGTGGAACCATAAACTGTCCCCAGAGGAGATGAGACTCCTGTACTTTCCCGCGCTCATGTCCGGATCTTGTTCCAAACTAAGTGAAGCATTCGTTCGTTTAATTTGAGTTTTAGTGTCATTTAGAATCTACTGATCTATTGTACATGTTATTTTGACTCCTATATATGTTCTATGTTGCTCTTCTCTGTCACAGTGAATTATATGTTTGTTAATCTTGCATAGCGATTAAAGCTGATTCTGATTCTGATCTGTTGGTGGATTTGGCAGCTACAGGAATTCTTCCTACCCACAGTAAATTCTGTATTTGTGTTAACTTACAAGGCAATAAATAAAAAACCCTTATCCTGAGTCTGATACATTTATAATTTCTAGATATTTGGATTCTACCTTCCATCCACAGGCACCCAAGTGTTCACAGCAACACTTGGAAACGATCAGAGAACAAAATAGAATTGCTCTGAACCAAAATATCACCAAGTTCTGTAGTTAGGTTTAACAGTGTGAGTCGTACATTTCCAACTATTCTCTGTACAGCAGCCAAGAATCCTGCAGAACAACCCCACTGCAAGCAGCAGTGCCTGGGGAGAACCTGAGACCAGCCCAGACTAAATATGACAATGTTGATTGATTGGCTAAGATTCTTAACCTTGCCCTCTTAGCTATGTAAGTGCCTACCTCACACTGTTAAGGCTCCAATAATGTCCTTTAATGCCGCTGGCTATCAGACATAACAGCAGAGATTAGTAAACCAATACTCAGCTCCACCTGGCACTCTAACACAAATGAATGTGATGGGTGAGTCGGGCCCACAGGGATCAGGAGCTTGGTCTCACTGGAGCGACTTTCCTAAGTGGGGGAGATGGGCAACACCAGGAGGATAAATCCATCATCTCTTTAGCTGTCTCTGGAAGGATTTCAATGAGACTTGAGAAAACATCCAAGCCAAGCACAACACAGCAGCGTGTGAGTCAACTGTCTCCTCCACAGAGTCCAAGTGTGTGTGTGGGTGTGTATGTGTGTGTGTGTGATGGGAGGTGATTTAGATTGAATTAGACTTTCCCCCCCCCGGTGAATCTTGAGCAGTATGAATGCCAGACAGGAGAGTCCATGGTGTGTGTGTGCGTGTGTGTGTGTGTGTGTGTGTGTGAGAGAGATAGAGAGGGTGTGAAAGTATGCGTGAGAGTGTGGCTGTGTGTGTGTGTGAGCGTTGGTGTCTGTGTGTCGTGGCGGGGGTCTCGTCATCTGCATCACAGGAATGTGAGGCCTTGTTTGTGGGCCTTCACTCCCCTGGAGGTAGAGGAGAGGGGAGTCAGTCTGAGAATCAGAAGGTTCAGGAGCCAGCTTAGACTCAGAGACAGACACACCCTCCCGTATATGAATCAATTGAACTTTACGCACACAATTATCAGTGTTTTTAAATTTGTATATATAAATGAATGACCAGAGGTTTCACACCTCCCCCACCCAAGCCTCTACCTTGGGGAGGTGGGGGGTGGGGGCTGGAGATCTAAGGAGATCTGAGGAGATCTGAGGAGACGCCCGTGGAACACATTCTCTGCATCCACACCAGCTGACATCTTTACACTGTCAGCAGAGCCTTTTAAAGTCAGGGAGTTAAAACACGAGATAAACGATCACTGCCTCTCGGGGGGAGACGGAATGGTTTTAACAGAGAGAGAGAGAGAGAGAGAGAGAGAGAGAGAGAGAGAGAGAGAGGGGGAGAGAGGGGGGAGAGAGGGAGAGAGAGAGGGAGAGAGAGAGAGAGAGAGAGAGGAAGAGAGGGATAGAGAGAGAGAGAGAGAGAGAGAGAGAGAGAGGCCTGACACAAACTCTCTCAGCAGATGTGTATCTCTGTATCTTAGAGTCTTGGACATGTCTGGGACATGAGGACTGCTTGCAGTAAATGTGGCTTCATCGAACCGCATGATGTCGTTTAAATCACGTGTTTAAGTCTCATTGATCTTTCAAAGATGACGGAAGATGAGCCGTTCCTGGGCCCGTTGGGGAGACTGAGTCTGAGAGATCACAGACAGCTGGACATCCACACTGACAGGGTTCTGCACACATTTCTCATAAAATGTATAAATAGTGGATCTGATGATGACAGTTTCCCAGCACATGTCGATTCTGATACAGCTGTTCTCAAAGCATATTCAGGACATGGGGCTGGGATATTCTGTGTTTCAGACCAGAAAAGCAGAACCGGTTTTGCATGTGTGTGCGTGCGTGTGTGCATGTATATATGTGTGTGTGTGTGTGTATCCTTTCAGCCATTCTGGCAGGGCCACTCTCACTGTCATGTCTTAGTGCGCCATATGTCCAGTCCTCAAACACACACACACACACACGCACACACACACACACACACACACACACGCACACACACACACACACACACACACGCGCACACACACTCACACACACGCACACACACGCACACACACTCACACACACGCGCACACACACACACACACACACTCACACACACACACTTTCTTCTTTCATGGGCACAAAAGGTCGTCAGTTCATTAGTTTGAAGCTGTGTTAAATATTATTGCTGTTTAAAAAAATAGTTCAGTATTTTTTATTTTTTTGTTTGCCTAAATGTGTCCTTTGGATTTTGCCCTCTCTTTATAAACATAGCTGGCACCTGGCTGGTGAATTAAATTGAGAAGATAAAAAGAGCCTAAATTGTATTTATTTTGGTGTAATCATTAGGATTAAGCTGGTGAAGAAATGCATTAATGCCTAATCCTCCAATACCCCCTCCCCACCCCCCCTTCCAGTCTTTTTTTCAGCCCCTCTCTCTCCCTGCCTCTCTCTCTCCCTGCCCCTCTCTCCCCCTGCCTCTCTCTCTCCCTGCCCCTCTCTCTCACTGCCTCCCTCTCCTCCCTCCTCCCTCACCCAAGCATTAAAGCGCTTTTAATTCGCAGGACAGAAAAAACCCAGAGACACTCGCATGGAGGAGCTTTGAGCCTCTGCCAAGCTCTCGTTTGCATTGTGAGTTTACAGCTGGTCTCGCTCTCTCCTTTCTCTTACTCTCTTTCTTTAGCTGCCCCCTCCTCCTCCACCTCCTCCTCCCCAACTCTCTTTTCTTTCTCTCTCTTTCTGAGGCTGTTTTTTCTCTCCCCTGGATGGGTTTTGTGCTGTTGAAAACCCCCAGGGGGGGAGGAGTGGGTTTGGGAATTGGGGGGGGGGGGGTGGACGTTGGACGGTCACTTGTCATGAGGCCAACATTTTGGGGTTTCCATCCAGGGCTCCCACTCAGACAATACACACACACACACACGCGTGCACACACACACACACTTTCTCCCTTTTCTCCTTATGATAGGCTGTAAACACGTCGGGTGCATGGGGAGGAATATGCAGAGAAAGAGAGGAGCACACTGCAAGGTGTTTTATTGTTTACTACTTGCTTTGCGACAGGTACACTGTTGCATGTTTGAGATTCATGTTATTTAATTATAACTTGGTTAACTGAACGCTCTTGTGGTTCTTCCCTCTGGCACTTGTTTGGTTTCACATGATGTATGTTTCATAATCTGACTACCCGCTATGTTTGGGGGTTATTACATTGTTATGATCAGTGACCGATGCTCTTTTTGTAAAGCTCTCTCTCTTGGAAGTTGCTTTGGATAAAAGTGTCTGCTAAATGAATACATGTAAATCTAATGTGCGCTGGGGCACACACACACACACACACACACACACTAACTTCAAACCCTCTTTCTGCTTGCTCTCCCAGGGTCACACTAACACTATCACCATAACTATCTCTTTAACTGTGTAGAGAAATGGTTGAAGAGAGAGAAAAATAGACATGGGGAAGAGACAGAGGAAGAGAGACAGGGACAAAGAAACAGACAGACACGCAAATGAAAGACAAGAAGAGGAATTAAATAGAGAAATGGAGACAGAGAGACAGGGATAGAGAGTGAGACAGAGAGACAGGGATAGAGAGTGAGACAGAGAGACAGGGATAGAGAGTGAGACAGAGAGACAGGGATAGAGAGTGAGACAGAGAGACAGGGATAGAGAGTGAGACAGAGAGACAGGGATAGAGAGTGAGACAGAGAGACAGGGATAGAGAGTGAGACAGAGAGACAGAGATAGAGAGTGAGACAGAGAGACAGGGATAGAGAGTGAGACAGAGAGACAGAGATAGAGAGTGAGACAGAGAGACAGGGATAGAGAGTGAGACAGAGAGACAGGGATAGAGAGTGAGACAGAGAGACAGGGATAGAGAGTGAGACAGAGAGACAGAGATAGAGAGTGAGACAGAGAGACAGGGATAGAGAGTGAGACAGAGAGACAGGGATAGAGAGTGAGACAGAGAGACAGGGATAGAGAGTGAGACAGAGAGACAGGGATAGAGAGTGAGACAGAGAGACAGGGATAGAGAGTGAGACAGAGAGACAGGGATAGAGAGTGAGACAGAGAGACAGGGATAGAGAGTGAGACAGAGAGACAGGGATAGAGAGTGAGACAGAGAGACAGGGATAGAGAGTGAGACAGAGAGACAGGGATAGAGAGTGAGACAGAGAGACAGAGAGACAGGGATAGAGAGTGAGACAGAGAGACAGGGATAGAGAGTGAGACAGAGAGACAGGGATAGAGAGTGAGACAGAGAGACAGGGATAGAGAGTGAGACAGAGAGACAGGGATAGAGAGTGAGACAGATAAAGAGTGAGATTCAGGAGGAAAAATGTAAGCGAGTGAGCGAGACAGGGACGGGGAGACTGTGCTAATACAGACACAGATCTGATAAGGCCCTCTGAAGACTCCCAATGCATCTTATCTCCAGAAAACACTGATATTAAAACAGATCGAGATAAGGTGCGGTCGTTTACTTTCACACAAAGGACGACCACAAATGCCGGGGTTGTTAAAGCTGTCAATTGATTTGTAGAGAAGTACAAAGTCACCCTGTGTTTCTACATGTCAGTCTCCATAACTGCTCCCTGTCCTAAAATCCACTTGGCCGCGTCTCGCAGTGTAAAATGACTCCTAAAAAAAAAACACAAAGATATTTATCTCCTGATGTTTTTCTACTCCCTCCCCCCCTCCTCCTCCCCCCACCCCCAAAACTCCCTGGGTATTGTTTGGCAGACAGAACTCTCATCACTTGGAAGCTGCCAAGCACTTAAACACCACAAAGTTCTGTTCTTGAACCGGTCCAAGC
>CM059334.1:778001-787090 GCA_030340685.1 Protosalanx chinensis | reverse complement strand
TACATTCTAAGAATATTAAGAAGAGTTGTGAATAAATTGACTATATTAAACTAGCAAGGCAGGCATAAAGGCCATTTCTCTTCTGAAATCTATCTTTCCTTTTATTATAAGGACTGGTGGGCCCTCTGGTGGACATGTTTGACATTACAAGGATTCTGTGAACTCATTTTCATTCGTCTGTATTAAAACAATAAGCAATGACAGCAAGTGACCACTAGGAGGCGGCCAAGCCTTTGTTAACAGTTTTCTCTTTATGGCGCTTATTAGGTCATTTAATAATGTAGTACATGAAGATGTCAATAAGCTATCAAGTTACTAACATCCTACTAATATATTACAAGTACTTTAATTTACATTACTTACAGGTAACATTCTTTTTTCTATTTTTTTTTTACAAAACATTTGACTATTTATTAGGTTTATCAAATAATGTGACTTGAAGTTTCTCTCTTGTAAGTCGCTTTGGATAAAAGCGTCAGCTAAATGAATAAATGTAAATGTAAATGTTATGGATTTCATTTTGGTCTGTAGATTGAACAATTAAAATAACTAATGAATAAGACATTTTAATCACCGTGGATAAATTGTGAGAGCGCCAATGAGAGGCGTCCTCTGTCGTCTGGGAGGAATAACTGCAATCAAACAAATGTGATGACGTCATTTGAAAACTTAAATCACTCCCCCAAGTCAGAGGCGGCGATTTGTTCTTTTCTCTTTTATTTTGCTGTTTAAATGTTGCCAATGTGTCGCGGACTACTGCACAAAGTCGAGAAAATTAAATAGTCCAACTATCCAAGGTGAAATTCTTGGGATTTCGAGACGGAATTCAACATTGCCGAGCCCGTTTCTGTGGCCAAGCGCTGAAAACTTATTATAAACCGCAAAAATGAACCGGAGTTTTAATAAATCTCACTCCTCTTTACGAGTTTTGGATCATTGCACTGCTGTTGAAGTGAAAAGCAAGGTAAGACTATGAGACATGAAGATACACGACAGAACACTTTAGGAGAACCTCGATCGTTTTCCAGCAGACTTCACATGGTCTCAGAAAGCTCAGATCAGTCTCATAATGTTTGAAAGATTCACTGTTTTAATCCATCACTCAATACTAAAACTCACTGTGTTTAAATTTATTAAAACATTATAATGGGATATCCCTTTTATAACATTTGGATTTGGTGAAATTCCCGCTGAATGCAAACTAATCATGTGAATCTGATGAGATGAAGCTGGATGCTGGTCTGTCATGATCCTGAACTCCTGTAGATCCATGAATGTTTCTGATACGTTGCGTCTTCGTGTTCAGTGATTATATTGTTGCAACATTGTTGTAACTTGACTGAACTGGTTTAAAAACATCCGTTGCAGCTGAGTCTTGGTATTCACAGATCATTCACCTCCATCCCAAACACCAGGCCCCATCAGGAGCTGTGATCCACAGAACTGCTGCTTATTTACAGACATCCATGTTTAACCAACTCTATCTTGCTTTGGGCTGTTTGGTTAAATATTCAATGATTGAACACAGGACTTGTGTCTTTGTTGCTTTGGTGCAAAGGAAAACTATACCGAGTTACAGAGGCAACAGAAGCGACACATGCATTTGCATCACATCAGTTTGAGAACAGTTTAAATATTCCTTGATTTTGAGCATAAACCCACATGAAGAGGGAAGGGTCAGTGATCAAGTGTGTGAGGGGTGAGTGGGTGGTGTTTTAAGATTTTAGGGTTTAATATCAGATCATCTAGCTTCACAGGTTAAACCATTGAGAGGTGATCAGTGTCCTACAGCACACCTGGAGGAGCAGCTCATGAGACTAAACCCACTGTAATGTCTACATCAGTGAAGACCTTTGGAGATGTTATTATTAGTCTCAGTTCCAGAAACTCACGCCTGGATCAAGTTAACCTGGTCAACCAGGTTCCAAAACATTAGCTTGTATTTTGTTAGCCTAGCCAGTGGCTGTTATGAAGGCTCTCATTGATGAAGAGCGTGGGCACCATGCCCACTGTGAACCCCCCCCCGCCACCCCCACTGCCTCTATTGTCTAACACGGGCAGAAGGGTCTTGGAATGCTGCTGCCAACCCTGAAGAGAGATGGTACCAGGGTGGTGCCAGGGTAAGAGTTGGCAAGCAGCCCCCCCCCCCCCCCCTCCATCCCCATCCTGTGAGTTAAAGCCAGACACCTCAACTCAGCTTAAAGTTAGGAGAAGTCTAGCATTGACTGGTTTTGTTGGTATAGCCTACAGCTGGTTTCAAAGGGTGGTTCTGTGTGTGTGTATATGTAGCAAGGGGAGGGGGGGAGAGGGGGGGGAATGTAGGTAAGGCAAATGTCGCCTTGGAAGAATCATCACAAGGTGTGATGATTCAGAAGTGTGTCATAAAGTCTTCAGGGGAACATCGTGACTCGTCATCTTGCTCCTGATCTTAGGGATGTGTCTGTGCTTGTCTTTAAGCATGACACCAGCCACCATCTGTCAGAGGATAATCAGGTTGAGTGAGTATCAGACTGGACACACCCAGTGTGTAGGCAGTTCAGAGATGTTCATCTGGCCCAGAGCGTCTCACTCTAAAGTGACCTCACCTTATCTTCCATCTCAGTGTCTCCTGTTTTTCCCTTATCACCTTCAGACTAAAACAACAAGGCATTTGACATTTCAGTCATTTAGCTGACGCTCTTATCCAGAGCAACTTACAGGGACATTCCCCCCCCCCCCCCCCCCCCCCGAGGCAAGTAGGACGATGCGCCTTGCTCAAGGACACAATGTCATGTTGGCACAGTAGGGGTTCGACCTCGCAACCCTTCTGATTTACTAGCCTGATTCCTTCACCGCTCAGCCACTTGACTCCCAACCATTATGGTCTGACAGTTTCTCACTGGCCCCAGTTTAAGCATAACTTCACACACAGCAGGGGTCTGATAGAAGCTCAGCAACGCTCTTCTGAAGTCAACTTGGTACTTTTACTAAACTTTCTGCTTCTAGTTGGACGGTCTGTCTAAACTCTGAATTAAAAATAAACTCCACCCACGTCCAACTGCTGAAACACACTGGTCTGACCTGACACCTGCTCACCTTATGGGGATTTATAAATGTATGGTTTGTCCGGATGGTTAGGAATCAATGTTGAAATGATGGCTTATAAATAGTTATGAACACGTGAATATAAGGTTTTGAGAAAATACAGATGTCCGTTCAGCTTAAGTTGGCTTGTTACCACAAATCTGAGGTGAGTTATTTAGTCTTGAACCTGCCTAAACCTGTGGACATTTTTTATACACAAGAAGGCGGAGTTAGTCTGTCAACGTTCAGGTTATGTATTTTCAGAGTGTGTTTCAAATTTAGACTTGTGGCGTTGATCTTGTTCAGACATGCGTGAAGAAATGTTCCATACGTTCACTCTGGAATCAGATCGTTAAAGAAATTGCCTCGTTTCTTTAAAAACTTCCATATTCAATCACTGAACAAGGAACGGAAATTAATTTCACATTTTCTTTTTGTTTGTTTTTGTTTATCGAACTCAAATCTTGTGTTTTAGGATCATATTTCAAATAAACCTTTTCTGGTTTTATAGTTAGTTTTACAACTATAAGATCTGTGTCATGTTTGCATGTGTCTAAGTGATCTTCAGCATCTGTGAAGGTGTTGGTGTGCTTGTGTTTGGTATCAATGTCGTCCGATTGGCCAAAACGCCCCATGGCATCACACCTCCCCTGCAATGACGATCATAATTCATCGACTAATGACATGCTGCTCCTCACTCGCTCCGCCTCCATCCCTGACAGCATGATTACAGTGTGGCCGATCCACAAATTACCCCTGTAGAATTCAGTAACGTTTCTATTGTAAGAGACAAAGCTTGTTGTGTATCTCCGTGCTTGTGTGTGTGTGTTTTTGTGTGTGTGTTTTTTTTTCCTCTCCATCCCACACTTCCTACCCACACACTTCCCTACCTCACGAGTTTCCCTTGCCCAGTTTGTCATGTGACTGTTTTGATGACCTCAAGGCGACCTCCTGCTGTGTTCTGACTTGGTGGTCTAGTGACGAGGCTGGAAGGACGCTGGACAATCGCTGCCCTGTGCTTCTGTCAGCTGTGTGTGTGTGTGTGTGTGTGTGTTTGTGTGTGTATTTCTTTTATTGTCTAGCCTACTGAACTCAGCCATATCAGAGGGTCGTCACCATGTTTGAACTGACTTCTCTTTTGTGTAGTGGGCTGGTGCCATTCTTCCCACAGTCTCTACACATCTCACCCCCCACCCCCTTACTCACCCCCACCCCCTTACTCACCCCCACCCCCTTACTCACACCTCACCCCCACCTCTTTACTCACCCTCACCCCCCTTACTCACCCTAACCCTTTTCAAAATCATCCTGCTTTTTTAATGTAAAACCTTCTTTCAATGATTGTGCCATTTAAGGTTTTGTTTAAGACATGATTCATTTTGTGATGTTAGTATATATTATTGCTATTATTGATGTGGCTGATAATGACAGTACACTGTTGGTACCCACGAGCAGAGTCACATAGATATAGAGGTATGTCTAAGCTGTGTATATCTATGTGAGATGCTATTTTGGTGAAGTTATTCAGTTAATGTCAATGAACTCTCCTTGTGTAGGTTTATCAGGAGTTATTATGTCTCGTTATGGAGGGAGAACCTTGGCAGGCAGCAAGAAGCAGACTTTGTTCTTGTTTGTAGTTCTGCTGGTGTGTTCCAGTGTTCCAGTACAGGAAGATTACAGGATGTTTCAGTCAGCATGGAGACTGTCTGGCTCACTTCTCCTCCCTCTCCTCCCTCTCCTCCCTCCCTCCCTCCCTCTCCTCCCTCCCCTCTCCTCCCTCTCCTCCCTCCCTCCCTCCCTCCCTCTCCTCCCTCCCTCCCTCTCCTCCCTCTCCTCCTCCCTCCCTCCCTCCTCCCTCCTTCTCCTCCCTCCCTCCCTCTCCTCCCTCCCTCCCTCCTGCAGTATGGGGCTGAGTTCCGGCGCTTCTCCGTGGACCGTTTCAAACCGGGCAAGTTCGAGGAGTTCCTCAAGCTCATCATGCACATCCACCGCATCGCCAACATGGAGGTGATGATTGGCTACGCCGACATCCATGGCGACCTGCTGCCAATCAACAACGACGATAACTTCTGCAAGGCCGTGTCCACCGCACACCCTCTGCTGCGTGTGTTCATACAGAGACAAGGTGAGGCCTCTCATCTCCACGGTTACTGTCATCTCCACGGTTACTGTCATCTCCACGGTCACTGTCATCTCCACGGTTACTGTCATCTCCACGGTTACTGTCATCTCCACGGTCACTGTCATCTCCACGGTTACTGTCATCTCCACGGTTACTGTCATATCCATGGTTACTGTCATCTCCATGGTTACTGTCATCTCTATGGTTACTGTCATCTCCACGCTGTCCTTCTCTCAGAGGACTGGAATGACACGCGTTGATGTTGCACCTTACAGGAGCCATCCCACACTAGTAGACATGGGATATTCTTTGGGGTATTTAGGTCTCATTATGGGATGGTTCCCTCTTACTACTGTGGGCATTGACTATGTAGTAATACCAATCTGGCGTATTTTACTCAGTGCACAACTATTAGATAGAAAATACATTTCCTCCACATTTTAAGTAACCTTCCAGTAATGAACATGAGTAGGGTAAGTTCTCCCTGAATTCCCAGTGTCAGCCATCATGGTTTATTGTTTACCTCACATGAGGACAGGGGGGGTGGGGCGGGGGGGTGGTTTCCTGTTCTCTTATTGGCTAGGTCTGTCTGTGTCTGTCTGCCTAAGTCCTGTGTCTTATCCAAGGGAAAAGCTTGCAGGCGAATGCAGCCATTGAAAATCAGGTCATTGAGCAAAGCTTGTGTGTCGGCATACCAGACATTACAGAGAGACAAAAGACCTGCGTGAAAGAGAGAGGCTCCTCTCTCTGTGTGTGTGTGTGTCTCTGTCTGTGTGTGTGTGTGTGTGCTCGCTGTCTATCGCTATGTGTGTGTGTGTGTGTGCTCTCTAGGTCTATAACAGTTGCCTGGTTTAAAAAAAGGCCACTTTCAGCATACAAAGAGTCCATCACCATGTGACTCTTGTAAAAGGAAAATCGGGAACATTTGAAATGTTTCAAAATAATGTATTTGCATTAACTTTGTGCAGGATCCCACAAGCCATTTTGTATTTTAACGCACTACAAATGGTAAATGTGTGACAAAAGCAGGAGACGTTCATAAAGGCAGACAGGATGTAGAAACAGCAGACACTGGGAGGACACAGACCAAAGCAACATAACAAACATGTCATTGAATATCTACGTTATTTTCACCTACACATACTTTTATTAGGGCCCTGGGTGGCCCTTTACGACAACATGTAATACAATTACCAAATACTTAAGGGGGGGGGCTTAATTAAATTAACATATTCGTCGCACAGCCATGGACAAAGTGTCTCAAGATGAAAATGCTTACCACATACCCAAACACCACACAAGGATTAAGATCTAATCCTGTCATCACCATCCTGATTGGGTTTCTGAACCCAGAACCATCTAGAACATTCTGCAGAATTGGTTTTCATTACTCTCCGAAACACTAGGAATACTAAACCTCAAGTTGGTCATTTTGTTTGCCATGTGAGGTAATGATTTCAAACTAAGCGTATTTACCCATTGTCTATGTCTATGTCTCTCTCTCTCTGTCTCTCTGTCTCTCTTTCTCTCTCTCTCTGTCTCTCTGTCTCTCTCTCTCTCTCTCTCTCTCTCTCTCTCTCTCTCTCTCTCTCTCTCTCTCTCTCTCTCTCTCCTCTCATACATTTAACAAGTGATATTCCCTGTCTAGTGGCTGTAAAATGATGTCATGTTTGGGCTACAAGCACACGTGTGTCTTTGCTAATCCCAGTAATGAGCAGTGTCAGCCAGTGCCCAAGGCTGTGGTTCCAGTGCTCTGTGTTTAAGCCTGGGCCAGTGCTGTCACCCCCAGCCTCTCAGGACAGAGCTGAAGAACTGCTGCTGCAGTCAGTGACAGCGTGACTCTGGGGCCCTGTCACTCTGGGGCCCTGTCACTCTGGGCCCCTGTCACTCTGGGGCCCTGTCACTCTGGGGCCCTGTCACTCTGGGGCCCTGTCACTCTGGGGCCCTGTCACTCTGGGGCCCATTCATCTGACAGACCCTCCAGACAGGGCTGTCTTCTACTTTCTTTATTTATTTGGATTTACCTCTCGTCTGTTACCAGGCAGAAGAGGGATTTGAAAATCCTCTCTGAGTGAAGACTGTCCTAAAAGATGTTTAGTATAAACATGTATCCGTGCGCACACACACACACACACACACACACACAGGCAGTTTTGTGAGTGTGTATGTGTGTGTGTCTTGCTTTAGGCACCGTCAAGGTTGAACGTTCTAGAAAGGCCCATTGATGTGTGCAGGTGCGGCTCCCTCTGGTCCTCCATGACTGGGGGGCCCTCAGAACTCTGGGTAATGAGTCATCAAAGTTCAAAGGAGACGTTTGAACCTGGAAGAACCCCTGCTGGGGAGAGACTTCCTCTCTTTTTTTAATTTAATCGTCCAATTGAACCTCCAGAAAGTCCCCCTCACCCCACCACACATTAATAGTTCTCTTCCCTTGTTAGTTTGTGTACTTGACCCAATTCTCTGTCCCTCTATCATCTCTGGCTATCTCACCTTCCTGATAGGTGCTGTCAGTGTTTGTGTCTCACAGAGACCTTCTGACCCCCCCACCCCCCCAAAGATGGAGTCTTTCCCTCCACACTGGAGTCTGGCTTTCATTTCCTAACCTTATTTTTCGAATCCCGCAGGTCTTAGAGTCACCAATGTTTGCTCAATAATGATTAACAAGAAAAGATCAGATTAGATTAGATTTTTCTTTATTGACGTCTTTGTTGTTGAGGGGGATTTGGGCATTATGGACCAGTTGGCGGGTCACTGAGGGGAGGAAGGGTCCAACAAGTCTACCAGCGTACAGCGAGAGATATTTGGAATCTAAGTGGACATTGTTTAGGTTAGGAAGGGGCTCTTGTGTGTGTGTGTGTGTGTGTGTGTGTGTGGGGGGGGAACCTGCTCTGTCATTGGGCAGTCAACCCACATGACCAGCCAGTCATACACACAGTAGAGTGAAGAAACAACAGCAGGTCTGATTGAGACCGGCCCCCTCTTTGTGTCGTGCTCCTCCTGGTCCTCTGTGACGAGCCCCGTTAAAAAGGCCCTAAATCAATCACTTGGGACAGTCTTGTTAACATGCAGAATCCCACCCAATGACCACACACACACACACTTTTCTGTGGATTGTCCTGACTGCAGCTGTGTAGTTTTGTGTTCCACTTCTGTTCCACTTCGTCTTCAGAAGCAATGTGTTGACGGTTTATAAACTTATTTTGCATCTTTTTTTGGAAATGTTTTAGTTTCCCTGATGTCTGATTCCTTGGTCAATTCTCCCTATTTTATCGCTTGTTGTTGTTTTTAAGAGTTGTGACTTTCAAGATCACATATTACTGTCTTGTGGGTACAGATGCACGCTTTTGCAAACAAACACCGTCTTTTTTTGTGTGTGTTTGGTGTTTTTCTTTTTTCTTACACGCTCGTACTCCCAGCGCACTCCCAGCCCTAAAGTAGGGTGGGGGAGGCCTGGCTTCACTTTAATTAAAGCTTCAGGTCAGACATGTTTGAAGTAGGCGGGGGTTGTGTCTCTGCTTCATTTTGTTTTACGAGCCTGCTTGAAAAGTGACTCTGCTCTCCCACAGGGAAGTTTCCAGATAACTAAATCCACCCAAATCTAGATTTGTTTTGAATGTATGGATAAGTACTTAGAGAGGACCAGGATCTAGTGGGAGAGATGTATTTATTGTTCATCAGCTGGATGAAGATTTATAGTGTTTCTTACAATGTCGAACCAAATCATTACATTTATTTTTTGGCCCATACCGGACTGCAATGATGTGCCACTGCCAACTCATCCACCAGAGAAAACCAAACCTGTCTGTCTGTCTGTCCTTCTCTCTGTGTCTGTCTCTCTCTCTGTGTCTGTCTCTCTCTCTGTGTCTGTCTCTCTCTCTGTCTGTCTCTCTCTCTGTGTCTGTCT
>CM059334.1:743001-773001 GCA_030340685.1 Protosalanx chinensis | reverse complement strand
CAGAGTGTGAGGCAGTGTGTTCTCTGGGCCTCGTCCCTCAGAGTGTGAGGCAGTGTGTTCTCTGGGCCTCGTCCCTCAGAGTGTGAGGCAGTGTGTTCTCTGGGCCTCGTCTCTCTCATGTAGTTCACAGAACAGCAGCTCTCTCTTGTTGCGGTCACACAGCTGCCTCTAATCGTCTCTTGGTACTTTCTCTCTCTCTCCCAGTGTGGACGTGGTCTTTCGCCGTTTGTTGTGAACTTTTCTGGACGTGCTATCGGCTAGGTTAGCACATAGGGATCAGTGTATTGATCTGTTTTGAGGGTTGTATCGGAAGCTATTTGCCTTTTATTTTCTCTCTCTCTCTCTCTCTCTAAACAGAGAAATAAAACAGAAGGCAAAACAGCTTGAGGACATTATTTCATGTCTTGAACATCACTTATGACAACTTTGGTTTGCTGTTTTTACTGCTTTTTCGGTACTTAAATTCAATTTCTACTTTGATAAAACTTTCAATTTGATTCTGTGTTCACAGATCCTGTATGAATCTCCCCCCCCCCCCCCCCCCCCCCCCTTAAAGTTGGGTTTTAATAAAGGTAGATGGGAGGAGAAAAGCATTTATTTCTGTTAGTTTCCCCCTTTTTCTCCTGTCTGTCTCCCAAAGAGGAATGCAAGACCTGCACACCCCCCCCCCCACCACCACCACCTATTACCTCCCTCCCCCACCCTGCCAGCTCATTGAGCCCTCCCTCCCACCCTCTCCTTGCTCTATCTTCCCCCGCCCTACTTTTCACTCCTCACTCCCTGTCTCCTCTGCCATGACCTGTGGCAGAAATGTGCTGCGTCTGAAGAAAAAGGGTGGCGGCCCAGAATCAAGAGAGAGAGAGAGAGAGAGGGCGCTTCTTAATCCTGAGACACACTCTCTACATTTATGCAGACCAGCCAGCTCACCATAACTTGTCCCAGATGTGCGGCGGCCCGTACTCCATGCTGAGGGGAGGAGGGGAGGAGGGGTGGGGTGGTTGGTGAGGGGAGGGCAGTTGGTCAGCTCTAGTGCCCCCAGACTGATCACTCTGAACCCTCCTTCCATCCAACACTGATCTTATCTTTGATCTTGGTTCAAGTCTCCTCTTCTCTGTCCTTGCTGGCTGTGAGGTCACAGGAGTGACACTAAGTTGTTGAACATGTACACAACCATAATGGGAACTCAAAACATGACAACCAGAATGAGGAGGAACTTATAATATGTTCTTATTTAAACTCCTCCCCTGTCTGCATGTTCTAAGATGGTCGAGTTCCATCGATGCCATGATCACACTACAAGAATGGAAACAATGTCTGATTATTTCAACTTTTTTTTTTCTTGACAAGGGGTTACCTTGATTCTTTTTCCCAAAAAATCTCTCTTTTTGTTCGTTTGTTTTTGCATTTTTTGGATGTCTTGGCAGTTTCTGTCTCCCAAACAGACCTCCCTAATGTTTTGATTGGACAGAGACATGAAGCGTTCCGTCGACATTCAGCCTTGGACTGCACCTATTCCTAGAGGCGTACCACACACAAAGCTGCGCAGGCCTTTTCAAACACGTCCAGAACAGGACTGTGACCTGGCATCCTGCTTTCTACCGAAGCTGGGAGTCTATTTGAGTCCCTTTCTGGAGCTCAGAGAAACTCCTGCAACCAGGAGTCATTGGTTAGTGTGTCTAGTCCTGTTTAGAAAAGATGAACCCAGGACCACACACACACACACACACTTCATATATACAGTCATCCCTTTTCCTTTTCCCACACTTTCATCCACATCACCCACAGAGGACGCTAGTTCATAGATTACTGCTGCAGGGTTCAAAATAGTGGCTCAGAATCAAAGTCATGCTGTTTTCTTGGGTGTTTTTGTGTGCGTGGAGGTCTTTTTTCTTCTTCTGCTGTGTTTACGGGTGTCTAGGACCCTCGGCTTTGAACAAGAGACCAACCTAAGAATAAAAGCCTAATGGGCAATCATAAAACTTTTTATTAGAGCAAAGTAAAACTCCAGTAGATCTTTGAAAGGGGCTCATCCGCCCAGGCCCAGTTAAATAGACAAGAGACGATAAAGATGACTTGTTTGGCATTTGGGTTCAGTCCAGCCTTGCACCTTAACGTTGAGGATACAGTGGCAAGGGCTGGTTAAAGAGTTAGCAGTCTTCAGAATAAAAGTCCTCATACACAAGTCTTCTAGAAAAATCTTCAAATAGACTCCAGTAGACTAGTTACATTGAACCATTCAGACATGAGTGACAGGTACCTGTTACCAGAGGCCTGGGGAATCTGTCCACACCCACACACACACACTAGGCCACATTCCTGACCGCTAAAGCACTGCTGAGTCAGACTCATGAACACACACACACACGCACACACACAGGGTTCTTGACCCACCAAGCCCTCCACAGCCGTGACCCCTGACCCCCGACTCCTTTATGGTCTGCTGTCAGACCAGGTGACTCATTAACATCGTATGCTGTCATTGGTTCTGAGCTCCAGTACTAGTTCAGAAACTTTCTTCGTTCATCAGTTCAATTTCGTAAACGTCTCCGTTACTTTTGAAGCGTTCTTCCTTCGCACAGTCGGACTGTCGAAATCCAGGAGTTCATTGAGTTTTCCCATGTCTGGCATGTCTGCAAGCCTTTGATCTCTAAAGTCCAAATTTCACTTGCTCATCATGCCTGAGTGCAGGGAGGATTATCCCTATGAGGGGCTGTTAAGTTAACCTGTGAAGAGTTCAGAGTCAACAAGCTTAGGATGAGAACGTCCAGCGTCTCTCATCGGAATTAGTCAGACAATGGAAGGAAAGAACAGAGTCTCTGCTTTTTGGTTCTTTGTCGATTATCCCAGAGTTTGAACATGAGACTCTGTGGTACAGACGACCCCGAAACGCCCCCGGAGGAGAACCTTTGAACTGCAATGTACACACCGCAGTGTCAGTCCAAATATTGAAATCACAGTCTCTTTTCAGGGGCTTGTTTTCACTTTCTCTGTACAAACTGAACTGGAGCAGCCAGGCCAAGCTTTGGCTGTGGAAAATCCAAGCAGGCATGCTGACAAGACAGTCCCTGTCCCCCAGACCAGCAGACAGGGTCCTGGTGCCAGACTGGAGCTGCTACTCTCAAGCTGAATTCCTGCCACATTCCCAGATTCTATTTTATTCCTAAAACTGCAGAGGGTCCCGAGGATCGTGTTACCGGGCAGATTCGCAGTTTGGTGGAGAAAGTCTCATTGGTGCGTGCTCTCAAGTCTGGAGCTACACCAACAGGTTTATCCATCCAACCATCGAGAGGAATATCGGTTAGGTAGCCAAAAGAAACTCAACTTGATATCAAGTTCAGCTGGTCATTTGACCTTAATTCAAATCAATGAGATGGGTTGGGGGGGGGGGGGGTGGATCTGGATCTGTAAGTCAAACAGATAAGCAGGCGAAACATTTTCCAGTTCAATTGTTTATTAAACAATAAACTGCATTCTCTGCTCTCACTGTTCCTGAACCCAGTTGGAAACAATAACAAAGTGTGTGTACACACCTGTGTTTGAGCGGGTCTGAAGCCTCCGAGGTATATTTAGCTCTTCCCTCCTCCTTATGAGGTTGTTGACAGATTGTCGTGTTTGCAGATGTCACTAAATTGTGAGGATTATCGTGTTTGGCTTCCTCACCATCTTTCCTTGCCAATATGAGAGTTAAGAAATCCAATACTGAAAAATGTTACAGTTCACAAGGACAATATTTAGTTAATCAAAATAATGCATGTAACGTGTAGCAATGCTAGTGACCAACTTCATCAGTGAGTAGCTGTACGCAGCTCTGTAATGACTCAAAGAAGCAAAGCTCTTCAATATGTTTCCCATCAGCCAGACTTGCACTTGTGGCCAGAAATTCCATCCCATAATAAACGCCTGTCTGGTTTCAATCAAAACAACTATGCCTCCACCCTGGTAACCCTCCTCAAAAAAGATCTCTGAATAACTGCAGCAAACTACTTTGATGACATTCAGAAGCTTTCTTTCTAGAAGTTGCATATTTAGAAAATGGCCTCATGCGCTGAACTTCAAAAGGAGGCGTTTCCCAGACTTCTTTGATCTGAAGCGGCTCGCTGTGCAGTTGGCTGGCTAGCTTTTGGACCGAGCCTCACACCCAGGAACACTCGACACCAGCCAGGCCGGTCTGGATTCATGGTTTTCCACCTTCAATACCTGTGGTCCTCTGATCCTCCTCTCTGCTCAGGCGAGAGACGAGACGGCAAGTCACATGATAATGTTTGATCCCAGGGCCACCGTATTAAAACACTGCATTTAGCCTCGGAATTAGATTCCAGCATCAGAGGAGGAAGGAAATGGAACCCTCCGGAATCATCTGTCATCTGACAGAGAGCTTTAATACAGCATATGGTTCAGACACACTCCAAGACCAGCCTTCTAACATGAACTGTTAGTGCTAAAAGGTCTGAGGAAATTCCAAGGAAGAAAATGTTTGTACATCATGTTTCTCCTTGTGTAGGAAGAGATTAGTGAAGCCAGAAACCGTGACTGATTTAGTTTGATGCTCTCTGTTTTCCTTGCTTGTAGAAAGTATGTTATTTGTACTGAGCAGTACAACATATCAAAGCTTGGAAGCTCAAATGCACCCCCTCCATATAAGGCAGGTGTCCTCCTACAGGTTTGGGACTGATTGTCACAGAGACAGTGGATGACCCCTCCTCCTCTGGGACTTCCTGTCCCATGGTGCTGTGCTCTGTCCAGATTTCCTGTTTTCCGACAGGAAAAAAGAATCGAGCAGAACGTTCTTCTAGATAAAGACACTATTTCTCCTTTCTGTTCTGTTGATAATATGTGGTCAGGACGTCTGTTGGTGATAATGTTATCGTTGTCTGGGAAAAATACAGACTGTTCTTTGACTAACCGCCTGGAAAAACTGCCAGAACCGCTAACCTTCTGATTCATATCTGCTAATTTAATAAACTTAAAATGTAACATTTAGAGGTAGTCGTTTGACATGATCATTAGGGTTGTTTTGGTTCAGAGTGATTTGTCCGTTTGACTTAGTTTTCCATTCTTTTTAGGCTTTATCTGCTTTAATGTTGTAGTTTTGCCAGACAGCTTGTTGCATGCTGCCATGAGGCCAGTATTACGTTACCTTCCATGAGTTCTGTGTAGTTAATGCTTTGTTTAAAGTCAAGTGGAAAGCATGGCTGTGTTTTGAAAATCTCCTGAAAGGCTTTAATCTTGACTTCATGTCTTGGCATCGTACTACATAGTAGGACTTTGGCCAAGGGCCTTTGACTGTTACGGCAGCTTTAGATATGATCATAGGCTGGCTTTCTCTTGTTCTCTGGCCAGTGTGACTGGTCCTGGTTTACTCTAGGTTCTTAAATCATACATTCCTACTGAGTTCCCAGCTGTTTGTGTGCACATGCACAGCTCTGCAGGCTCCGTCACACACCGCTCCCCCCGAGCAGCAGCAGCGGGGCGTGTCACAGTAGTTACTGCTCACTCAGCACTATGCACAGCACACTTTCATAAGTCCTGCATGTCAGGACTGACTTCTAGCTGGGATCCAGCAGTTAGAACCCCTTTACTCAGAATCAGAGGCCCTTCTAAGTTGACTCATTTCAGCATTTGACTCATTTTCTAAACTTTACTTTTTAAATATATTTTATTAATGTCACACTGTGGATCAAATCTGTTTGATAGTTTCTAATCTCTTCGCTCATCCTTTACCCACATCCATGTAGCATGGCTGGACTGCATGTGTTCCTGGTCATGAAGTGTTCTGAAGTTCTCTCTCCCTCCTGTGTCTTGCAGAAGAGGTGGACTACGCTAACTTCGGCACCAACACGCTCACACGCAGGAAGAAGCCGGCGGTGGTCCTTCGCAACGACGTCAACCGCAAGCGGCCGCACATACGCATCGGCATGCCGCAAGACTTCCGGCCCGTCTCCTCCATCATCGACGTGGACATCCTGCCCGAGTCCCACCGCCGCGTCCGCCTCTACCGGCACGGCTCCGACAAGCCGCTGGGGTTCTACATCCGCGACGGCACGAGCGTGCGGGTCACGCCACACGGTCTGGAGAAGGTTCCGGGCATCTTCATCTCCAGGATGGTCCCCGGCGGGCTGGCGGAGAGCACGGGACTGCTGGCGGTGAACGACGAGGTTCTGGAGGTGAACGGTATCGAGGTGACCGGGAAGTCCCTGGACCAGGTGACGGACATGATGATCGCCAACAGCCACAACCTCATTGTGACGGTCAAGCCAGTGAACCAGCGCAACAACGTGGTCCGAAGCAGCCGTATCTCCGGCAGCTCGGGTCAGTCATCAGACAGCGGGGGCTCCACCGGATATCCCAGCCTCTCTACCACTATCGCCTTGGCGATGACCTCGGGGGCTCACCATGGTTACCCAGACGAGCTGGAAAGCGACGAGGAGTCTGACATCGTCATCGAGAGCAGCCTGAAGAGGCCGTCTCGCCGCTCTAACTCCTCCGCCACGTCCGCCACCACATCACGCTCCATGGCTCCGCCCCAAGCTCTGGTGGCTCCTCCGCAGGCTCCGCCCCCCGTCATTCCCCCCCCCAGCCCTCCCACACGCCCCGCCTCCATGGTGTCCACCGCCTCATTCCACTCCCAGTCCAGCCTGAATGGGGGGAACCATCAGAGCAGTCTTAGTTTCCAGCTCCACAGAGACCTGAACATCCAAAAGCAGGCAGGTTACCAGCCCCAGCACCACAGTAGCAACCCTGCCCTACGACACAGCAACGGCAGCCTGCATAAAATCCTCAGTACCATGAGAACGGACCCACGGCACAGCCTTGCACTGCCCAGAGGAGGCGTGGAGGAGGACGGTACTGTCATTACCCTATAATACACCCTCAGACACACTCACACCTCCTGGATACTCAGAGACTGTGGACCTTTTTCTTGCTGGGTGAATGATGATAAACACACTTCCTCAAACTTTCTCCACGAAAATGTGTTAATATTAAATACGACAATAACACGACTACAAATACAATAGACAGGAAATGAGGGGAGTTTATTTTGTATTGTTTCTTTTCCAGTTTTTCATCAAAGATTTTTTTAATGTACATCAGGCATTTATCTATTTTAGGAGTTCACTGTTGTTTTAGTCTTACATTACCCTCAACTGTAGGAGACCATAACTATCACTTTCCTTTCAAGGACCAAGTTTAAAGTTTTGTGTATTGAGAACATTTTAAATGGTATTTGTTTGTCTGATCGATTGTCACATCTGTGTCGATAGTCACATTTGTTTTTCTTCTCTTAAACCATGGATTTATTTTTAAGTTTTTACTTTTCTCCAATAAATTATTCTAAGTCTTAAAAGAGTTTTGTTTCAACCCCCCACCCTATCTTCACATTCAAACCTGAATCTTATTGTGAGAAATTCACCCAATAATGTTTTCACTGTTTCACGCCATGATCCATTTTCCTGATGGATGTTTATATTTGGGCAGTATTTGTGTTCCACCTGTGACATTTTGCTGTTACGATGTTGACACTGACAGTGACATTTTACCCTGCAGTCAGTGAGTCTTCCTGGTTATCAAATGCTTTGTTTTCTTCATGTCCCCAGAATGCAGCTTTAGCCCTCTGCAGCTGCTCATTCTCACCTCTCCTCTAATGAATATCTTATCTCTGCTGTTTACTCAAACACTGTGACACTGTGCTTGCGAAGCAGTTATTACTTTAGTGACATGTAGGACCTCCTACTAGCAGATCATACGTGGACTAGACACAGCAGGAATCCTCCAGATCTGTTTTAGTCCTTATTTGCGAACCACAATGTTTTATAGATCGCTCCTGTTGTCCACATATAATATGCTATGGCTAGCTAGTATGTATATTTGTCAATAAAGTCTCTTTCATTTACTCTTCAATTTTGGGCATTCATTTTAAGGTCATGAACTGGGATAATTAGGTGTCATTTGTATTGAGGGTCTGGAAAAATCCTGTTGAGTTCAGTGCAATATTGTGGTGTTTGCTGCCTTCTGCTGGCTGTGTGGGTCACATCAAGGAGCCACATGGCCGTTTACTACAGGTTTAGTATTTATTACAATATTTTTTATATTCTGTGATGGAATCATAATACTTTTACCCGGTAAACTAAACACATTATTTTCTGAGATTTTTTCTAAACCATGTTTCTAAGTGCCTTTTTATCCAGAAAGAAAAGTAGTGCTGTTAAAAGTAAATTGCTTTTATTCTTATGATTGGTATAATTTTCAAGTCATACTCTTCTAATTCTATATTGTAGTGTCTAATACACATTCCTGTCTTCACAAATCTGGTTTTGAATTGTATTGTATATATTTTGTTGACATTCTTTTCTTAATGTGTCTAAAATAAAGTTTTTTATGTACTTTAAAATGGATGTTTATTTCACTCTCCCAGTTTTTTTTACCACAATACATTGCGCATAGGCTGTTGAACCTTACATTTAAACATTCATAATTTCCAACATTCAAAACACATTTCACACATTCAAAACACATTCGCACTATTTCCCCTCGTGCGGTTTGAGCCTCACGAGCCTCCGTTCACTGCGAATATCACGTGATAAATCTTTTGCGAACTCCAGGTAGTGGAACAGGAACCAGAGAGAGGGGAACCATAGAGGGACTCTGTGTGTTTAGGAAAGTTTAATGGTGAAATGCATCATCTGATGGACCGGGTGGGGGTCCTGTCCCCTCTGGAGGAGTCCAGTGCTGAGGTGAGCAGAGACAGCGGGGTGGCAGAGTCCCAGAGTGGCAGCAGTCTGTCCATGCTTAGTGAGACTCTGAGCAGCGGTAGCCTCGGTCCTCCTGTCTCCCAGAGCAGCCCCAGCCTCGGTCCTCCTGGCTCCCAGAGCAGCCCCAGCCTCGGTCCTCCAGGCTCCCACAGCCCCAGCCTCGGTCCTCCTGGCTCCCACAGCCCCGGCCTCGGTCCTCCTGGCTCCCAGAGCAGCCCCAGCCTCGGTCCTCTTGCCTCCAACAGCCCCAGCCTCGGTCCTCCTGGCTCCCAGAGCAGCCTCGGTCCTCCTGGCTCCCAGAGCAGCCCCAGCCTCGGTCCTCCTGGCTCCCAGAGCAGCCTCGGTCCTCCTGCCTCCCACAGCCCCAGCCTCGGTCCTCCTGTCTCCCACACGGATCAAGACAAGGACGATGATATCTTAAGACAAACTGCGCTTCATTATTCCTCCTACATAAGAGCGAATGCAGGCGATGAGGTGAGACTTCTAGTTTAGAAAAAAAATACATCTATCTTGTTGTTCACATCCTTATGCATGCTGGCTTGTAGTAATTACAAAAGCATGATACTGAGGCAACACAGATAATTAACTCTCTACTGCAAAACAAATACAAAGAACCTTTGTGTCCTAGTCATGTCTTTTTGCATGGTAGATGTCTTGAATAAACTGTTATATGTATCACACGTATACTTACTGCAGTTGTGATATGAAAGGTTTTTCAGGCAACTTTTTGCTTTAAATTAGATTAGATTAGATGAACCTTTATTTGTCCTCCAGGAGGTGGAAATTGCAGTTCACAACAGCAGCAGGGTAAAGTACAGCACACAGAGTTGCAGGGTAATATACATAATAACAATAACATAACAATAGCAATAACAATGGCAATAGCAATAGGCGGGCACGATAAGGTCAGATATAAAAAAATAAGAAAATAAGTAATTAAGTAGTCTGGTTAAGTAGTCCAGTGTACAAAATAAGTAAGTTAAGTCGACATGCAGGCAGTTATTGCACTTGAGGAGTTACAGAATTACAGTATTTTGCAAAGAGCATGATAAAAAAATAAGTTAGGGAGACATATAGACATATAGACAGTTTTGGAGAATGGAGATTTACAGCATTACAGTATTGCAAAAAGTAAGCAAGTTAAAGTAGAAATATTGCACTTAGTACAGAATATGAATATAACATGAGTATTGCACGTGAGTGAGGTAAGTAATAAAAGCAAAAAAATATAATACAGATAAAGATACAATAAAAGAGTAATAAACAGTAATACTGCATGGTGGTGAGGTGGTGAAGGTAATAGTTATAATAATGGACAACAAAATACATTGTTGCTGAGCCATTGCTCATGCATGTCACAGATTGTGTCACCATGGAGGTATTGACTTAATAGTGTGATTTCTGACATTTCTGACATTTCTGACATTTCTGACATTTCTTTTTTTCCACAACAGATTCTTTGTTTGGAGAAAAGCTTGGAGGAAATGCTGACCAGAGTGGATGAGTTTGTAGGAATGCTGGACATGGTATTTAACTTGACAACATTAACTACCAAATGAAATTCACCCAATGATAACCACGTTATTGTCTTGATTGCAAAGTTGGGACAGGAATTGAAAGGTTTCCCGCTTACCAATAAATATTTAGGGCCTTTTTTTAATGTTGTTTTTTTTTTTTTACGCAGATTGGTTACAGATAAGTATAAGTGATATTCTTTTATTATCTCCCTTTACAGACTCGCAGTGACACTTCTCAGATTGTGAACGAGAACCTTCCACAGATCCAAAGAAAATCAGAGGAAATGAGACAGATATACAGAAGAATTGATAAGTTAGAGGTAAAACTCTTTCAGTAGTAAATAGTATTTTTATATATCAGAAATACGAAATGCACCTATTCTACGATGGTATGATGGGAAACATAGATGTGTTTTATTTGTTTTATTTAACAGACCTTTGTCAAGACGGTGGGTGCTAATGTGAACGCTATGGAGGAGCAGGTTACACAAGCGGAAGGTGAACAAACAACCTTACCAGGGGCTTTCAAGAAGATCTTCCGCACAATGAGTGTTCCTGGATTTCTAAACGTAAGACAAAACTTTAAACTCCTTTCCTGTGTGGAGGTTTAGCTGGGATTTTATTTCACTAGGGGAGGATTTTAATAAGCATCTTTGTAATGATTGGTTGTATCTGCAGAAAACCCCCAGCCCAAGAAGAGCCCCTCATCAGCCACAGCACCCCCCCACTGTGTTCCGGACAGACGATTACTTCCCATCCCAGCCTGAGCAATGACACCACGTCCACACCCTCACACCTTACCGCACAAACAGAGAACACACTCAACTCTGGCAAATGCAGGATGAGTTGTTTTGAACTTCAAATCCCAACCCTGACCAGCAGAGGAAGACATTCAAAAAGATCCTGGATTGGTGAATTAGCCCAACTCATAGCCAAATACACTGGTTACTGTAGAGACTTTGAGATTACTGCCAACTGAAAAGTCAACTGCAATTAACTCAACAAGCAATACTAAGTGCACTGTTCTTTTAAGTGTCAAGTATGTAACAATGTAAAACATATTTTGCTCAAGAGTTTGACAAGCAAAATTACAACCTTGATTCTAAAGATGGCAAAGACTGCTTTGAAGGCTCTTAAGAAAGTGCCTCAATTATGGGTCTTAACTTTTGTGCTGTCTTGTTCACCTTTGGCTGAAAACATCCAATGCACAATTCTGTTAACCTCCACAAAGACATATCCTGCCTGGAAATCATAGCTACTTTGCTCCCCATTGGTAGAACTGTAAGGATTGGAAAGGAACATTTACTTTAATTTACTCTTAAACCAACTTGCTTGTAGGATCCTTGGTTATTATAAAGAGAGGTGTACAAACTTTGCTTAACAATGCTCCACAATGTATTATATAAAGAATAAGTGTTGTTCTCATAGTTTTTATTTCACTTCCATCTGCATTTATTCATCCACCTAATCACACTAAACTTAATTAGTATCACCACCTTTGGTCGTTTCTACTGTATTAGTTCTTGGCTAAATCTCTCTTTGAAATGTAGCACACAGTGATTTAAAATGTACTTACATCTTGCAATACAAAAGTATTCTCAATGTGTTGTTTGTTCTATTCTATCACGGTCGTACACTTCTGTCTGTTCTGAATAATAACACTTGTGTTTATAGAATGAAATGACTTGAATGAGATGGGTGTGATCATGCACAGGTGAACATGTTCGCTGGTCAAACTCAGAACTGAATAATGTTACTATTTTTTTCTGGAGTGACGTCACAAGTTCAGTCCAGTGGAAGCGATACAGTTTGAGCGGGAATCAGAAGGTGGTCCTCGATATGATTTCCGGGTTGGAGAATTTTCCTTCAAGATAAGAGCATTAAAAAAAATATATGTGAAAGGTTCTCACGATTAACGTTTGCCTGAAGAAAGAAGTTCAGTGAAACAGCCCAAATAAAAGTGTGATTGGTACAGAATTGGAGGTCCGGATAATTTTATGAGGGAATCTATTTTTCATACATATTCTCATTCTGTCAGTCTGGGTTTGACTTGTTGTGAACGTGTGTAAAATATTAGTTTTTCATAGGTGATCTATTAACACCTATGCAAATTATTAACAGTATTTTACTAATCTGACTAATTCAATAGCTGAGTTGAGTCAGGAAACTGGTCGATTTAAATTCGTAATTTAGACAGTGAAAGTTCACTAAATAAAATAAATAAAGTGTTTACTTTGAATGTCATGTGAAGTGTGTCTAACTGTCTTCCGTTTTCGGAAATAACTTGTGCTGCTAGTCAAATAATTGACGTAACATTCTGTGACCTTTATTCTGACATTATTTAAAAATATCAACCGGAAATGAGTTTCCTTATTCAGACTTGATTCACCCTGCTGGAAATTCGAGGGCGTGCATCTTCAAAAGTTCAATTAGTACTTGAATATTAAGGTGAAATAAAGTCATTTTTATCGCACAGTAAGTCATTGGGTAGGAAAATGTGCATTGTAAAGATTGTATTTTGAGTTATATCTCATTGTGTGTTGAATAGTGAGACGTTGTCAGTTAATCACCACTGTGTTAGTAACACTAAATAGCGCGAGCTAACTTCATAGCAGCACGTGCATAGAGCTGTCAGCAGACTGTCCCTAATGATGGTTACAATGGTCTTTACAAGAGCTTTTTCTCAACCAAAAGCGTTTAAATGTAATCTCGAAGTTGTTATCTTGTCAGTGTACAGCTATAAAGTTGAGAAAAGCTGTACTTTTGCAAAAACTAGCTAATTTGGTAGCTGCCTATGTAGCTAGGAGCTTTACAGTAAAGTTTACTATGTCATGTTCAAACTTACTAACTCTCCCTAATGTCAACAGGTCAACTTCTGCCTCTTATAACATGTCTGAGAAGCCAGTGTGGGAGTTGATTGGGTCTGGCTTTGTGCAACATTATTATAATCTGTTTGACAGCGACAGAACGAAACTCTTAGACCTCTATGTAAGTATCTGTGTTAGCTCTTAATTTTTTGTATTCAAATCTCTTGACTATCTCATCTGTGAATGTTCCAGTGCGTTTAATTTAATTCACAATAAAAGTACACATTTTATTCCAGGTGTAAATAAACTGTCTTTGTGCTGTTTCTACAGGCCGACTGCTCCTGCTTGACATGGGAAGGAGAGGGATTTCCAGGGAGGGAAGCCATCATGAAGAAACTAATTGCAAGTGACACATTTTCACTTTCAACTGTCTCTGTATAAAAACCTCTCCAGGTTGTTGTCATGACTCCTGTTTTCTCTCTCTCTGCAGAGTCTGCCTTTTAAGTCTATCAAGCACAGTATCACTGCACAGGACCACCAGCCCACCCCTGACAGCTGTGTGGTCAGCATGGTGATGGGCCAGCTTAAGGTGAGCTTTGAAGGAGTCGCTCTGTTGAATATGTTTACATTTAGTCATTTATCAGACAGTCTTTATCCAGTGAGACTTACAGCAAGGACAGGGACATTCCCCCATAGGAAAGTAGGGTGAAGTACCTTGCCCAAGGACATAATGTCATGTTGATTCAGTTCAGGGAATCGAACTGGCAACTTTGATCAGTAGCCCAAATACCCTAACCACTCACCCACCTGCCCAATACACACGGCCCCTTATACAAAACATACCTGGCAATACATGAAATGTGAAGAAACCTTTGGGCTTATGTGTTTAACTAATGTCATCCTTTTTTTCCTGAAACTGTATAGGCATTTGATTGTAATGTATTAATTCATGTTTTCATTTGCTCTCGGTAGGCTGATGATGACCACATTATGGGCTTTCATCAAGTATTCCTGCTCAAACAAGTTGGGAACAATTGGATATGTGTGAATGACATGTTCAGATTGGCTCTTCATAACTTCGGAGCATAGTAGGAATAACATTCATACCTGCATTTTCCTGACATTCCACATTATTAAACCTTTATAAATACAATGTTTAAAGGTGCATATATTGTAGTTTTTGTATGGACATTTTGTATTTCCCCCTTTGTACTAAACTCAGTGGCCATTTTTCGTGTGTCTTTGTCACAATGTATAGAGATGGGTGTGAATGTGCAAGGCATTAGAATAAAGTAAATCCACTGTATGTTGTACTGGCTTCATGTTTCCTGCAATTCTCCCAAACCTGTTCTCTTAAACCAACTAACCACTCCTGGCTCTCACTCAGTTTACGGATTAGTTATATGAATTTGATTACATTTTGTAAACTATACTTTTTTAACCAAGTTCGGTAATACAGCTATATTGTATTAAAAAAAAACGGCATTTAAAGATTTTCAACTAATTGTATTAATTTTGGCTCACAATGCACAGTGTATATTTGGCTCCTGGTGTAGTGTGCCATAACAACCAGAGGTGGCGCTGTGGGGCAACAATGTGCTCAGCGTTTATTTTGTATGGAGGTGACATGGAGAAGCAGAGGTCGGTCTAAACATGGAATATTTAAGTAAAGTAGATCAAAGCCCGGTGTCTAAAGAGTGTCAGGTAATGGAGAGTGTCAATGTTAGACAGACTGAGCAGTTCATTTCATGCCAGTAAAGCCTTGTCTTTAAAGCTTGCGTTTATAACGATCTATGGAGACACATTGGTGGAATAAAGCGGTCTGGATAGGGAATTACGTAGTCTGATGTAACATAGTTTGCATAACGGTTAACATAATACAACTATTTGGAATAATCGTGTAATTAAACCTTTGAAAAGAGACGCGGTTTATTTTAGATAACCGATGTCGTCCATTTGTTTTTTGGTTGTAATGAGAAAATGCGCATGCGCAGTGGTTTTCTATTATATCAGATCTTGAAAAGTAATTTTATAATGTAAAACTCCTATAGTCGTGATACCAGAGATTATATGTGATGACTCGAAAAATGTTAAGATAATTTTTTTCACATTTGATCTGGTTAAGAATGGACATAAAGATTCTGACCACAACGGTTCTGAGACGGCAGATGAGCCACTGCTCAGAGAAAACCCAAGACGTTTCGTCATCTTCCCCATCCAATATCCTGACATCTGGAAAATGTACAAACAGGCACAGGCCTCCTTCTGGACAGTAGAGGAGGTGAGTGGACCTTATCACCTGAAACCTGCACCCCCTCCAACAATCACAGACAGCATGATTTGTGTTCTTTTATTAAATTAGTTATTATTAACTGTAGTCATGTTCCCAGGTGGATCTCTCTAAAGATCTGGTGCACTGGGACAGCTTGAAGTCTATTGAGAAGCACTTCATCTCTCATGTCTTAGCTTTCTTTGCTGCCAGCGATGGAATCGTCAATGAGAACTTGGTGAATTGGATTTGAATTGAAATTTCTACGTTCAATACCAGAATAAAGAACAAGGTTCTAAGTGCCCTCCCTACTTGGATAATATAGTAGAGTTTCTTGATGGTGAATTAGTTCTGACTAATAATAATATCCATGTACTGATGCTGCTGTGTCTGGACTTGGACTCGTAGGTCCAGAGGTTCTGCCAGGAGGTTCAGGTTCCAGAGGCACGTTCTTTTTACGGGTTCCAGATCCTCATTGAAAACATTCACTCCGAAATGTACAGTCTGCTCATCAACACCTACATCAGGGACTTTAAGGAAAGGTAGTTACTTTACCACACCAGCATGATCTGCCCAGTGACAGCCAAAATGTGCATCAACAGTAAAACATATGTCTTGGTCTTTTCAGGGATTACTTGTTTAATGCAATTCAGACAATGCCTTGTGTGAAGCAGAAAGCTGAGTGGGCACTCCAGTGGATATCAGACAAATCTACTTTTGGTAAGTTTAGACATTAGACAATTTAGAGCTTTAACATACGCCTATTATACATAACATTTGGATTCAATCCATAGGATTTGAACTGAAATAAGAGTCCAACACAAATATGTAACCGGTTTCATCAGCCTTTTTAATTTGGTAATCGTGTGTGTCTGTGTGTTAGGCCCATTCTAAAAGGTTTCTGGTTGTTGATATTATGTATATTTTTCTTATCAGGGGAGAGACTAGTTGCGTTTGCTGCTGTGGAGGGGATCTTCTTCTCAGGTTCATTTGCAGCCATCTACTGGCTGAAGAAGCGGGGTTTGATGCCAGGCCTAACCTACTCCAATGAACTCATCAGCCGGGATGAGGTAATAGGATTTGTTAAATAGTTGACTTGAGGAAAATATATCAGAAGGGAAAACACAGGATCTGTCGACTAATCAGCCTACATGCATACAGACAGACATACATACAGACCTTGTGTTCAGAACGTGTTGGTACATCTAACTTAAATGACAGGAATCTCACTCGTGCTACGTAATCGAGTTTTTGTGGGACGGTTCGCTCAAGAACTGGCCGATGAAAATCCATAGCTCAGGACCAAAGGATATGTGGTGCTGTTGCTTGAGTGATCAGTAGAATAGTTTGAGAAAGATTACTACTAAGATAACTAAACGTATAAAGGGTACATATTTCTATGTCAGCACTACGAAAATGTTGCCTCGGTCGAAAAGTACAACAGGACCACACCCCCGAAGTCCAAATTTAGAAAAGAAAGATTATCCCTTATTAGTCCCACAGTGGGGAAATCGCAGGCTCACTCATGTTCAATGCATTGGTTGGGAATCGAATCCCTTTCCCCTGCCACATGGTAGGCAAGAATCCTACCACTGAACTACCGGTGCTGCCGTAACCAACATTTGCATAACAGACTTGGCCTTTTGCTCAGTCTAATTCTGTTAGTTAATGTTATTAGTAGTGTTTCTGTGTCCTGTCGGCAACACAAACAACAGATTTAGATGTTAGAGATGTTATTGCTTTGTGAGGGTCATCAAATGAGGGCTTTGGACAGACTGTCACTAGAAGCTATTAGCTTATTTATCTAGCTGTGGCAAATGAAATGATACATTAAAGTATAAATAAATAAATAAAGAGGATAGGATGAGAGAAAAGATAATCCTTTATTTGTCCAGCAGTGGGGAAATTGCAGTTTGCAACTGCAGCAGGGTACAGTACAGCACTCAGATATGTGAAGATAAATGAATAGTATCAATGAATAAATAAAGGTATAATTACATGTGTAATTATATCAATGAATAAATTAATTCACGTACTGATGCAAAAACTGCCAGTGTAAAGCAAATAGGAACAAACATAAATTAACCTCACACCAAATCAACAGAATTAAACCTAATCACCCAGGGCATCACAGCACCAAACAGGATTGCAAAGGGTCAAACAGGATTGCAAATTTTGCCCGTTATGAAATTAATGATTCTCTGTACCCCTCTGCCATATTTGACATGCCTAAAGCTGTCTGTGATTCTGTATCTGTCGTTTCAGGGCCTGCACTGTAACTTTGCTTGCCTACTGTTCAGCTACATTGTGAAGAAGCCTTTGGAGAAGAGGGTCAAGGACATCATCATGGAAGCTGTTAGCATTGAGCAGGTAAATGGAAAAATCAATCTTAAGTAAATAAGATGTTTATACTCCATAGCTTCTCTCTTGACCCCTGTCAGAAAGGAAGAAGGTTCTTTATTCTTCAAGCTTCACTGTGACTAACGTTGGCTTTTTTTGTGAAGCGGCTAGTAAATACACTGTTCCTTGATGCTGAAATACTGATCGTTGATCTTCTAATGCATTTCTAATGCTTTTTTGTTGGTACACCACTTTGTATTAAGACTGTTAAATGAATAAAAGAGGATGTTCCCTATGCTACTGCAGGAGTTTTTGACGGTGGCTTTACCAGTAAATCTCATCGGAATGAATTGCTCTCTGATGAAGCAATATATTGAGTTTGTTGCGGACAGACTTCTTGATGATCTGGGTCTAAACAAGGTATGTCAGAGTGTGTCACCTTCAAAGTCTTTACAAAGTCTCTGGGCAATCACACAAGTAATTGTTACAAAGTTGTGTGTTGAAGATGTCAGTGTATATACCTCTATAGACAACCAGCATTTACACTTTTTCCCCCCCCAAAGGTTTACAACGTTGAAAACCCTTTTGACTTCATGGAGTCCATTTCCTTGGAAGGGAAGACGAATTTTTTTGAGAAAAGGGTGTCTGAATATCAGAGATTTGGAGTGATGTCTAATGCCACGGACAGTGAATTCACCCTGGATGCTGACTTTTAACCAGACTGCCAACACACATTTTCATCCACATTTATTTAACAAACAGTGAATTCGGTCCACACAGGACAAATAATTCAAAGATTTGAACAACACTGTAAAATGCACTTATTTATGTTTTATATAAAAAGAAATATCTGCCATCTAAAAATGTAGTTGTGTGTTATCTGTGGTTAAGATATATTGTGCTTAACTGAACTTTGTTTACGTGCTGACTTCACATGATTGCCATTTCAGTACACCATTTAAACAATGTATTAAAAAACACAT
This sequence comes from Protosalanx chinensis, assembly GCA_030340685.1. Taxonomy (NCBI): domain Eukaryota; kingdom Metazoa; phylum Chordata; class Actinopteri; order Osmeriformes; family Salangidae; genus Protosalanx; species Protosalanx chinensis. The sequence goes on along the minus strand of CM059334.1, from coordinate 754,335 downwards.
GAAATAATGCATATTTATCTAAATATGTTGTCATTTACACACAGAAAAGAGAGATTATTTCCCGTGTCAAAAGTGTCAAGATTTCCCCTCCAGCCTGTCCATATCATAGACATTATAAATATTACATTAAAGAAAATATTATATGATTATTTAGCGTATTTTTGCGGGGTTTTTTCATAGTTTGGCCGGGGGTGCGACTTATTACCTGGAGCGATTTATAGTCCTAAAAATCAGGTATGTCTTTATCTTTTATGTCTATGGTCGGTATGCGGTGGAGCTCCGCCCCCCTGACAGCAGACTGGCAGTGCTGCTCGGCGGCCAGCAGGCAACTTCACAGCGGTGCTTCAGTCAATCTGAACCAGCTGATGGAGACAATGGCAACCGACTGGAAAGCTTTAGTTATGGATCAAGCTGAACTGATCTCTAGTCGTCTCAGAGAGCTCTTATCCTCGGGACAGGGATATATTAGATCAAATCTTGGAGTTGATCTCGGACTGAGGCCTGATCTGTACCCGTCCTGGGCTGTTCTCCTAACGGCTGTGGTTGGTGTGTTAGCCGGGGTGGTGATGATGTCCTGGGCCGCCCTGTGTGGAGGTGGCGGGGGGAAGAAGAGGATAACCTCCGGTGGTGGTGAAGCAGTGAAGGTGAAGGTGATCAAGACTGTCAAATCCGAGGAACAGAAGAAAAAGATTAAAAAGAAATCAGTTGAAAAGGTGAGTTAAGAGTTTAAAGATGTTTACCTTTTAGCTGGGTTAGCTTAGCTGCTTTAGCTTCAAGCTTTTAGCTGTTGACATCATCCTGCTTTGTGAAGACAAATACATTAATATACGATAAAAGAAGATAATTCTGGCAAATTCTGTTCTAATCAATACTGTTTACTGCTTTCCCTTATATATTTCCAAATATATTTTGCTGGCGTATTTCAAACTTGGTGTCCAGATCTGTTTTCTTGCTCACTTGATATTAATATTGTAAATATCTGTATTTGAACATTAGTTACTGTAATCTCATCATCTCATATAACAGCAGATTATGTATTTAGATACTGTGAAAACGACCAAAGTATAAGGTTGTTGGCATGTATTTCATTAAGGTAGTGAGCTAGCATAGAGTAACTCCTGTATAGTTTGACTGGATCTACTGCTTCTATGTTAAACCTGATTCTCAGGCTCAGTCCAACGGAAGAACTGGACCAGAGCCACAAGCAGAGGGGAGACTTACTGAGGAAATCCCCAAATCATCTCCCATATTGGCACCAGAGATTGAAACCGAGAAGGTATGTAGCCTTAATGTTACATTACATACATCTGAAAAAGCTTAAGTGCCCTCCAGAGATGTTTGTTTCACCGATATGAAGTCATATAAATACAGCCAGTGTTATTATATTTGTGTAGCTTGTACTTCCACAGGTCAAGAAAAACAAGAAGAAACCTAAGCAGGAGGTGAAGCCTGTCAAGAATGTGTCAGTCTCTGTTGGAAAGGAGTCAGATGACGGTATGAACCTAATTCCACCAGTGTGTCCGAATATGCTGTATCTTAATGAATCATATAAGTAAATTACTCAGTTGAATCTTATTTTCTTTTGTATTGGGATATCTAAAAATAGCAGGAAATACAATCTTAGACAATATGGTTCTTATTTTAAGACATGCACAAGTTGGCTGTTAAACCTCTTTACGTTCAGGGTTCAGCCCAAAGTATATTCTGCAGTAGTATAGTATTTTCACAGATTAAAATAACTTGCCTAAGGCAACAATGGCATTGTTAATGGAATCAGCAGCTTCAAAATGACCCATAACTCACATAGTTAGCCTATTGCTGAGTCAAATAGGTGAAAGGTTATTAGACACATGGCCTTAATCCAGTGGGATGTGTCTAGTTTCCAAGTAGGGCTTTGGGCAGTATCTACCAATTGTTTATGGTATGTTTCTAAATGATTACTTAGGCTAGATTTTATAACTATTGCGAAGCCTATTCCCCATCCTGATGAAACTAAAGGCTAGATTAGATTAGAAAAACCTTTATCTGTCCTCCAGGGGGGGAAATTGCAGTTCACAACAGCAGCAGGGTAAAGTACAGCACACAGTTGCAGGGTATCATGGATATAATGTATCTCTATCAAGACAAATACCCAGGTGTCAAATGCAACAATAAATGATATAAGAGGCTGTTGTAAATGAATCAAACAGAAACAGAATGAGACTTTACATGCATCCAAAGCATCCTTCACAAGCGCCTTGTCTTTCCGCAGGGGCCTGGGAGACCAAGGTGAGTAACCGAGAGAAGAGACAACAGCGACGCAAAGACAAAGGTCCAGAAGACACCCGAAGCCCAAGTGGTGTAGAGACTCCCAGCTATCATACCAGCCCATCGTCAGTGTCAGCCCCCCTCAACAGGAAGGACCAAGGTAAGGCACCACAGCCCGGTTCCTAGAAGAGTTTTCTGGTTCCCTGCTTCCTTGTTTCCAAGCAGCACCCCTGTAACTCGTTCTGTTGGTCGGTCGGACCATAAAGATAATGTGGAATTTCTTTTGATATCTTATTGATATCCAAAGACACTCACTTCAAGTCAACTTAAACGCTGCCTTCATCTATTGCAGAAGCCCAGCGAACGAGGACTGGTGGTAAAGGAGATGTTTCCTACGCACCAGGTAATCACATCTCCTCCAGTTATTGTTACATAATGGAGGTCAAAGGAGTAAATAACTCATTTATTCACCTAAGACCTTTTTTGAAATACATCTTATGTCATTTCGTAAGTCAGCCAGCAAAATGGCCTAAATACTAAAAAAGTGTTTGTCTCTGAACACAACAGCAGAATTGTCTCCACGTGGTCATCATTTAACAGCACTTCTTCCATGTTCCCAGTGACCCCCCACTGGAGAGAGGACCCCTCTGTGAATGGGGGAGGGTGGGCTGACGTGTCCACAAAACTTCCCACCCAGATGGCCATCAAAGATTGGCCGGCCATAAGCGCTGGCCCCCGACACAGAAACTCTGAGTCCCAGAGCTGGAAGGCAGACACAGAAGGTACTGGAAGCTGGTCTAAAGACAAATTCAAAAATTCCAATTAATCCACTACACTGGCTAAAAGGAATCTAATTCACATACTGTAGCAAATATACTGTTGTCACATGACTGGGAACTGGAGTTCTTTGGATGTAGGAGGATCTAAGGGTCTAACTAACCATGTGTTGGATTGTACTGCATGGTAACAAGCATAACTTCTTATATCAGGGACATGGAGCGTGGTGGAGAGCAGGAGCAAGACTGAACTCAAACCTGCGACTTTCTCAGTTCCCGGAATGAACACGACAGGTAAATACAAGACAAGTTCACCTTCACTAAGTTCTCCCACTAGATGTCTTGGAATCTGCTCATGTTCCCTCTCTGTTCCTCGCTCTTTTATTTCTGTTTTTCATTCTAGCCTCGGAACCCAAGCCTCATTTTCCTGCCGATCAGCAACGGGATAATCCGCCTGTTTGTGAAGATGTTTGGTCCAGTAAGCACATTCTTACCTTGTAGTGAGAATTTATTTAAATCCTGCATACCATATAATCTAGCGCATGCATTCAATTACGCCTACAACTGAGGGAAATAATCTGGAACGACCTGTCCTTAATTTGAGGTCACAGTCTGAGCCCAGCTTCACTGAACTCAGGCTACATTTTGTGGTATTTCAGTTTTGGTAAATGTTCGAAGTCGTCAACTCAGGGAAATGTTCGTTTTTATATCAATCCTTAATGACATGTTGTGTTAGCAGATGGCTTGGATGCAGCGGACCCCAGCTCGGACTGGAACGCCCCGACGGAGCTGTGGGGGAACTACGAGGAGCCTGTGGTGGTGGAGGCCCCGGCCCCAGCCCCTCAGGAGCAGGCCGCTCCCCAGGTGGGCCAGGTAGGATGTGGCTGTCCACTCACAGCTATGCACATCAGCAGTGGAATACATGTTCATGAAATGAGTCATCATTTTTTAGTCTCTTGTAAAAAATTCGAAATGTGTATTGTTTATTCATGTAAACACGTGTTGTTGTCTGTTAGGGTTATTGTCCATGTCAAGTTGTCCATGTCAAGTTTGGAAACATGCTGAAAGAGATTCCTGATTGGCTGATGTTTGTTGACAACCCAGGTGTCAGATGAGGAGAAGGAGGATGCGGCTGGTGGAGGAGCTGCCAAATCAAAGAGGAAGAAGAAAAAGAAGAAGCTAGCTGAAGATGAGGGACTTCCTGCACAGGTGGGAGCAAAAAAGTAGTAGTTCTGTAGTTGAATGTGTCCAAAAACGAAAACAAAGATATTTGAATGGAGATAATCCCTGATGGATTTTACCTGTGTTTGCGTAGGTGGACCCTGATAGTTCCGTCCAATCAGTGACTAACAAGACCCAAACAAACGCAGCGCTTCCTCCTGCAGTGATCAAGCAGTCAGCCACCATGCCCTCCTCTCAGAGTAAGACCGCTCTCCTACTACTGCTGACCAATATGCACAGAAAACCTGAACTTGAAAAATACACTTACGAATGTTATGATGACGATGATGATGTTGATGATAATGATGATGATGATAATGATGATAATGATGATGACAACGACAACATGTTTTCTGGTTTCTTTGCAGAAAAGTCCGACCCGATCCTAGAGGCTCCAAAACCGATCCAAAAGAAGAAAGTTCGGAGAGAAACATGAAGTCAGCAAGATTCCAGAGAACTCATATGCAAAAGGATTGTTCATTGTGTTAAATGCAATAATTATCGGGTACAGAATTTTATACATGGATGTATCGTACTCTTCCCATATCCAAAAACGAAAGACATCAAACTAACAGTGAGTTGGACTGGCTTGCCAGTGAGTTCAGTCAACAGATGAACCTGGTCTAACTGATGTGCACTAAATATACTGAACTGCAATGAAGCGACTGTTGTTGAGAGATGGAATTGCAGTAGAGGGTACAAGTTGATATATTATTATTTAATTTTTTTCAAAAGCATTCAAAAGTCACTTTTTGAAGTCGTTTGTTATTAACCCAAATGTAGAAAGTAGTTTTTCTAAGAAATTCAAGTTTTGAGACAAAGTTTACTTTTATTGTTGTTCTGTAGTGGAATTTGGTATTGGTAGATTCCTTCAGTTGAACTCATGCCCCTCCAGTGACAAAGCTCAGGATTTTGGGATGGGTAAACTGATGCTAGATTAACAATAGAAGACTTCTGCCTACTGAGATGTGGCAGTAACTGTTGTCAGCCACAGGGAGGCGCTGTTCCTGTTTTCGACACTCAAAGGACACCACCATGGAAATATGCGGTGGTTGGATGTCTATTTTCTCAGTGCATTTGATCGTTTTAAGGGTATTTCACTGATTTACTTGTGCGTTGACCCTCTTAAGTAGAGATATTCTAGTCCTATTGCACTCTGCTGATGAAATAATTTCTTAAAGCTTGTCTTTTCTTCCAGCCTCTGAGACAGAAAAGCCGCGCCATATGTACAGATTCAAAGGGCTTTTTCTAATGTTGAGTTGTGATTGCACTGTGCAAAGGCTGTATTGAGTCCTTTTGATGTTTCCATTCATTTTAAGACCCTATAGCCGAATGTCAACAAGTAATTCCTGGTTAGTCACCTTATTGATGGACGTCAATGTGATTTAAAGGAACGGGTACTCAGTTGAAGGAGTCTAGAGCAGCTTTAATTTCATGTCAAAGTCATTTTAACGGTATATCAGGAATTTAATTCTATTGCCTTAACCTGTAGTGTGCAGTAAGTGGGGTGACATGTTTTATAGTTACCATCCAACAACAACTTTAATTAATGTCAGAAATAACATTAACTTGTGCATGACTTGGTTAACCAAACTCATATACATTGTAAAAAAAAAAAAAAATGATGATAACGATTTAGTTAGTGCCACTGTAGTACCACTCAGTGTGTATAAATAGCCTTTACTGAGGGGTGGCAAAGTGAGCGTTTAGACCTGTACATAATGCTTCTGTTCAAAATGAAAGGACTGTAAGTTTATGGAGACCTCAAGTGTGTAAAAAGATTTAAGTGCGTCAAGATGCACTGGATTTTTTTGCCCATTTTTGTAGACCAGATGAGTCGTTATGGAAATGTTCTGGTGTATCTGCATACAGTACATAACTGTCTTTGTAATGAATGATTATTGAGATGATCTGGTCAATGTATTTATACCTGTCCGTAGAATATGATTTTCAAAAAAGATTTTCTGATTATTGATAAAATGCAATGATATTTCTATGTTTGTTGAAATTTGATGAGAAAAAAAATACAGAAAATAAAAAGATGCATCGTATGATAATGTTGTACCATTATTTACAAGAAATACAGTTGCCCTAATGGAAAGGTAAAATAAAATACATAAAGAGGTGCAAAAAATTAGATCATCCATTGTAGTCCTTTCCTGATTTTCTGTCTGGTGGTGTTTCAACCAATTGACAGTTATTCCTCAGGATTTTGGGATGGTTAAACTGATCCTAGATTAAGAAGACTAGAATAGAAGATTTATGTTTAACTTCTGTTTACTGACTTGCTGCAGTAACTGTTGTCAACCACATAGAGGCGCTGTTACTGTTTCGACACCATTTTCTTACTGTATATTTTCTTCCAGCCTCTGTGATTGAAAGGCCATGTCATGATATTTCATATGTAATTTCCTGTCATTTTAACGTAATTTAGATATATTGCCTTACTTTGTAGTGTGCAGTAGGTGCGTTGAAATTATATAATTTACAGTTACCATCCAACTGCAAGTTTTATTCTTGTCCATTTGTTTTTGTTTTTTTTTGTGTATGCTGTTGGATAACAGTGCTAAACCAATAAATGGAAACATCAAGTTACCAGAATGTTGCTGTATAATAATGCTCCAGTAGACTTGAAACTGTTATGGATGTGTAAAACAGGCCTGCGTGTGTTTAAGTAAATTGTCAATGAATTGACAATCAAGTTCTCAATGAGGTCTGAGTTTGAATGTAAGTGGGGGATAAACAGGCATGAAGAGCTGATCTTAAGTCCCTGTTTAGAGGAAATGCAATTCTGCAGAGTCAAATCCCATTTATGTGACAATAATCAAGAGGAATTTCCGGCCTAAGAAAGCTCATCTGTCTTGTTCTATCTCTGATCCATCTGTTTGTGTTGGGACTGTTGTGTAAGACGGGTGCTATCAAAGTAAAGATATGATCAGGATCGCAGATCTCACGAGAATTAAAGAAACAATGAATAAGTATATATACATATTGAATATGTGTTGAAATTGTAGTTTATTTTATTTATTGCCTTTTATAATAACCCATTTAACTCGCTGGATAACATTAGAGTAACTAACGGCCATTTGAGGGATAGTCCTATAAAGTCCCTTAAACTCGATCTTGGATGCAATTCATAACATACAAATTTATGTGGTTTATGTGGGTTCTATTAGTGCAAAATGTTTCTTTAATCTGGTCCGAATCCTCCAGAGGTCACGTGGTTAAACCCCAGTAACAAGGTCACGTGGTTGAACCTCAGTAACATGAACAGAAACAGCGCAGATCAGCGGTCAGTGTCGGTCAGTCCTGTGGATGTAAAAGCGACAAGGACCAAAGAGATTCGCCGACAACTGTGTGCTTATTTTAAGGCTTCATCATTGTTTGTTAGAAACATTCATGAAATAATAGTTATTAAATCTTGGAAGAATGATTTCCCCTTGGGACAGGTGGTCCTCCACAAGCTGCTGCTTCTGCTGTCATGTCCGGACTGGCACCATTATCCTGGGGATCTGGTACATGGTAAGACAACATTTATTAAAATATGTTGTTAATGTGATTTCTGGTTAGTTGTTTTTTATTAGTAACGTAATTATGGCTGGATGTTGTATTTCTGTAAGGATCTGCAACTGTGGAAAAGTGGTTTTCTGTCCTGTTACACGGATGGACCATTTTCTCCATTTTGTGAATCAAATTTTTTATTTATTTATTTATTTATTTTCTAATCAATTACTATATTTTTACTGATTAATATGCACCTCCTTCGGTATGGTTAAGGTAGCCTCAGCTCTGAAACATTCACGAACATCATAGAATAATTTAACATCCAACTTAATGCTTATTTTAAGTGAGGTCAGTGTTCCTCTTGATTGTTTTGTCATGGATAAAAGGTATTTCTGGTCTCACTTCTGTATTTAGACACGAAACCGACTCGTAAATGTAAAAATAGGGTTACTTAGTCAGGTAAGTGCTTGATCTTTACTTAAGAGGCTCATCTCTTTGTGTTTACTACTGATGTCACATATGGATAGTTGTAAGATCATATTGACTGACATAACTGAGATCAATTAACATATTAAGTGTCATTTCAATGAACAGGCTAATTAACTCAGTTAATTGTGTATTAATTATGTTGGTCTTTACAAAGTGGAGCAGCATTACTTATGCTTACTGCAGACTGACCTAGACAAATGCTGAAATGATCTTTCTTTGATATAAGAGACATTGCCTTAATTAATTGCTGTGCTGAAATGGGACACAAATGTGTGTGTGTGTGTGTGTGTGTGTGTGTGTGTGTGTGGTGGGGGATCTTCACACTACAAAGTACTTAATAACTAACATTCAGAAGTCTCCATTTCAACTCCCAATACCTGTAGTTTGGTTGACACTTGTTATAAGACCTAGCTGTGTTTTAACTCTCAGATCCTAATACTGTTGCTATGTTTTCTCTTTCAACAGTTGATCAATGCTGTGGTTTTACTCATACTGCTGTCTGCGCTTCGTGACCCAGTGCAATATCGCTACCACCTTACCAGCGCTGAACTGGGCACAGATGTTGACGTCATGGATGATGCAAGTAAGAGTCCTCATCTGGTGGCTGTCCTATTCTAAACTACATAGCATGTCTGAAATGAGTTCATCATATTTTGGGGGTGGGAAGATTTCAGTTTGAACTTTATACTTTGGTGACTGGATGGGGATACCTCACTGAACTGATTCTCTCAAGGTTTCTCAATGTTTTCCCTTGTCTTCCTTGAGGGTTTAGGTTGGTTCTATGGGCCTCTGTGAAGCCCTCTGTGACATTGCGTGTAAAAAGGGCTCTACAAATACATTTTGATTTGATTTGGCTGAAAGTCAATGGTTGTTTGATCCCTGGCTAAGGATATTTGAATATACCATCGAACAAATACCATATATTTTGGCTTCACTCCCTACGTTAGTTTTAGAAAGATTATGGAACTGTCAGATTCCCCTCTGTCTAAGATATCCCTTCAGAGCATCTCATCATGGCAAATCGGCCTCGTAAGAGACTAAACCAGCTGCAGCTTATTGTTCATATCTAAGTTAGCTGAGTGTGTATTTTCAGCATCTCCCTTTGGCATTTGCCATCATTATCATCATCATGGTCGCCTCCTTGCCAGAGGCTCTGACAGCGGTGATTAAAATGGACTATTCTAATTCCACAGGATTAAAAAGCGCCATGTTTTTTTCTGTGCTGTGTAGACAGTGATGCTGATGTAAGTGTCTTGGTTTTATAAGAGGCAGAAGGACAGGAAGTCACAGAGACATTTTGTGATGCTTTGCACCTGGTAGAAGAGAGTATTAAAGAGAGTGACGTATCATCTGTGTTTCTAAGTGTCGTGCTGTATAAGCATCACTTCACCAGGCCAAATATAGAGTCCTTGACTGAGGATATTGCAGCTCTACCCGCTGGTTTATGTAAAGCTGATCTGCGAAATGGAAAATTGGCATGAAACTGTCCCATCCTAACTGTCTGGTTGATGCTTTATGGTGACATGAAAACAACCATTTTGTTATAGAGTGCTTTAGAAATGAAATTATAACCAAATGAAGGCGTAACTTTCTAAAAATTCAACTTTTGTTCTTTTTTCTGATGTTTGATTCAGACATGTGTATAGCTACAGCCATTTCCCTGGTCATGATCCTTATATGTGGCATGGCAACGTATGGTGCTTACAAGGTAAGGAAACACACACACACACACACACCACTAATACAAAATGATACAGAATCAGTGTTGCCTTCAAATGCCCAAAACACACTTTAAATAGTTTCCGTTTTCTTTCTCTAGCAACATGCTGCTTGGATCATACCATTTTTCTGCTATCAAATCTTTGACTTTGCCCTGAACACCTTGGTAGCCATCAGTGTGGTGGTTTACCCCAACACAGTCCAGGACTACCTGCAGCAGCTGGTAATGTCCTACTTTTCATTTCAGCATTTACATTATATTAATGTCTGAAGGTTGCCTAAATAAAGGATTGTGTACACTTTGTATAACCATACCTTTTTAAATTCCTACATAACCACATATATATCATCATTGGTCTAGCTATCTAATCACGTGGTCAGTAACGTACCATTTCTGTAAAAGTGTTTTGATCTCTCTCTCTCTCTCTCAGCCTGGGACATTCCCGTACAAAGAGGACATCATGTCCACCAATAACATGTGCCTAGTGTTCGCAGTGCTCCTGTTTGTAGGCTGCATTCTATCCTTCAAGGTAACGTTACCTCAACAGAAGCACCATCCTTCCTTCTCTCTAAATCCCCTATCAAGAGGAATCACTGAGGTTGTCTGTGATGTATCTAGACTTAGGGCTTCACTGTACTTTGGTAATAAGAATCAGAATTTGTTTTTTATCCGCTACGCAAGTTACACAAAATTAAATTTACTCAGCCAGGATGGAGCAAACAAAGAACATATACAGGACTTTAATTAAGATTTAAAAGAATGAATAAATTAAACATACAATCTTGTCTCGACATCCATTCATAGCCCATCAAGCCAGTCAGGACACAAAGTGTGTTTGTTGTAGTTGTGCTAGCTGTGTTGGCAGCTTAAGGAGGCCAGTGAGGTGTGTCTTAGTTCAGCTGGGCTCTCTGGGGCACTAGTGTGATGTCACAGTCTGAGAGGAGAGCTGTTTCATCCTTAAGCAAACTCAACCATATGGTGACTCTGGTCCTATGGTTCAGACTTCCTCAGCATGGTTACGCCCTCACTCATGAATGTGTTTAATACAGCGACTGCACAGCTGCAGAGTGCTTAGATAAAAAAACAAAAAACAGGATTGAAATCTTCCTCAATGCTTGATGCTGCAACAAACTCATGTGAAAGGTCGATAATACTGATGGCAGATTTGCTCACTCACACCAAAATAACCACACAAAATATAACATGTAGCAATAAAGTATGACCAAAACATCATATCAAATACAAAATATTACATATATATATATTACGTTTTTCCATGTTTAAAAGAGATTTATATTTGAATGTCTGAATTGTCAGATTTCATCCTCATTTTTCCTCTGTGTGTGTGTAGTCAGAGAGCCCTAATGATAATGCATG
>CM059334.1:690501-738001 GCA_030340685.1 Protosalanx chinensis | reverse complement strand
CAAGTCTCCATTCATTCAATTCACATAATAAGATAGATGTGACAACAAAAAATAGTTTTATTGAATTGCATTGGGTTAACACTGCTTTTTGCAAATCCAACCATGTCTATTCAAACTGTACAGAATTTGCACTTTAAGGCCATCTTCTTCCACTCTGGCTTGTTTGAGATGTCCTGTCATAGACTGTCCTAGTAAATTAATAAGAAACACATGTCTAATTGGACTCTTCTTGTGTGGTTGTGACTGAAATATCCTGCATTGAGACCCTCTTTCCTTTCATGGGAAAAGTTAACAGTTTGCTCATCAGTGTTGCCTGATCCTGTCACACTCCTCATTTAATTATATTATTATAATTATAATAAAATACATCATGTGGTATGTGGGCATGTTTGGTCATTTCCAGTTTTAAAATGTCCTACACTTGTGTTAGACTGAGCTACCCCAGCCAGGGAAAGAAGAATCCCGTATTCCATTTCTATCTTGCAGATCTAGAACACTTATATCCTTCTCAATAGCAGGTTTGTTGGCGTTCCATAAGGCATTTTTCAAGCAGAAATACTTCAAACAAAACGATGAGGTCCGTTCAGATGCTGGATTAGTTGAATGACGAGTAAAGCTGAGTAGCACGTGCCCCCCCCGCAGATAGGCGGATCAGAGAGGATTTATTCAACTGACTACGCTGTCAGTCTGAGAGACACATTTACCCACTTCTGATCATGACTGAGGATGAAAGTAGGTCAACTTTGAAGAGTAGACTTGTATGTTGCATGTCACTTAACATGCATCAGAGCAGCTTTTCAGACACACCAACATACAGTTAAGATCAATACCACAGCAGAGCAGAAGCCATTACAGTGAAATGATGGCCTAGTTAGAATCGATATCAAAACTACAACCATGCTTTTAAGCCTACAAAAAGCCTTCTACATGAAAAGGGTACAAGACAAGGCAGGGCCTTGTATATATATATACATTAATTAAATGTTTCAGGAGAGAATATTCAGTGGTCATGCTGAAGATTGTTTTTCCTTGTCAGTTAAACTCTGGGACCCAGCTTAAAACCCACCATGAAGAAAGTAGGGCAAATCAATCTGTGGCTGATGGCAGCTTCCATCTCTAGTTACAGCTTCCAGTAGGTTAAGACAGGATGACTTCTGATCCCATTCCCCACATTGGGCTAAATCAAAATGGCAGTGAGTTCACAATTTTTCAACCATTACTTGCACACATACTGTCAACTAAAACTGAATTCACACACAGCACTGTACTAGGGTGCTGAACATTGATGTCAACATCTATATTATCTTATTAACAGGCTGCAAAACATTGACTTCAGTAAATGAATCCAATATGCTGCTGTCATGTCTGAGGAGTCTGTTACATAATTTGAAATGCTGCCTTCATCACTTTGTAGTAACAAGATAGTGTGAGGCACGAGCCAGTCCTGCTCTGCGATAGCACAGTCTTGCATGCAGACGACTTCTCAGCATATCTGACTCTGGGTCAACTGCAGGACTACAAAGCTCTTAACCTCTTTGACAAAAGGTCCTTTGTAAAACACATTTCCAGTATACATTTTTTACTAAGCATCCTATTATTAGCCTTGCTGAAAAACACCAAAACAAAGGGAAATACCTTCATGTCACTGAATGCAATAAACCATGAAACGTATGAACAAACTTTTAAACAAAGAAATAATTGAGAAACTAGATGTGTACATGGTTCTAATACTGTGAGTAAATCGCGAGTAAAACAGAACAAAAAGACCAGAGAAGTGGGACATTTGATCAACTTTATTTTCTAACATGAGGAACATCCACTCTACTTCTCCCCCTGCTGCTGATCTGGCATGCTCCTGATGATGTCAGAGTCACCTGTGAAGAAAAGACACGCTTCAGAAACAGCACATCACACACACACACCTGTCCATACTACAGACTCCCACTACAAAGTTAAATATGTTGTCACCAACTGGTCAACTATTACAGATCATCTTAGCCGAGTGCTTTGATTGTTAACGTTCTAGCAAAACACTCCAAAGCACATGCACCTATATTGTTTCATGTCTGAAACTCTCATGCAGCAATATTTTTTTTGTTTTTCTACATCGTAACGATTTAGCACAAAGTAAACATAGAAGGCAGAGGAGAAGACACCTCCAACACTTTCATTCATAAAATTATTGTTATCTATCAACACCTTGTGTTTAAGACCAGCCAAGGAAACAGAAGGACCGTCATACTAACCAGGGTCAATGATGGCCAGTGTGCACACCCTGAAGTACTTTCCGCAGGCTGTGCCAAGCTCAATGTTGTTGCCACTGTAGTGGTGGACACCGGTCTTGGCCAGCATAGCGTAGTACTCAATCTCAGATTTCCTGTAAGAGAGCAGGTTTGGTTAAATTAAGCAAGTTGCAGTCAAAACACCAACTGCCCTTGCTATATTATATGTACACACTAAACTAGTGGTTCTAAGGGACCCAATACCCTGCATATTTTGTTGCTTTGCTCAAACTCAAATTTACATTTATTCATTTAGCAGACGCTTTTATCCAAAGCGACTTACAGTAAGTACAGGGTCATTTTCCTTGAGGCAAGTAGGGTGAAGTGGCTTGCCCAAGGACAAAACATCTCATAACTACAGCCGGGGCTCGATCTCACAACCTTCCGATCATGAGGCCAACGCCTTAACCATTGAGCCATCTGACCCCTAAATTAAAGCTTTGATAAATGAGTTGGGTGAATCACCCTCCTTTTAATGCCTATGCAGGGAGAATCTGCTCTAATTGTGTTAGTTTGTACAGCTAAGTAATCCTTTAAAAGATATAAAGTGTGTATTAAAGCCTCTATACCTCAGAGCAGGACAGTTGTTAGCCAGGATGACCAGCTTTGCTTTGCCCTGACGGATCATCTTCTGGGACTGTTTGTATCCCAAAACGTATTTCCCACTTTTCATCACCAGCTGGAGACGGGAGTTGATGGATTCAAGGGACTTTTTCTGTGAAAAACAAACATTTAAAATGTTAACTTTCAAAACCTGTAGCAAGTTGAGTAAAAAATGTATTGTAGTCTAAACCACAAGCTGGGGCTCAACATACACTAACTATTGCTGCTCTGCACAAACTAAAACTCATCGTACACACTGACATTCGTTAATTAATGTAGTTTACAGTTATTCTAATTTTGCCAACAGGCGTTAAAATTAACTGATCAAGATTAAGACAATTACAGTAATATACCTGGAAAATGAACTAGCATTACTCTAACTAGCGGCTAGCTTAGCTAGCAAGATGCTACAAGCTAGTCTGTCAACTTGATGACACGAACACACTGATAGCTTTGACATATGATCACGGGGGGAATTGGGTAGTACGAAGCTTGAACAACCGTGGAATTATACAGTTAAAATAAAATGTGTCGCTAGAAGCCATTTAAACGTTATTCTTGATATTAGGCCCGAATAGCAACATGTCATGAATGCACGTGAACCCTCAGCTCGAGAGCAGCAGCCGCGTGCTGGACAGCTCACCGTTTTCTTTGCGGCCACCATTGTTGCTGTTTAGTCCGATCTGGCCAACCTAAAAACCAAATAAAAGATTGGATTATATGTTTTTAATACTAATGGGCTAGGTGTGCGTTAACTGGGCCGAATATGTAGATAAATTGATACTAAAACACGGAGCTCATCTTACAGTGAAGTAACTCCAATATGGCCTCGGAGAGAAAGGAAGTCCCATCGTGCATTGCGCACATAAACGTCGAGTTCTCGTGGACCGCTGCGCAGATAAACTGATCTTTAATCCATCTGACCAATCAAAGCAACTTCTTAGACTTATGTACATGGTTTGTAAATCTACAAACGTGTCTCAGAACTGCAATTTAACACATAAACGATACACAACTACCGCGAGATCAAGAAGTTCGACCTACCACTCCGTTAAATTGTAGTTAGTTACTTTTCCGACTTTTATGCTTATTGTTTTTCCGGTCCAAATTTACGTATCCATAATAAAATACATAATATGCTACACACACACAAATATATAGAATTTTTTTTTTTGCAGTTGTAATGAGCATATTAAAAAGGTAGGTTTCTGTATTTCATGAATGAATTACCTGCCTTGTATGGAAACACTCCAGGATCCCAAAGTCCCAAAAAGTCATGATGCGCAATTACAGATTAATGAATTAATATCTCACTAATAAGCAGCACAGGACAGTGAAGACCAGTCTGCGCACCTGTTAGACTGCTTTTGAGTGTGCATATGCACATATGCACGTCATCAGGGCAGGATAGCCTCCTTCTCTTAAGGTCTAACATAAGTTTCACAGCTCTATGTTCCACAGACAGAATGGGATGTTCCTCCAGTACCAAAACTTCAGCTCAGGATCCATCTAGACCCAACATTAAACCAGAGGAAAGCAATGGTGCCAGCAATACAGGTAGGTTTACCGTCAATTCCTAACATATATAAATACTCAGTTGGCAGACGCTTTTATGCCACTCTCCAAATAAAAACATGACAGTAAAGAGTAATTGCATGGTTTCAGATTTCGGAGCACTTGCTAAGATACTGAGCTCGGGTGAAAGGCAGTACGTTTTATTTTGTCTGTCGCGCATCCTTTGGGGTCAAATCAATTCATTTGGAAGTCTATGCCTGCAGTATCACTAAAACTAAACAGTCTGCGAATTAAGCCAGTATAGTTTCAGGTTGGAAGTCATGTTGGATACCTTGCTCTCATGGGATCCCCTGCTCTCATCAGGGTGATCCCTGTTCAGGTTTCAAAGGACAAATGAGAACCTTGCATGGTCACTGAACTTCCATGTTCTAGTTCAAAACATGCAGGTGCATCTGTGGTCTTAAACATCAGTGTCTTTTACTGTGTTCCCTGCTGAGTGAAAAACCTATTTTTCCTCATATTGATGCTTAACCCTGTTAAGTGTGCTCTGATCTGAGTATAAAACACATTTTCAGAATGTGTCAGTTTTCCAAAGTCTGTGCACTTCTACTGTTCCACAAACGAGGCTAGGTAAGGTGAGTTAATGTGTCATTAAGACATTCTGTGCTTCAGATGATCATTTACTCGGTTCCACTTAGATAACTTTATTACTAAGATCAACAAATCATGTCAAAGCAACACTGTCAAGGTGTCTACTGGAGTCTACTGACGACACCCAAGGTGTTTCTGTGGTGAAGGGTAATACTAGATCTAAGAGCAGGTCTCAGGTAACTGGTTCAAGTGTGTGAGTCCTTGTTTGTGATGTTGTCCAGTTTGTCGAAGCTTGACTTCAGCTTATTGTTATTGTAGTTGTTGTCTTATTGTTGGTGTTGAACTGTCCAGTTTGTGAGGCATTTCTTTCACTAGTTCATGTTTACCTGACTATGCGTCTTAGATACAATTGAGCTCCATGATAATTCTGCTTTTGTTAGAAGTATAACTTCGGCCAAGTCCAGATGTGGATGGACTATGCTGATGCACTGGGGTATTTCATTTGGTTATATAACACCCAACATATTGATAATCTTGATCATGTACATTGCAGGTACAGCCAATGAGAGTATACCCATTGCTGAAGACAGCGAGACTCTTCCGGACCAAACCAAACCAGAGGACTCGCCACAGACTGTAGGTGAACCTGGAGCAACACCCCTGCCCACAGAGGGGAATCCCACCCCAACTCACGCTGTAGTGGAAGCAGTACCAGACACAGCCACCCTTTCATCAACGCCTGCCCCTGTAGCGGATGTCTCAGATGGGACAGAGACGTCCGCTGCAGCCTCTGCAGCCCCTGTACCCCCCGTGCAGACAGACAGCACCCCGGAGCTTCCTGCAGCCCCCGTGCAGACAGACAGCACCCCGGAGCTTCCAGCAGCCCCTGTGCAGACAGACAGCACCCCGGAGCTTCCAGCAGCCCCTGTGCAGACAGACAGCCCAGAAGCCCCCTCAGCCCAGGACCCAGGTAGGTTCCAGGGCACACAGGAATGGGTGTAAATGTGATGTCAAGAAAGGCCTGGAAATGAATAAACCCCACTATCTGTATCTGACACTGACCAAAAAAAAGGTTAAGGTTTTATTGTGTTTCATATATGAATGATTTAGCAAGTTCATTCATCATTCGTTCCCTAGACATGAGCACACAAGAGGGAAACACAGAGGCAGACAACAGCCAAGCCAACACAGTTAATAATAACTATTCCCAGCAGGAACAAATACAGTTCATGTGGCAACTAGTAAGCTGAGCAGTGGTTTACTGTGGTGTGACCCAGAGAACACAGTGAGTCCCAGGTGAATTTGACCTCCACGTCTCATTACCCTCCCTGTTACCAGGAGGGTATCCAACAAACAGACATGGCCCATGTTCTAATGAACACTCCGGGGCAGATGTCAACTCCGCAACCTCACAACAGACTTGACACATGGAGTCACCTGGGCAATAGAGGGCTTTAGGTGTCTGGTGGTGGCTGTTAATGGTTAGCTGTTAGCGGTGATATTGGAGCAGTGTTCTGTCTATTAGCAGGAGATCGCCAGGAGATTCACTTTGCTTTATCATGCTGCTGTGTTCTATGGGTCAGCCCTGACCACTGGAACTAATAGAAGAGAGGTTCTCTTTGCATTTTCTAGTCTTGGTAATTAGGAGGTGTGAATTAGTATGCTTATTATTCTCAACAGGACATTTTATGGTCAATAGTATGTGGACACAACTTCAATATTGATGCAAAATGTGCTTCAGTTCCTCCAGCCACAAAATAAACTCTGTACAGACCTTGCTTTGTGCATGGGAACCCTTTAAAGTTAAAACTGAAAAGTTATATTTAAGTAGAATAAAGTACGTTTCAATTTTTTTATGTTTCAGCCTCCAGTGAATGAAACTCAAAGACCAACTTATAGATGAAGAATTCAACACTGTGTGTGTGTTGACCTTAGAGAGGTTGGGAAATAGAGAGACAGATTTGACACACCTGACATAGACTGTCACTTTTGCCAAGATGGAGCCTTGCTGGCTACTGAAACCAGGTAGGATCAGTCCACCATATGCCTCGGTAAAGAGGATTCCACGACGAATCAGGCTTTTAAAGTGACATTTCAGATTTTTTTTCCTTCCACTTCCTTGTCTGTTTTAGATTTATTTTTAAATAATTATATTGTATACTGATGTGATACTATGTTTTCTGCATGTAGTGGTTTTTATTATTTATTTAGAGCCATTTAAAAAGCTTATCATTTACATAAAACACATATTGTAGTTTGTAGATTAGACTGCCTCATAAGGATGTGGGACCAATCATTATATTTCTAACTGTAACACTTCTATCATCCATCTATGACCTCAGTACATCTCTTTGTGAAAAGCACAAAGCCAAAAGCATTATTGGATCTAATAATCTGTATATGCAGTTGACTTTGAACAACCTTAAGGCTGTACTTTGTACAGCTCAGTTAAATACACCAACTTTCTTCTGTAATGTACCTTGTGTAAGTGTTTAAAAAAAAGAATAAGAAAGGGGGAAATAGTTCATATTTATGTTATTAACTTGTAAACATTACTTTGGCCCAATGAACTACTCAATATCAATCATATAAACCTAAATATTTAAATAGATTCACTGGTTTGACTGTTACCCAAGTCTATTGGATGTAGGAAGAGCTGTGGATAAAACAAGGTCACATGATCATTGAATACCTGCTTCCCAAAACACCTCAGGGGATTCCTTCATATGGAAACTGAGACTTTCACCATGCTAACTTTTCCATCATTAGAACCTGTTTGTTTATAATTTATGTGTTCCCTGTGCAGTTAGTCAGGAGTCTGAGAGGAGTCCCACTACAGCCACAGCCTCTATCTCCACCAGACCCCCCTAAACCAAGAGAGAAAGACTGTTAGAGGATTTACATGTCATGTTATTACAAACCACATTTAGAGAAATCGACTGTTTAAACTGTCCTGTGAGTCTAACACTTACTCTGGGTAGAGCAGCCACCTGGTAGGCAGCCCTGGCAGGGAAATGTTTGCTAAAAACTGAAAAATACAAAATACATACATGCTATTTTTACAGGAAAATTGCAAAATACACCTTACTTTTGTAAAAAAAATAATATATATATTATATTATATTTATTTATATAAAAAAAATAATAATGCAAAGGAAGACACATTTTAGACAAATAGGACAATTCATCTGAATGTCAAACCTTAGTGTGACACTGACATTAATAAGAGATCACATTAATATATTTATTGCTGCTTCAACCAGGTTGGCTGTTCATCAAGGCTTCTGTTACTGTCAAACATACAGAATTTCAAAGGTTCAGAATTTAGACTCAACTGTGTCATGTTATTATAAATACTAGTAAAGTAACTACATGGAAAACTCCCAAGACTATACATCTGTGTGTGTGTATGTGTGTGTGTATGTGTGTGTGTGTGTATGTGTTTGTGTGTGTGTATGTATGTGTGTGTGTATGTGTGTGTGTGTGTGTGTGTGTGTGTGTGTGTGCAGAGAGTAAGGCCAGGTCTTCAGTTGCAGCATATCTAGTGGTGTCTGCTTACATTAGGGGTTACATTACTTCAAGTGCTCTGGAATTCAGGAGATACCTTGGGTACTCCAAGGGACATTTACCAATAGGACACAATATAGTTGACAGATATTTGATAGACCAATTCATTTGAACAAAGCTTAGATCCCTGCACGTTCCTCATATTGAAGGCCAAACTGTATTCACAGATAATTGTGAATGATTTAATTTAAGAATTAGTCTGGACAGGTGGTGTATTGAGAGTGAAGAGCTCCCTCTGGTGGTGATCTTGAGAACAGCAACACATGGAAGATGGTCATCAACGATTAATAAACTTACACTGCTTGTAGACTTCATTGACGTTGTTGAAGTCATTCATGTCTGCCAACAACACAGTTGTCTTGACCACTGAAAAAGATAAAATAACCTTTTTACATTTAGTATGTTTCTTACTCCGTGAGTTAAATATATAATAAAACACAAATTAGTGATATTCAAAGATACCAATATCTAACCGTTGTCATAGCTACACCCTGCAGTTTTGAGTATCTCTCCCATATTAATGAGTGCCTGTTAAAGACAGAGATAATAATAATAAAGGTCACATATTTCCCATGTCTCTAAACAGTGTCAGTAATGCTGTGAGTGTGTGGGTGAGCTGGTTTAACACGTTGCTGCTTACCTGTCTGGCCTGGGCCTGCACACCTCCCTCTACCAGCTGTCCAGAGGCAGTGTCCAATCCCAGCTGTCCAGAGATGAACATGGTCCTGTCCACCACTACAGCCTGGCTGGTGAACAGAGCACTCCACTGTCTCATTCAAAACAAACAGCTTTGTGTGGGAAGTTACAGTTTATGAAATCAAAAGAAAGGATGTTTAAATGATTTCCAGAGAGAAATATGTATTTTCTCTCGCTCATGGTTTACATTGGGACATCTGTTATTCCTTAGAGGCTGTGTTACAGGGAGGGAAATAAACATTCAGACTGTCTTAAACATTGTGAGCTTAAAGTGAGTTTAAAGAGAGGTTTAGTTGATGGAAATGTTTGAACCACTATGAAGAAGCATCAATAGTTCATTACAAATTATTTGGTAATCTTCAATGGAGACTGGTTTGTGTGTGTGTGTGCACTTTGAACCATAACTACCATGTCTGCACATGATCCCACCTCTTACAGCCTACTGGTTAACATGCCTCCACCCCTTATTACTATTGCCTAAATGTGAGTACCAAAAATTGCTGCAAAAATGAAATCTGTAAACAAAAACCTTATAACTTTTTTTAGTTCGCATGTTCGTTAGTCCATTTAACGGTATCATGCTTGAAAAGGTTTCATGCAGTTAGATTACAAGATGTTTAGTCTTAAACGTAATCTAAGATTTCAAATGTAAAACGTCAGAATATCTGTGAGGAATAAGGTCTGCTATGCTTACCTGTAGATCCCCTGTCTTATGGGGGCTCTGGGTGTGTAAGGGATGCGTCTGCGTAGAGAAGCCATCTCATCTGAGTGAACGTACTAAAGACCAGCGTTCTGAGGACGACCTTTGACACTCCCGCTGTAAACATGAACGAACTGATAAAGATGCGTTGGGTTGGAGTAAAAAGTTCGACCCTCATCAAATATTTGCAGCTTTTCCTCCTATCAGAATGTCTCTTCAGCACACCAGTGTACATGGACACAAAGTCATGTTGGCACAGCCAGGTTTTAAACCTTCTGATTACTAGCCCGACACCCTAACCAACTGTGTCACGTGACTTTCTACCCATCATGACTCTACCAAATGGCATGTTAGACATGTTGCTTTAAATTATTGTGATGAAACTCATTCACAAAAGAAAATGTATGAAAGACACCTCTGACCATCCAGAACTTTCCAAAAGCTAAAGGCTCACAAATAAAAAACTGCTAAAGCCCACGCTGTTAAAAAGCACGTATGTTTCAGTTACTTTATTTCCTACACATTCCAAACATAGTATTTTGAAACAATAAGTTAGAAAGCAAAAGATTACATTCAACTCAGTCCTTATATGCTGCCTGAATTGTGTAAATATATGAGGATAAATGCCACAAACTATTACAGCAGAATATAACCTTGGTTGGTATGTTAATAGTTACTTGTTAGACATTAAAATTGAACAATACCACTAAGCATTAGGCTTGACTAGATTGACTGATAGGATGTGTATTTAAAAAATACATTTCTGACAATCTTGTAGTGTCATTACCACACCAAAGCAACATAACATTTGAAATACACATAGCCAAAGTCCAACTCAAAGCCTTTTTGAAGTGTCTAGAATCTCACCAAGGTTCACTGCAAGTGACCTTGAATCGTCCTTCCCAGTCCTGTCCTAGTTGCCCCATGCCTCATTTGGCCGGCCACTAATTCACCTTGACATTAGCATTCAGGAAATGCAATACATTTGAATACCAACACACCAAGGTATTAAATGATTGTCAAATGTCAGTATCAATGGGTTTACTGCATTTGCTTATGAATTGAGTTAATTCATTGATATTTGGTTCTTGATTTTTAGCTCATGTGTTGTGAAACAGACCGTTGCTGTTTTGCAGTCCTGTGTTGATTCTCACTGTGATGCTGAAGATCTGGTCATGTGGGAACATTCTAGGAACCCATGAAATCAAGTTAGTTAAACATGAAACGGTAGTATTCATTTACCATGAAGAGTTTTTAGCACAATCCCTGACTTTAAATGACAACATTGTCTGTTACAACATGTTTAGTTTATCCTCCAACACTGACTAAATGGATTCAGCTGTCAGAACAACTAAAGATTATGTTGTATGACACAAAATAAAGCTAGCGCAACGACAAGTTTGTGAAAAAGGCGACTGTAGATGATAAAAAAAAGTACACAAAAAAATACAATTTGTTAACCGAGATTTAACTTCATGGTCCATTAAAATAAAACATGCATTATCCCTTCCCTCGATTCTCATAATCTGCTTGACGATCATTCAAGAATGCTCAACAGAATGGGTAACTCTCATACATCCAGTACTTTAACACTCCCTTTAAGGCATTCTCTTCACGATAGTCTTTGGTTGTAGACGAACCTCCACAGCTTTTACCAAACATTATCAAAGCTTGGTTACGTCGTCTTTACGTCACACTTCTTCTGAGGCAAACTGCCCCTGCCTCTTCTACAGCACCTCTGCAGCCTGGAGCTTGGTGGAATGTAGATTACAACACTAATAATGTCCCTTCGCTCTGTTGTCATGGAGACTTCCACAGAGCCATGCCTTTGACCAAGGAGGGTCCAAACCAGTACATTCCTGGGTCAAGACTGAAGACATGACTAAAAGACAACAACAAAAAACACAGCCCTGGAACTGTAAGTGAACCAGACTTCATAGTGACCAGTTAACTAGAAACTAAATCTAGGCACCTGATAGGCCGGGCCTACAGGAAGTAACAATCGGATATGATTGAGAAAGTGGAGGTATGCTACTGGACTGTATTCATAGCAACCGCAAGTTGATGGAAGTCAAAACAGGGGGTTTGTCAAAAGGCATCAATTTGTTATAGTTTCGGGCAGAATCACGAACTCTATGGAAACCATCCTCTTCCTCCCAGCACACGTCAAGTCAGCACCATGGTTATGAACACGCTGGCGGGCAGGGGGGGGGGGGGGACCCGGGGAGTCTCAGAAGTTCTGCTGCCGCCTCTTCTTGGCGTCCATGGCGTCCAGGATGGGCTGCCTCTTGGCGGTGTAGCGCTGCCTCAGCTCCTCGATCTCCCGCTCCATCATGGGGTCCAGGGCACTCAGGCGCAGCTGCAGCTCCTCAAAGTCCAGGTTCTTCAACTGCTTACGCACATACATGTGGAGGGAGGACATATTAGGGTTGCAGGCCTGCAGGGGCTGACGGGGGGGGGGGGGGGGGGGAGAAATACAGAGAGGGAGAGATACAGAAAGAGAGAGAGACACAAAGACAAAGAGAGACGCAGAGAGAGAGAGTGGGAGAAATACAGAGAGAGAGAGAGAGATACAGAAAGAGAGAGAGAGAGCGAGAGACACAAAGAGAGAGGCAGAGAGAGAGAGAGAGAGAGATCTGGTAACTCACAAAGTCAAAGTCTCCATCCTGTGGAACCTTCCAGTTGTCTGGGAAAACATTCTTGGCTATGTGGTAGGACTCCTTGGGCTGGTTATGGTTGTAGTTCTCCCTCTCCTGGGCCTTGTTGGAGTCCTGCTTGTCAAAGTAGTCCATGAAGGATGGCCGTAGAGGCTGCTGGGATGTGGTGTGTCCTGGAAAGAGGGGGAGGAGGAGGAGAGGGGGTTGTTGTTGTAAAAGTGGCCATGTAAGGAAGGTAGCTGAGGGTCAGGGGGTCAGGGACTTGGGACACATGACACCGGAAGAAGAGCTATGAGAACAGCGAGCTGTTTCCACTCACGCCTCATGGAGCCTTCATCTTCATCCTCCTCCTCCTCGTCGCTGTTGATCACCATGGTGCCCAGGTCCGACTCCAGCATGGTGCTGCCGTGCTCGATCATGGTCTGGGCCCCGTCGCTCATGGTGCTGGTGGCACGCATGGTGCCCGCCCCCTCCGAGCCAGACTTCACCATGGTGTGGGAGTCCACCTCCACCTCCTCCTCCTGCACACAGGGGGCACTGTCACCTTTTAGCAGAGCTAAAGATCTTCTGTGTATCGTTCACAGACTCCGAGAGGCACGATCGTTTTGATTTGGGATGTAAATGCAGAGTGGAAAACCCAACAAGACTGATGAACAGATAAAAAGACTGATCACTTGTTTCTATGCACAGATGGAAGGTGAGCGGGGGTGACAGGTGAGAGGAGGCTGAGGTCACATACTGAGTTCTCCTCCTCCTCCTCCAGCTCTCGCTGCTGCTCCTGCTGTTTCTTGGCCTTCACCTCCATGGCCTCCAAGATCAGGTCCCTCAGGATGGTCACAGGCTTGGCGTTGGTGATGAACGGGTGCTGGGCAGGCAGGACAGACACAGAGGTATGGTGAGTAAGAGAGTGTGTGTGTGTGTGTGTGTGTGTGTGAGAGTTGAGAGTGTGTGTGTGTGTGTGTGAGAGAGAGAGTTGGGAGTGTGTGTGAGTGTTTGTGTGTGTGAGAGAGTTGAGAGTTTGTGTGTGTGTGTGTGTGTGTGTGTGTGTGAGAGTTGAGCGTGTGTGTGTGTGTGTGTGAGAGAGTTGAGAGTGTGTGTGTGTGTGTGTGTGAGAGAGTTGAGAGTGTGTGTGTGTGTGTGTGTGTGTGTGAGTGTGTGTGTGTGTGTGAGAGAGTTGAGAGTTTGTGTGTGTGTGTGTGTGTGTGAGAGTTGAGCGTGTGTGTGTGTGTGTGTGTGTGAGAGAGAGTTGAGAGTGTGTGTGTGTGTGTGTGAGAGAGAGTTGAGAGTGTGTGTGTGTGTGTGAGAGTGTGTGTGCACCCGTACCTGTAACAGCTGGGTGGCTGTGGCTCTCTGCTCAGGGTTCTTCACCAGACACTTCTTGACGAAATCGGTGAATTCGTCGGTCCACAGCTCAGGCTTCCTGAAGGTGGGAGGGGGGTTTGTGGGGATCATGAAGATAGCCTGAGAGAAAATACAGGAGGGGGGAACACAATGAGACCTACATTAAAACACAAACAGCAGAACTTAACAACTTCAAACTGAATGAATAGCTAAGAGCATGTAGCCTAACGCCAAGTACCTTAAACCTAAACATCTCATAACTGTTCTCTAAAGTACTAGTGGCTACCAACCCATCTTCCTCACCCCAGACTCTACTAGGGTGATTCTTATTTTCCAAATGCCCAGCCCCCTGCCCCATCCCACCCCCCTACCACAAGCCGGACTCACCCTCATGGGGTGGATGTCTGCGTAGGGTGGCTTTCCCTCCGCCATCTCGATGGAGGTGATCCCCAGGGACCAGATGTCAGCCACGCAGTTGTATCCGATCTCCTGGATCACCTCCGGGGCCATCCAGAAGGGCGTGCCGATCACCGTGTTCCTCTTAGCCATGGTGTCCTTCACACAGAGGGACACCAAACACACTGTCACCATCAGGGCTCTGCTGGGCTTACAGCACGCTGCGAGCACAGAGCACCGCGTACCGTCAGCTGGCCCGCCACGCCGAAGTCAGCCAGCTTGGCGTGTCCCTCCGTGTTGAGGAGGATGTTGCCAGCCTTGATGTCTCTGTGGATCTTCCTCATGAAGTGGAGGTACTCCAGACCCTTCAGGGTGGACTTGAGGATGGTCGCTATCTCGTCCTCGGTCAGCTGCGCGACACAAGACGACCGAAGGGAGGGAAGGAAGGATGGAAGGTTCTGGTTACATTTACATTTATCAGACGCTTTTATCCAAAGCGACTTACAGTAAGTACAGGGACATTCTCCCTGAGGCAAGTAGGGTGAAGTGCCTTGCCCAAGGACACAACATCATATAGCCACAGCCGGGGCTCGATCTCACAACCTTCCGATCATGAGGCCAACGCCTTAACCATTGAGCCATCTGACCCACCATCTGACCGGTTAAGACAGCGGTCTATACCTCCAGTAGGAGTCGTCGTCTGGTGAAGAAGCCTACCGTTTTGTTGCGCAGTCTGATGATGTCAGAGACGGAGCCAGCTCCACAGTACTCCATGACGATCCACAGGTCAGTGTTCTTAAAGTAACTGCCATAGTACTTCACCACATAGGGACTGGACCACCACAGGATGGAAAATATATCAAACAAATCCAAATCTTCAGATATATATGTATATATACACACATTATCGGTCAGTGTGCCAACAGCGTCTAGTTCATACTGGTATTGATCTTGATCCCCCCTGAGGCAAGTATAGTGAAATGCCTTGCCCAAGGACACAACGTCATGTTGGCACAGCCAGGATTTCAAACCCACAAACTTCTGATTACTAGCCCGATTCCCTCACCGCTCAGCCACTTGACAGCAACTTGTTCCTCTTGTGACTACAACACCTCCAGGCCCCTCATCTCCCCCTCTGGTCTCCCCCCTGCGGTCTCCCCCTGTGGTCTCCCCCTGTGGCCTACCCCCTCTGGTCTCCCCCCTGTAGTCTCCCCCCTGTGTTCTCCCCCCTGTCTGTACCTGTCACACTGCTGCATGATGGAGATCTCCTTGATGATTTCCTGCAGGTCAGACTCCACAGGCACCTGCTTGATGGCCACCACCTGTCCTGACTCCTTATGGATGGCTTTGAACACACTGCCATAGGAGCTGGAAACAAAACAAGAAGACCAAAATAAAACATATTTGTGTTTGTTTAAGGTCTCACCTGATGATCATGATCTATTAGCCTCAGGGGACTTCATAATGACTTTTTGTTGCATGTCAAACTCCTAAGTACATTTACATGTATTCATTTAGCAGACGCTTTTATCCAAAGCGACTTACAAGAGAGAGCTTTTACAAAGAGCATCAGTCATTGAGCACAGCAACGTGAGTAAGGAAGAACAAATCATCACCCTTCTCCAAGTTTTTCCAGAACATCAAAGACTTCTTCTGGTTGTTTGGTTAAACTGTCTTCACTCAGTTTCTTCAACTTACTGTGAAAGAGCAGTTAGTTACACAAGTTAAGTGCCCGTGAGTATGTTCTTCTTATTATTACTATATTTATTCATTTTCATTCACTTTTACATTCGGCAATCTAGTCAGAAATTTACAGACACACGGACCACAGTCTCTCCAGTCTATCTCCAGTAGTGGACACTAGTATCTACCTACACTACTGTCCCACATTACTGTGTAGTGATTAACCTGCTAATACAGTTTATAGTTAGCTAATCAGGTAAGTGTCTGTAATCGCTAATCGATTAACTCGACTAATCGAATGCTGTATAGTTTGATAACATGCATTTATTGAAAGGGGTCGTGTTAACTCGTTTAATCTCCATCATAGCTATCTTATTAGTACTTTGAATAAATACAACGTTGCTTCACAGAAAAGTTGGCGACATTAATTAAGCTTAGCTAGCTAGCAACTGTAAAAGTGAGTATAAATCCAATAACAGGCACCTTTTGGGGGCTGTGGGCTCCATGGTTAAGAACTTCTGGAGGTCTGTTGGAGGTTTACAATCGTTAGTTTATGTCCAAATCAACCAAACCGTTAGATAATAATTACAGTTTTAACATTGTCGGCTCTTTTCTTGTCGTTGTTTTCAGAAACTCAACAGTCAGCTGGATTTTCTTCTAATCGGGAGCGCGCGGTCATGGATGCGCGCGGTGGGAATTTTGTACGCGGTCAATTTTGGGAAAACCAGCAGCGCCCTCTACTGACCTGGAGTAGAACATTAAATCAGCTAATAAATAAATAAAAACGATGCAAATATTTGTAAGCATATAAAAACATGTATAAACTTTTTACAACCATCCATACATTTTATTCCACTTATACTTTATTGTATATAATATATTAACCTATAAAAGGATGCTGAATTTGCAATTCCATGTTACCTGTATAATTTGCACTACTTGCATCATTTGTATTATTCGTAACATTTGTATTCTTTGTCTATATGTATCATATCTGCAGTGTATTTTTACATTGTATTCATTTTTCATTTTATTAGTATGCCACATTTATGTTCTATGTTTGCTCATTCCTGCCAAAGTGAATTCTATGTTTGTTTATCTTGCATAGCGAATAAACCCCCATTCTGATTCAGAGTCTGATTCTAATAATGAATCTAACGTTGGAGATGTGTGGGCCAATAGCAGAGCAGGATTCAGTAACCAATCACAAGTCAGTTTGTTGGCACGTGAAAGAGCCAGCTAGCTACACATTCTCGTGCGCACTGGTGATGAAACAACAAAATAAACGTATAAAGTCCATAAAATCTATACACTGGTGAGTTATTCTTAAAGTAATATTTTTTGTATACACATTTATATCGGTTTGATTTGAACTAAATGTTAAATGAATGAAATACAAATAAATAGAAATGTTAAGCTAAGGTAAGCATCTGGGCTAGCTAAATGTATATTACAATATAATTTGTGGAAGAGAAGCTAACAATTATCTACGTGTTTAAAACCATCAATTAAAACAATGTTGTGTTGATACACATTCATCATAACCTCAGCTCTTATGATCACAAGCTATCACCTAGCCGTGTTGATTAGATACACTGACTATACTAACTATTTACGTCGAAACTTCCAGCTAACTACACTCAATTGCCTAATGTGATCTTGTATTACTGTACTGGATCATCTCCTGTGATTTCTTCTAGAAACAAGTATGGATCCACCGAAAGACGTGCAACCCCCAAAACAGCAGCCCATGATATACATCTGTGGAGGTATGACTGCACTTTACATTTACATTTATTCATTTAGCAGACGCTTTTATCCAAAGCGACTTACAAGAGAGAGCTACTTTAGATGAGTTAAATCCTGGGAACATCAGTCTTGGTCCAGAAGTGACTTCCTAATGAGTGTTGAGCTGCAGATACCATCAGAAGCTCAACCAGAAACAGAATGTGTAACTTAGATGATGTACAGTACAGTCACATTCTAACTAGAGGTAACATTTATTAAGGAAAACCCTTTGATATGCTGATATAATGCTATTATCCTTTTCCCCCCTCAAACAGAATGTCATACAGAGAATGAAATAAAGGCTCGTGATCCCATCCGCTGCAGAGAGTGTGGATACAGGATCATGTACAAGAAGAGAACAAAGAGATGTATCCTTATTAATGGTTCTGTTCTGTGCTCTGTTCCATCGAGGGTTCCACTTTTAAGTGACTTACAGAAGGTTGGTAATACTTGCTGTGTACCTTCAGTTTCTCCCCGTCATACTGTCACACAGCCTCCCACACAAACATATTTTTGACAGAATAATTACATACCTGGAGCCTGTCGACATCTACTATAGGTGGAGCATAATCAGAGACAAATAATTTGTTTTGAGTTTTTACTTCCTGTGTATCAGTTTTCTCTTCATATTTTTGACAAAGGTTCCTGTTCATTGTTAATTATTCGATTTGTCTTGTTGAAGTCCTTAACTTGAGTTCCAGTGGTTGTGTTTGACGCACGGTGACCAGCATGTGGGATATGGAACTCTATTTCTTATGTAGTATTTGTGTATTACAGTGTGAATAAATTAGGGCTGATACTTAGTTGTCTGTTGAACAAAGACGATTGCAAATAAAGTTTTTTTGTTTGTTTTTTACTGATTTCCCAAAGTTTGAGGATTTTGACCATGAATGTAGCAGTGTTTCAGATCAAAACATTTGAAAGGTTATACAAAAATACATACATGAATAATTAAAATCCTTAGGTGTTGAGCAAGAGAGCAAGACATTAAAAAGGAGAATAGATAGAATATTTGTGGCGCTCTCACCTGCTCTGTATACATACAGTGTCTGTTCCATCTCATGAACTCTGCTGCAATGCAACAACACGCCCCCTGCTCCACTTGTGATGTCACTGCTGACACCTCCAAAAGGGGGTGTGTCTAACAGGATTCTTTTAGCCAATTAGGCTTCAGCTTGAGAATGCTAGGGAGGAGGAGGGAAGGAGTAAGAGAGAGAGAGAAAGCTTTTGAGCACTCTGCAGTGAGTAGTGCAGCTATGGGGAACACACAGGAGAGGCCTCCAGGCCAAGGAGATGGACTGGGGACTAAAGCTGAGCCGACCAACCCAGGGAACAGATCTCGTAGCAGGGCAGGAAGCACAGAGAAGCCCAGAGCACAGAGACCTCCAGAGAGGAAGCCCAGCGTGGCTAATGGAAGCCAGAAGATGGCGAGTCAAGTTGGGGAAAATAAAAGTAAAGACAACCCATCGAAGACAGCAGAGGACACCAGCTATCTGGATGCCCCTGCAGGTGCCCTGCCACCCCACTTAGCACGGCTGAAAAATGAAGGGAATCATCTTTTCAAAAATGGCCAGTTTGGGGACGCAGTGGAAAAATACACTCAAGCCATATCCGGATGTTCTGATGCAGGTGATGCAGCACAGCTGAGAAGTTTCAATTAATGATGTTGTTATCCTTCAGTCAATACTTGTCTTGTGTAATATATAGTTGGTTTGCACCTTTGGTACCATTCTGCCAAAGCCTGTCTAAATCTTTCTGTTAGGGTGAATGAGCAGAAACTGAATATTACCTCTGTAAATATCCAGTTTCTCGTAGAGGCCTTGTGCCAGAAAGTGAAATGGTATCAAGCATGAGTTCAGCTGGAGGGCTGCTTGGCCTAGAGCTAGAAGGGTTGGTTTCCATAGTGACTGCAGCATACAGTGTGATGTAGCAAATAGTCTAGATAAATGATGAGAGGACATATTTTGCACCAATATTCTCCAATCCGTTACCCACAAAAATATATCCACCTACTCGGAATAGAGTTTCAAAGCATTTACACAGACGACCATACTGATGGCTTAGATTGTTAAAATCTACACACACACAGCCAAGGCAGGGTTAGTTCAGAGAGGAGTGATTGATGGTGAAACAGACATTGGCAAGCTGCTGTTTGTGCTTCCAACAGAAAAAGCAGTAGAAGGCCTTTTACCAAATGACTGCCGACTCAGTTTTAAAAAGCTGCAGTCCAACAGTCACTCAGGCAGTTAGAAGGACGTTGTCTTCTGTCCACTACTAGCAATCCTAAACCCAAGAGGAACTAGCCTAGCCTTGACATAGCCTCTGCATGACCAGTGGTCAGAAGACAATAGAAGTGTGATTGTGTGTCTGTAGAGGTGGACAGCCCAGCGGACCTGTCCATCCTGTTCTCCAACAGAGCAGCCTGCCACCTGAAAGACGGAAACAGCCTCGACTGCATCAGTGACTGTACCAGGTGAGACACTGTACCAGGTGAGTCACTGGACACACACTACAGGACCTCAGCCAGTGTCATAAGAAGGAGATTCATTCGCATGTAGGGAGTCATGTGGCACAGTCAGTTAGGGAGTAAGGTTAGTAACAAGGTCCCTGGTTCAAACCCTGGCTGTGTCAACATGACGTTGTGTCCTTGGGCAAGACACTTCACCCTACTTGCCTCAAGGTGGGAATGTCCCTGTACTGTGCTGTAAGTCGCTCTGGATAAGAGTGTCTGACTAAAGGACATATGTATATGTAAGCATGTGCATGTTCAATCCATGCTCAGGCTCACTGAGCTGAGGGCTAAGTCTCCAAGCAGCTGGCACATGAGGTGACCAACAACAGGCTGGGAGTCTCTCTCTCTCTCCCTCCCTCCTACTGTGCATAACCTCCATGTCTCTCGCCCTCCTCCCTGATCCAATTACCTGCCGGTCGCAGAGCTTTGGAGTTGCTTCCCTTCTCCCTGAAGGCCCTGCTGCGCAGAGCCTTGGCCTATGAGTCACTGGAGCGCTACCGCCTGGCCTATGTGGATTACAAGACCGTGCTGCAGATTGACACAGGGACACAGGCTGCTCACGACAGTGTTCACAGGTGAGCTGAGCTCCAATCGGATTCGTGTCACAGACAATAATGAGTGGAGACGGGGATTCTCATTGGTCAGTGTGGGGAAAAACTTGGCATTGATTGGAATGGTATGTAATGAAAGTTGACAATGTTATATTATTGGTCAATTTCACTACGTTCAATAGATTGATTCAAAAGTGGTTTGATACCGTTGTCTGCACTGGTTTTTCTGATAAATCATGAGCACACATAATGGATCGTGTGTGTGTGTGTGTGTGTGTGTGTGTGACCCAGGATCACCAAAATGCTCATTGAGCAGGATGGTCCAAACTGGAGAGAGAATCTTCCAGAGATCCCCCTGGTTCCTCTGTCGGCTCAGCAGCATCGTCAGGAGACGTCCCACAGTGCCAAGCTCAGCGAAGCTCGGGCTGCGCAGAAGGAGGGTCAGCCATGTTTTCTGTTTACACTAGAGCACAGCAGCCTGACAGATCAGCTGCAGCACACAGCCAGACACACACACTCACACACTCACTCACACACACTCACACACACACACTCACACACACACTCCCCATGTTGGATTAGATTACAAGCAGTCGCAATGATGACGCTGCAGCCAATCGAACAAAAAAAATGAAATAAGGAAATGATTGTGTCACAGAGAATCAGGCGAATGGAATCGTGAGCACACTGAGAACAGTGTATTCAGGCTCAATTAATAATGCAGAGTGTAAGCTGATAGTCGCAGAACAGCTGTGTTGTAATGGAACAAGCTTGCTCATGTTTCCTACTGGTTGTCTGGAGAATAGAAGAGAAGAGAGGTCCTCCAGAATCCACACACACATTCAGACGATGCAAATGACAGGACACAGCTTATTAACGTATCTCACAGAGGTACACAGAGGTGAACTATTGGCTGGTATACAAACTTAACCGGTGAGCCACTACAGTTTATAATCACACTGAACCTTACCATCTTACATAGTGTAAGCACATTTTGTCACATGCCTTGTGTCAATGGGCGAGTCTGTCCCCAAAGCAAGCAGAGGAAATCGATTTTCCACTGACGCTGTTAACTCCGCTCATGACTTATTGATTTTTGATCAGAGGGCTGGTAGGAATATTTCTTGTGCCAGATTCACTGTGGGAGAAAAAAAAAACAGGAAAATTCCCACACAGACACAACAATATGTCCTTTTGCTAATTCTGCTAAATCTTTGACATGATGATCTCATCTCCCCCTTTTCTGTCTGCAGCCAAAAAACAAGAGGCTTGTTTCACCCTCTCCAAACAGGCTGGGAATGACCTAGTGAGGCAAGGCCGATTCCAGGAGGCGCTGGAGAAATACAATGAGTGTCTTCAGGTCAAGCCGGGTGAATGCTCCATCTTAACCAACAGGTACTGTGGGACATTCATTCATTATCTAGCGCTTATTAGCAATGCCGCTTATTTCCGTCAGGGGTCACAAGTGATTGGAGCCTATCCTTAGGGGGCCTTAGGCAGGGTACACCCTGGACTGGGGCCTTAGGCAGGGTACACCCTGGACTGGAGCCTTAGGTGGGGTACATGTTGTGTCCTTGGGCAAGGCACTTCACCTTACTTGTCTTGGGGGGGGGGGGGGGGGGGGGGGGGGGGGGGGATGCTCCTGTACTTACTGTAAGTCGCTCTGGATAAATGTCTGCTAAATGTGAATGAAGCATTATAAGGTAGTATAAGCCCAAGCCCAACCTTTACCTCAGCTATCCTAACCTTCAACTCATCTAACCTCTCTTTTTTGTATCTGTTCACACAGAGCCATTTGCTACCTGAGACTGGGTCTTTTTGAAGAGGCACGACAGGACTGTGACTCCGCCCTACAGCTGGAGCCAACCAATAAGAAGGCTTTCTACAGACGCGCGCTGGCCCATAAGGGTTTAAAGGTGTTTTTATGTGTTGTGCTTGAATGTAGTGTGTTTACATCCCTAAAATCTCTTTGCTTGTGTGTATTTGTGTAGTTGTGCACTCTGACTTCCTCTATCTGTGTGTGTGTGAATAATGCACAGGACTATCTGGCTGCCACTAACGACCTACAGGAAGTACTGCAGTTAGATCCTAACGTCCAGGAAGCAGAACAGGAGCTTGAGATTGTGACCGGCCTGTTCCGACAGAGCCTGATGGATGCTGCAACAGACAAGCCCAGGGTAGGTTACTTTAGCTCAGGGTTCAGCAACCCTGTTCCTTAAGAGCCACTGTCCTGAAGGTTTTAGCTTTTTCCCTATTCCAGCACACCAGATTCTAATGAATGGGTCATTATCAAGCTCTGTGGAAGCCTCATTATGACCCATTCATTAGAATCAGGTGTGCTGGAGCAGGGAAACACACAGCCGGTGGTAACACACTCGACTTACTCACTGTACATCAGGCATCAGTATTTGTATGTGTTGTGGTCTTCCCGTCCTTTGTAACCATGGAGATAACCATGGAGAATACCAGTCATCAGGATGTCCTTAGTTGGAGTGAATGTTCAATATTATAATTTCGTATTTCTTTCAGAATTGAAGAGGCTCCAGAAGACGCAAGAAGATCTGAGAAGAAAGTCTAACACAAGAGACCTGGGCAAGGACTCTCAGAACAGCTGTCCATGCCAATACACTCATCCCACAGGGCAAGAGGGCCAGTTTGGGGGCAAAGATAAAGGATATTCTCTTAAATAGACGAACTCTGTACTTTTTGAGTCACAAATAACAGAATGATATATATTTCCTTATTTGAGTCACAAAAAAAATTCTGGAATATTTTTTCCCCTAACTCTTGAGCAGTCAAACAGCAGTCTTTCTCAGACAACTAGGCAGCTTGTCCCTCAGCATGATAAACAGTCCCTCCAGAGGATGTGATCGACAAAACAGCTTCGCTGCAAGCCCATTGTTTACATGGTGAAAGTACATCTTGAAGAATGATTGTGAAATTCAAGCATTATCCAGATGTAGAGAGGTGTGTGCCTTATCAATATCCAAACTCAATTGAGAGATTTGTGAAATCCATGAATCGGTAACTCCTTATGCGAACGTTTCTTGAAATCATTTTCTTGATTCTACTATCATGTCTGGATTCTTGAAATGGGAAAACTTGATTTAAGTTGGTCAGACCCAATCAGTGACCCAAACAAGTGGGTTTAGGTGACAGATAATTCAGCTTTTTAAACTGCATACCTTCATCATGCTAATATCATCAACACTAAAACATTCTTTAAAAATCCACTTTGCTGCATCACAATCTCGTTATTTTCCAGAAATCGTCCACACTGCTTGATTCAGTGGTTTATTATATTTTTTTAGATATGCATATTGTAAAGAAATGAGTAAACAAACAGGTGAAAGACCAATCAGACCTGGCACAAGTCTTCAAAAATACAACAAATTAAAGAAATGAAGGGAAGGTAATAATCTCCTCTTTGCAATGATCAATAAATTAACTGAATTAATGCGAGTGTGGCTGCTTGGTGAGCATTGGAGGACGGGGTAAGACTGGGGTAGAACAGTGCAAACGGTTCAGT
This sequence comes from Protosalanx chinensis, assembly GCA_030340685.1. Classification (NCBI taxonomy): domain Eukaryota; kingdom Metazoa; phylum Chordata; class Actinopteri; order Osmeriformes; family Salangidae; genus Protosalanx; species Protosalanx chinensis. The sequence goes on along the minus strand of CM059334.1, from coordinate 713,590 downwards.
TCTGTCAGGCTTTGGCAAAGTGTCTCGTGTCTAGTGTCTAAATCTAGTGTCTACTCCATATCCTGGAATCAAAGGCTTCTGGTCAGCTACATTGAGTTCAGTGCAGATCCTTTATTTTGACCTCATCCTCCTCAACCTCAGGTACAGCATGGACCAATTACAGGTCTGGTGTGTGTGTGTGTGTGTGTGTGTGTGTCTCACCCAATGTGTGTGTGTTTGCTTTGAGGACATGAGACAACAGGTCAATAAGCAGCAATATGGACAAACACTAAACCAAGCCTGAAGAAAAGAAGATTTTTTTGTTTAAAGGCACCATTAATACTGTACATGACATCCATCAACATGAGTTCACTTACAACCTGGAAAGATCCCATATCAAATTTTAACCACGAGTCAACCCCTTTTTTTTTTACTTCGTTTAACAATTCCCCATATGTCAATTAAGCGATCCAAAAATATAATCCGAATACCCAAATGTCTTCAGTACATGTCCATACAGTTCTTTTAGGTCTTGGACTCATTTCAGCTTCATCTAAGGATATTTCTCATTCCTCTTTCCTCCAGTTTGGAACACCTTCATCTTGTCGAAAAGCATCATAAACATTTGGCAATAAACTCCTGCCCAAATCACACGAGCCATCCACTTCTGCTGATCTGAGAAGGGCGGGACAGGTTTAATCAAGATGGTAGCAGCATCTGATGTCTGTCTTCATGTCTGCCTCACCATCTTAGATCTATATAAGTATGCATGTGGTTTAAGGGCTGATTTGGCCTTAGGAGCTTCAACCCAGCACATAACACTGGTGGACCTTAGACAGACTTGACCACAAATTACGAAAAAAAGAAAAAAAAGAAAATGTTGTTCAAACAAAGGTACATAAAAAAATAAATAAACATAATCATGGAAGATTTGACTATTGCATGGTCCCTCTTAGGTCATTGACACTTTGATGAGCTTTCGATATACATTTTAATATTCCTTTATGCTGTGCCCGCTTTCAGGTGAAAGCTCAAAGACTTCCAACTTTTGTCTCCTTAATTTAGTCGACCACAAGTTCAATCAGCCCCTAAAGGCCTTTAGAGGAGGAAACAACTCATCATTGATACTGACATTCACCCTATGATTGGACAGGTGGCACAGTTATGGACCAATCAGTTCTCAAATCCCATCACTTACTAAAAACCTTGAACTTGTACACCAGATGCAGGTCTAGATTAGAAGTGCTTCTGCAGCCTAGCTTATCATTTTATGGCATATTCAGAGGTAAGAATCCTGCGACTGACCTGTGATCTGTGGCATCGTGTCAGAGTTCTGAGAGAAGGACATTTCTAAGTGGACACTCTCTGTTATTCCGTTTCTGATGTGCACCACATCGGTATGAGCGTGCTGTCTTAGGCTACATCCTCACATCAATCCTGCTTCAAACCTGCCAAAGGACATTCAACATCCATAGAGATACTGTGCCAACCAATGGCTTTGTAGATGGAGGGGCTTTGCATTACGTGATTGGCTGTCCTGCCACTGGGACCTCCCACACTAATGGATAGCCCCGCCCCTTGTCAGCACAGACGACCAATCATCTCAGACCTCGCCTTCAATTTCCATCTTGTTTCATCCCATGCCGTTTCATCACAAACACCTTTAACTTCCCAAGACTTTCTTGTTCCCGCAGTTGACGAATGTTCATCTTTCCTGATGGTTGACTTCCCCAGTGCAGTGAGCGTGCCCTGCACTCCCTCTGTAGTGGTCAGAGGTTAGCTGGGAGAAGTCGCACAGTTTCACAGACACAGCTAGGTGTAGGTTAGCCGTTAGCATTAGGGTGAATCTAGATATCTGTCTGAATGCAGCTGCTTCTGGCTGTGCCTGGAAGCTGCTGGTGAACAACAGATGTGGTGTTGTTGTTGTTATTGTTCTCTTCTACAACCAGAGAGTCCAGAGGCTCATTTTCCCAAACCAACCCAACGTTCTCCTCAGCAATGAAGAGAAGAGTTCCCTCGATCCCTTCAGGGGAACCAGGCAGGGGTGGTGACAGGGAAGCAGGGACACCTCTCAGGACTGGGCAGACCTCCAGCTGGTCGTTCTCCACCTCAGCCAGCGTAGAGATCCCTGCCTCCGGAGGGGCGATGGGGGGGCGAGGGTAGAGCTCCAGGCTAGGGGGCGGCGGGCGGGGGATGTCGTGGTCGGAGCAGCTGAACTCAGACAGGTGGCTGCAGTGGGAGTCAGCTACAGACGGCAGGCTGCCGCTCAGCGAGGGAGAGTCGAACTCGCTGGAGTTTGTGCTGCGCTGCTCCAGCAGACGAGCCTCCACGTCCTCCCGTGTCTCCACGATCTTGCTCCCGCCGCCACACTTCTTCCTTAGTTTGCCCATGCTCTTCTTGCTGCCACAGTCCTTGGTCCAGCGGCAGCTGGGGTCATGGGGGCAGCTGGCAGGGCAGACCCAGAGCCCGTTGCTGCTAGCGTCTTCCAGGCTGCTGCTGGTGCTGGGGTGGCGGAGCTTCCTCTCCTGCCTGCCCTCCAGGTCCCCCTGGCCCCCCTGGCCCTCCAGGTCCCCCTGGCCCTCCAGGTCCCCCTGGCCCTCCAGGTCCCCTTGGCCCTCTAGGTTGCTGCCACCTTCTCTGTGAGGCCACAACACAACTAGAAACTCTTAGCAAGAATGAACCTCTTACACTTAATAAACAAAGCCTCTTTTGGTATAGCTTTTCTATTGGTTTAACCCTGTGCTCAAACTTTGGAAGTGTAACAATACAAAACAAAAAGCAAAGAAAGTGTTGTTGTTTGTCCAGTGAGGGCTGGAGGTACGTACCTGTCCAGAGGCAGGTATGTGTTGAGGATGGAGCCAGCCATGGCTCTGGTGCTGGCGTTATCACTGTTAGTGCCCAGACTGACGGTGGCTGAATCTCCACTCAAGCTGCATCGCTCCTTCTGCACATCGGCCTGAACCTCCAGCCTAGCACGCACACGCGCGCGCACACACACACACACACACACACAGAGGTTTTTAGTTTCGTCATGGATCTAGACACTACATTTCAAAATGTCCCCATGCCTTTAAATCATGACCCCCCCCCCCCCCCCCCCCCCCGTCCGTCGTACCGGTTATAACAGTTGACCACAGCACTGCCAGACAGACTGCCGGTGATGCTGGCCCCAGCCAGGGCCATGGTGCTGGCGTTCTCACTCAGGTTGTCCCTCATGCCCCCCACGCTGCCCCCCACGCTGCCCTCCCCGATGCTCGGGTTGTGCCTCGTCTCTGCGACAGACGTAGTGTCTGTATCGGAGGGAGACAAGAGGACTGTCAGAGGGATTCATGCTTCCAGTACGGTGCCACAACATTTTCTTAAAGACTCTCAAGTCTCTAGAGATAGATTTGAAGTGCATGTGTACTGGACAAGGTTTCCATGGTTACTGAACACACTGACCGGTCGCTGTCACACCACTGCCCACATGCATGTCGTGTTCGTCGTCAAACTCGATGCAGACTCCTTTTCCTTTGCTAGTGGAGACGCCACAGCCACCACTGCGACACAGTGAGATGGGAACGACACCGTACACATAGGCCAGCATGATGGGGACACCAATACCTGGGGACACACACAGCTAAGGACTCCACACTAATAGGCTCCATAATAATGAACATAGACAGAGAGAGAGAGAGAGAGAGAGAGAGAGGGGGGGAGACAGAGAGAGAGGAGGACAGAGAGAGAGAGAGAGGGGGACAGAGAGAGAGAGAGAGAGAGAGAGAGAGAGAGAGAGAGAGAGAGAGAGAGATACAAGATGATGGACTTACCAACGGTGACAGCTGCCACCACTGGTGACACTATGGCAGACAGGGTGACTCCACCTGCTATCAGCAGGTTTCTCTTGTGTTGGGAGATGTTCTTGCCCTCATAGCGATTATGAATCTGCAGAGAAAGAGGACCAGCAAGCCAGAGGTGAGTTGAACTGCACACAAATAAACATAGGAGACACCTCAACACATTCTTAAAGTCCCAACTTTCTGAAAAGCAAGAAAATGGCAAAGTGTCAAAAATAGCACCAACAAGAACTACAAACTACAACTTCCAAGAGGCGGAGCCTCACCTTCCTCCCCACGTAGACGGGGATCCCCAGGATCATGGCAGGGATGGCGATGCCGGCGATGAGGGCGATGCCCACAGGGGCGCCCACCAGAGTGCCCAGCTGCCACAGGATCTTCTTCTTCCTGCTCCACGGCTTCTTCCCCCAGAAGGTGCAGCCTGACGGACTGAGGGGGGAGAGAGGGGGGAGGGAGAGAGAGGAGGGGGGAGAGTTTGGTGTTTGCGTGAGCTTGGGTTTACTTTGGGAGGAGTGAGGGAGAGCACAACTCAGGAAAGAGCAGATTGAAAAACAACCTAAATTCTGAAGGAATCGGTGTGTTTGTCTTGCTAAATAGACCCCGCCCACCCACGTGCTGATCGGACAATGCCTCATTTGAGTCTTGTCACACCGGTTTAAGCCTCTTTAACAATCTGTTGCGTGTGTGTGCCCGTGGAATGTTGTCCTCAGTCACAGCCCAGGTCCAGTCAGGGTCCTCTCTGATGGGGGAGCGGGGGCTGGGGTCTCACCTCAGATAGTGCAGGTCAGAGATCTCCTTCATGCACAGCCAGCAGAACTCACTACCGCACACGGCGCAGGTCATGTGATTACAGCTGCCGTCGTTCATCTTGATGATGTAAGCAGCACAGCGGGGGCAGGGTTTGATGTCATCAGCTGGAGGAGACCAGAACAGCAGGTTCAACACACAGTACATTTCAATCAGATTGTGCAGGAACAGGAATTCCCCTCGTAGGTGTATGTTTGTAAGTCTGTCTGATCCAGTCTGTGTACATCAGTGGACAGATAGGGTGCATTTGTTTCGTGTGCGTGCTGCACCTGCGGCACCGCTCTCCTGGCTGCAGCTGAGGGAGGAGGACCTGAAGGTCCTGAGGCGGAGGCTCTGGGCTCTCTGCAGGCGGGCAGCGTCGCACGTCTGGTTGGGGTGCCACAGCTGCTTGCAGTGGTAGCAGAACTCCGTGCCGCAGCCCTCCCGGCCACATGTGATCTTGGGGCAGCTGGCGCAGCCGAAGGCAATGACTGCATACCTGGAAAAACAGTGTGTGTGAGTGGCTGCAGAAGTGTCACCTCTTCACTTGTTATTTGTTTCACAGAAGCTTTCATCCATTCAAACGTTGCACCTGTGACATCAACATTCATCTGCGATCACATGTTCTACTACTGAGCTTAAGTTCCCTCTCTTGTGCTGTTCAGAAACAGAGTATAAACCCCTTGGACAAACTCATCTCCTGGTCCTGGTCTTACCCGCAGTCGGGGGCGGGGCACCAGCGGCAGTCGGGGTCGGCCACCAGCCAGCGGCGCAGCATGAACTCCTCATATTTGTCCATGAGGGCGCGGTCAGCCAGGATCATGCGGATGTCGTGGGGGTTGAAGCGCTCCGAGCACTCCGGGCAGCAGATGTTCACCCGACTCTCTGAGATCTCGATGCGCAGGTACTGACGCAGACAGTCTGCGCAGGAGCGGTGGTGACACGTCATGATGTCGGGGAAGCGATCGCGGGTGTGTTGCAGCAGGCACAGAGGACACTCCAGCACGCCGGCCGAGGACGGAGACACGGAGGAGGCCGAGGAGGTGGAGGGGAGCCCAGGGGGAGCGGGGCCCCTGGGGGCCGCCTCAGAGGAGTGGACGCTCTCAACGCTGGCGATCCCGTCAGCCCCGCCGCCACGGAGGGTGCGGGACTTGCGCTTGGGGTCACGCTCGGGTCGCCGCTGCCGCCCGAAGAGAGAGTGAAGGGAGAGGCGTCTCTTCTTGGGCATCTTTCGGCTGGAGGGCAGGCTGGAGGAGGAGGCGGCAGACTGAAGGTCACGCTCCGACCCTGAGCCACCATGGGGGGGGTGCTGGGGGTTCATCTTAACCGTCCCAGGGAACGGGAGAAGGAGAGGGGAGGGTGAAAGGGTTGGGCGGGAGTTTGAGCTGTTATGACATGGTGAGTTTTAGGTTGGGATTGGGGGGGTGGTTCTGGTTAGAGCAGGTCTAGTCTGTCATAACAGGGATTGGCAGACAGTAATCTGTGTGAGAGAAGAAAATGAAATGGTGAGACTAAACATTATCAATGTTTCAAAAATGTGACTGTGTGATCCACAGCTACCAGGAACACCGGCTAAACAAGAAACCCTCAGATGAGACACACCCGAAATAACAACAGACCAGAAATAGATTTTCTGTCAAAAGCTGTGCCAAATATCTGTCTGCTTGGAGACCGAAATAACATTGTAGCTTCATCGACAGTCATTGGCTGTGCTTAAATGAAGACAGATTAAGGATAGGGTTGTCTGATCCTTGAAAAGGTAGACAAGCCAACTGCCATTCAAACCTATATATACAACCCACTTATCTATGACCATCTGAGTAAAGTATGTTTATAGCTCAGTTAGACCACCGTTTGAAAAGTAACATGGCTGCATTTGTTCACCCCAAAGAACTACAACAACCAGAAGCCTACTGGATATTTTGACGTATTAATTCTGCCTTTCTATATAGAAGCTTTAAGAGGGTCACACACACATTGAGCCACGCAAACGTTTACCAGTTAAAGCTGAACTTCGGTGATGATTCTGATGATAACAGCCATGGAGAATTACCACGCCTACCACAGATGACTAAACAGTGTTCAATGCAAGACAAACTTCCATGTTCACATAATGTCAACATGGTTTACATTAGATGCTGAAGGATGCATTTTGGCATTCTTATTTATGTTATCAGAAAGATCCCCCAGATGTGATGGCAAGTTGTGTGAGCTTACAAAGATGTCATAATCACAGGTAAAATGGATCCCTAATATGGTCTTCAAGTTCCCAAGAGTACTAACAAGGCATAGTAATGTTAAGGGGCTGGAAATGTAGGTAAACCCCAACTTCATCTAATGTTCATCAAAAAGAGAAATGATCAGTTCTCTTCCTGGTACCAGAAGGTTGTTACCGGTTGAGACCGAGAAATAGAAAAGCAGCTTTCCTTATCTTATTTCCAGTGTAACTAGGCTGGTTCACTACAAGCCTAATGTGTTTGCTCATGAGCACAATTGTAAGATATGAGCTGGATCTGAACTAATATTGAACTAATTAGTGACTATAAACAAACAAAACTGTTCAATGAAACACAATGATATGCAGGTAGGCCAGGTACAGTTAATATCACAACTAGACTAGAGACAGAAATAAATGTGTAGTTTACAGCTAAATAACATCCAATACTGTAGTGTAGAACATAAAACTAGCTGGCCTGGATAGAAAGTAGCCTGTAGTTATGAAGTTTGTCTGGACTAGACTAAGTTTCCAACCTGCAGACACTGTAGAAACCTGGCTCTCTAGGGTAAATAGTTAATTAGACCACTTTAGTTACATATTAATTAGATAAATTAATCCCTGTAGAGAGTCCAGGAGTCTGTGGGACATGAAGGGCGCCATGACACTCAGACCCACCCCCCCCATCCCCTTGTTTTAATCGACAGTCGACACACGAAGTAAGACATTTCTCACAATATACTAGATAGACAAATAACAGCCAACAACAGCAACAAATTAAACGTTATTGGTATTTCTCGGTCTAAAGCTAGCCTAGTTAGACCAGCTATAAGGATGTATTTGATGCTAGCTGTGCTAATGTTGGTGCTACAAGTTTCCAAACGGTCGAACAAAGCGGCGGTTTGACTGAGTTGAGGAAGTTAAAACTTCACTAATATTAACTAAACTCCTTCTGATTTTCTTAAACTTACCGTGAAAAACCATCCACGACAACCACGTCGTCCTTAATGTCAAGGAGGTCACATGAATGGATTTCGGTAGAAATGTGTAATTAACAAACTACTTGACTGGTCACATATTCAGCTACGACCGTCAGCTGTCCGTCCAGCTCTGTGGGCGGGGCCAGGCTCCTCCTGAGGAGCTGTCACTCACAGCTCGGTGGGCGGGGCCAGGCTCCTCCTGAGGAGCTGTCACTCACAGCTCTGTGGGCGGGGCCAGGATCCGCACAGCGACAATGGAAATAGTGGGTCTATTCCTTCATTTAGCATTTCTATGATACTGAACTAGGAAATTTGCAACAATAATATCAAAAGCTCTTTTAACAACGGTTGGTCACGCACTAATGACACCTCATAACACATCTGGGTCAGGTAATAGGGTGTGTGTGTGGGGGGGGGATTTTGCACCTAACCTCTGAACTCCCTTTGAAGTGGTACAAATCAGATTTGGAGAAGAGGTTAGGCCTGCTTTCCACATGATCCTATCTCTCAGTGAGCCAATGAGAATGTAGGTCAGTAACTACTTGATGGTTTCAGGTGATAAACAATGTTGCATAAACGTCCAAAGAAAACCAAGATCAAAAACTTGATACACAGCTTTACAAACCAGTGTAAAAGCTTAGAGGTCAGACAGGCTGCATTGACAACAGGGGGGAGTTAAGCAGTTATCATCTCAAAGATAAGCATATAGGTCATCTGAAAGTGTTAATGTACAACGCAAATTGATAACTACGATAATACAGACCATCAGGAAATGGGAGCCAAGGAACTGCCAGACATCATAGTCGATTTAGGATCAAGTGATAATGGCAGCAAGCTGCACTATTCTGGTTAATTTTGTAGTGGCCTGGTCAAGGTAGAGCACTTTCACAGCACTTTTTTCTGGTTAATAAACAAATTAATTAAACCAGGGAGTCAAGTGGCTAAATGGTGAGGGAAATCAGGCTTATCAGGTTGCAAGTTTGAATCCTGGCCGTGCCAACATTATGCTGTGTCCTTGGGCAGGCACTTCACCATACATGTCCCTGTATTGCTGTAGGTCGCTCTGGACAAGAACATCTGCTAAATGTAAACCAAAGATCAGAACATCGTCTTACAACTTAAAGGAAAATACTTGTTTGTTTTTTTAATCATTTTATTCAAGCAAGTAATGGTCAAGATAGATTTCACAATGCTGAGCTGTCTCATCACCTCTCAGACAACCAAATCATTTTAACATTTAAAATGAATAAAATGCCAGAAAGGAATGCTTTCAGTAAATTCCAAGAGGAATAATTAAAACCCCAGACTAAACCATTTTTTGTTTTCAAGATTTTTCTCTTTTTTTCCTTATCCTTTTTCATTTATAAACAAGACCTAGTCATCTCTAGGCCTGGCCTTAACCTAGTTCTTTCTTTTTTAACATGTCATTTTATTTCTTTTTGCATTGTTTTGTGTGTTTTAGCGTTTTTCAATGTTTAAATTTTTTTCATTTTTTCCATCGGTGAAGCAAGAGTAAAACGTTGCCCATTCCTGTGAAAACAAAATGAAGAAATGGATCAGTGTCAAATCCAATCACACTTTAGAAAAATCCCATCAGACTTGAGTTAACAGAACCCACCTCCTCTCAAACACTTGGGACTCCAGCAGAGTTGGTCCCAGTCTTCTGAGCTGTCTCCTTGGCCTGGTGGGCTTGGAGCACAGCCACAGCCTCATCAACCTACACACAAAAACAGCAAGATTTCGATTACACCCACTATCCTTTCAACATTCTGATTGGCTGGAAACGCACACAAACACGAGGGGGTCAGAGGTGGGGGTTTAAACATATCAACCGCCAAACTGTGACACCTGTGAGCACAAACCTTAGAGCGGAGAGACTCTGGGGACTCCAGCATGTGGAGAAGCTCTGAGTTGTCGATCTCCAGCAGCATTCCTGTGATCTTGCCGGCCAGGCTGGGATGCATGTTCTGGATCAGGGGGAACAAACGCTCACCTGGAAAAACAGAACATGGATTGGTTCAATGACATCAGGTTGAACAGTAGAGTAGCAAACGTTCTGAATGCAAGACGCAGGGAAAACTTAAGACAGGCGAACGCATTGCATAAATAGATGAAGAAAAGATGGTGGCTCCGTTCCAGAGGCAGGTCCACTCACCCAGCATCTGTTTCTGCTCCTGTGGTGGAGCAGCGGCGAGCATGGAGGCCGTCAGAGGCTCCTGGCCCTGCACGTGCACAGCAGGCTGGGGGACAGAAGGACGTGGGTTAGAAAAACACACCAGCACTCACGACTGATGGCAGAGCCAAGCCCTGGACATGGTGTGTGTGTGTGTGTACCTGCTGCATAGCCACCTGAGGCTGGGTGGTCATGTGCTGCTGAGGATTGCGGACACCAGCGGCGTACTTGTACTGGGGCACGCCACGCACGGGTGCAGAGGTGGCTGCTGCTGCGTTCATGGGGCGTGGGCCCATGGCCTGGGCAGCTGCAGGGAGACATGACACGCTTAGCTTCCTGACTCAGCGTCCTCTTTACGTACCACAAATGTGCCGTGGGATGGCAGATGGCGAGGTCACTACTCACGAAGGCGCTGGGTAGACATCATGCGGGGCACCTGGGAGGTGGGTCTCATGGAGCCAAAGGTCTGGGGACGAGGGACGTTAGGACGCATGGCACCAGGCATGTTCTGGAAGTCTGCACATGGGACACAGCAAAGTTACAATACAGCAGAGCCTTGGAAGCAAACAAACCATGCGAGTGGCTGTGTGCGATGATGGTGGCTCATGTGGTCAGAGCAGTTCCAGGGGTGGAGAGGGGAAGCACTCACGTTGAGGACGGACACCCTGGGTGGCCCAGCGGGGGCTGGGTCTCAGCTGAGCCATCTGGCCTGTAGGGTAGTATGCTGCCCGATTCTGAGCCTGCAGGGAGCCCACACCACTAACGTTAGACATGGCCATATATGGGAATGCTTAAAGAAGATGGCATCTGGCATGTAGTTGAATCAACCTAAAGATCTGTCTGGCAAGTTTGATTTATCCGTAGTATAAAATTATCCCCAGGGCCGACAGCACAGCCATGGGGCCCATTTACTACAAGATTAATGTGGCAGCCATTTGGGCCAGTGCAATCCACAGAACGGAAAGCACTGAATTTGACTGGCTGCAAGCTCCTATACACAACTAAGCTGTGGACTGGCAGGGAAGGGCCCAAGCCAGGGTGGGTCCTCACCTGGGGGATGGCAGCCATGAAGTACCCAGAGGGAGGAGCAGGCTGGTAGGGGTTTATAACTGGGTTGGGCACAGCGCGGACGCTGGCCATCCTCTGCATGTACTGGTTGGTGAGGTGAGCTTGGCGCTCCTCCTTGCGCTGTGCCAGAGCCACGTACAGGGGCTTGGTGGCCACGATGCGGCCGTTCATCTCCGTCACCGCCTTGGTGGCCTCCTCCGGGGAGGAGAAGCACACGAAGCCAAACCCTTTGCTGCGGCCGCCCTCCATCATAACCTTGGCGCTGGTGATGGTACCAAAGGGGGTGAACTCCTTGCGGAGGCGCTCGTCGTCGAGGCCGTCGTCAAGATTCTTGACGTAGAGGTTAACACCCTGTAGGATAACCAAACCGTTAAATCACATTACCACTGGACGAGCACGATCACATGACATGAACACATTTGTCTGCAGTAGATATTTATCCCCAGCATCCACTTGGCAAAAGATGTGAGGCCCATGAACTACAGAGTCACTGTAGCAGCACTTTTGGCCAGTGCGGTCCACTAGGGGTAGAAGCACTGAATTTGACAACGCTGCATTGCCAGGTTTGGCTTTACGGTTGAATGTTCAGTCTAAACACGTGCCTGGTAGCGCGTCATACGGTCCTGTTTCATCTGCTCAAACTTGCGCTTGAGCTCAGTCTGACGCTCCATCTTCTTCTGAGCACGGCCCACGTATATTAGCTTGCCGTTAAACTCCTTCCCGTTCATCTCGTCCACGGCCTGGAGGGGGGGGGGAATAAACAAGTGTGTCAGCTGAAGGGGCTGAACTGCTGAGTCATGTATAAAGTCAAGTAATGTCGTTTCAGCTGGATGTCGTTCAGGGACTCGTCATATTCACCTTCTGGGCGTCTTCATGGTGCTCAAAGCTGACAAAGCCGAAGCCTCGTGACTTTCCACTGTCATCAGTCATAACTCTGATACTCATGGCGTTGCCTTGTTTTAGGGGGAGGAGGAGACAGGGGAAGAGGGGACAGGTTAGTCATTCAGACAGACTCCCCAGTGACAGGACCGCACGCTCTGAGGTCAGCTGCTGTCTCACCATATTGGCTGAACACATCCCTCAGTTTCTCCTCGTCCATATCCTCCCCGAAGTTCTTGATGTAGACGTTGGTAAATTCTTTGGCGCGGGCGCCCAGCTCAGCCTCGCGCTCTTTGCGGGACTTGAAGCGGCCGACAAAACTGCAAAGATACAAAGAATACTCAGGGTGGAGTGCCACAACATGTCACCCTAACAGAGCTGTAGTACTCTGATGAAGTGGGTTTGTTCAACAGGCCTAATGCATACAGAAGAAAATGTTAAGAGCACTCAGCAGAGAGGAGAACAGGAACAAAAGTAAACAGGAAAGAAAATTGAATCCGATGTCAGTGCAATTAGTCCCTCCCCCACCATAAAACAAGACTTAGATTAGTAAGTAACCTCTTCCCACTAAAAGCAAGTCGGCATTTACAGTTGGACACACTTACACTTTGCGATCATTGAGCAACATGCCGTTCATTTTCTCAATGGCTCTCTCTGCCGCCTCCTGAGTCTCAAAGTGCACAAAGCCGTAGCCCTTGGAACCATTCTCATCACACACCACCTTGAATGGGGGAAACATGGGTGCAAGTAAGCATCACAGGCATGCAACAAACAAAACCACACACAAGGTCCACAGGCGGTTGTTCACACATTAGCAGCCCAAACGCAAGTCTGTCCAGAGCAAATAGACGGTCAACATATTGAGACAGTCGTGTTTCTCTGCCTTCACCCGTGGAAACAGACTTGACAGGTTAACACTGCCAAGGGTAAGAACACCAGCTGAGATCAACCCAATGCAACATGCCCACTACTGCAAACACCACGACAGGAAGTGACTTGCCTTGCAAGAGAGGATGTTGCCAAAGGCGGAGAAGGTGTCGTATAAGGCCTTGTTGTCAATCGACTTATCCAAGTTCTTAATGAAGATGTTGCCGACTCCACTCTTGCGCAGGGAGGGGTCACGCTGGGACCACATGATACGGACAGGGCGACCCTTGATCACGTCAAAATTCATTGTGTCTAGCGCACGCTCAGCTGGAGAGAGGGAAGACAAAAAGAAAAGTATTAGCATGTTGTGGATTAATCTGTAACTAAAGATACTCACATGATTCCTGAATATCATCGTTGTCTGTGGACAGCCATTTTTTTTAAATCAATGATTGTAAGCTTCTTTATTCTTCATTTGACAATGCAATTGCCTTCAAGGAAATTAATCAAAAAATGGATCCCAGAGGGCTGGGAGAGTAAACCAACCACTTCTTCAGTCAACATGGCAGGACCTGATCAGCAGCTGTTGGGAGACACCCTGTGCTGACTAAACTACCACAGACGAATCAATGAGGACGTTTAGGCCGCAGTCAAATATGATCAGGGAATCAATCAATCCTGATGTTAATTAATCATTTGACTATGTGATAAATTACAATTAACTTTTGAAAACCGTATGTTCATCATAGGCCTTAACCCTACAAAGTAAATTCCCCAGCTAGTCCGTTAGCTTAACACAATCAGGAAGCAACATAGATCATTAGATTGCAATCCATTTTAATTTGCCATCTTAATAAACAAATTTTTTGTCCATGGTGCTTTACTGTACGATATCATCTGTTAGGTGTGCTTTAAACGGTACTGTAGTCTAGACAGACTCATGCATGTTCCGATGAGACAACGATTTATCGGCCAGTCACGTGGAAAAAGAACGCAGTGTGCTAAGCTAACGTGGGCTAACTAGCTAGCTAGGCTACATTACCAAACCACGAGTAATGTGAAAAAATAAACCTTCAGGACTGTACTGTACTTTACTCTTCTTGGATCTTACCGTCTGCTGGCTGCTGAAAGTTGACATAAGCGTATCCCAGGGAGCGCCTGGTGATCATGTCTCGACACACACGGATGGACAGGATGGCTCCTGCGGGGCTGAACTTCTCGTACAGCATGGCCTCGGTCACGTCCTGATGAAGGTCCCCAACGTAGAGAGATGCCATCGGATAGCTAGGAGCACTCGGGTTCATTTTTAATTTCGGTTGAAAATTAGTAGTTTAAACGTTAATCTAGCTGGTAACTACAGAGTTTAACTGAACAACAAACAGACGCGTTCTGTATCCAAACGGTCTGTTACGTAGGTTGGAATTTATCAGCAACCTTAAAGGTTAAAATTCTAGAATGAAAGACTCAGGTTACTTAGCCGAATCGGTTAAGAGGATCTTCTTTAAATTGTGGATATTAAAATTACGTAGTAACTGTCCAAATATCTAAAACTGAAATTAAACAAAAAATAACTTGTCGGCCTTGCTTGCTTCCCCTGAGCAGATGGTAATCGGTTAGCTTTGTGCTAGCGACGCTCTGTCGGTTTAAAAAATGTCGTTAAAGTTTTGTCGCTTCTTCTACCGTCCAGTCCTTGAATTATTGCTCCTGCTTCACCGATTTTATTAAAAAGAGAGAGAAAAAAAATAGATTTTTTAACGTTTTTACGGTTTTTAACTTTTTTTGATTTTTTTTTTTTTTTATAGAATGTGTGCCGAGCGAGCTCAGGAGCACACGCGCATTCACACAGCACTAACAGCCGGGGTTTAGGGGAATGCGCGTGAGGAAGTGGAGGGATATATGTACTGTTGCCTACGTCACTTAAACGGACCAATTGCCTTGACGCTTTTGAATAGGAGGCGTTTTTAGATGGCGGAAAGTCAACGCATTTCATGTTGATTGGTCCAAAAGAAATCGCATTGTGTCATGTCAAGTCTGACCCTGTGTCGCAGATGTCACCTTTTCATTCAATAGGCTAGTGGTGTCAAACTCGTGCCATCCAGGGTCAAGAGGGTGCAGGTTTTCGTGTCTCTTTCCTTAGTGAAATCAGCTGGTGTAGTGGCTTGGTTGACACGAAAACCTGCACCCTCTTGGCCCTCAATGGCACGAGTTTGACACCACTGGGCTAAGCAGAGGTGTCTAGTCTACAATAGTGAGAAACACAGCAAGACTTCTACTTCTACCTCTAATTCCAGGAATATGTGTGTGATACTGAAACTAACCAACATGTCAATCACCAGCTGCTACACAGGCTTTCCTACTTTATTATAGTTAGAGCGAAACTCAGCAGACCAGTTGAGCAAGGCTATGGTGAAAATAAAAACCTGCATGTGAGTCGTCGTTGTTGTGTTGTTCGATTCCCGGCTGTGTCAACATGACATTGTGTCCTTGAGCAAGGCACTTCACCCTACTTGCCTCAGGGGGGAATGTCCCAGTACTTGCTGTAAGTTGCTCTGGATAAGAGTCCTAAATGACTAAATGTGAATGCACGTTCACACAGATTCTGAATCCTATATTCTGTAGCCCAAGATATTTATTGTGGATTTACATTGAAGTTATTTCAAACGAGGACCCAACTTCACATCTGAATTAGTTTAGAATTGCGTATATATATATATTATTTTTTAATACATTGTACGGTTTCGTTTTTCTGCTAGTCAAAATTGTATGCATCCGTGAACTTACTGCTAAGCAATGTGACGTTCTAAGCCACACAACAATGTCAGTAATTCATCATCCCCATATTAAAAAGGTCAACAAATAAAATACTGATATTAAACAAAGTAAAACTTTATTAAAAGGTTATCTTACATCATTGAGACCATGAATAACTTTATTCCAAGTGTAAAAATTACAATGATTGGTTACAGAACATGTTAATTAGGAAACAACTCATGTTTAAAACATGATTATGGCCTAACATTTTACTGACAACAAATCATTGATTGGATGCAAAGCTAGAACAAAACCAATCTGCCTTTAAACTCTACCCACAACCATCAATTAGAAGTAGATCAATTAGAAGTAGATCTTTAAACTCTACCCCACAACCATCAATTAGAAGTAGATCTCTTAGTCTACAGTTAAATTCACAGGAATGAACCAAACGTCCCTACAAACAATCCTTTTAAAGTCCTTGATTAAACAATAATGCAATGTTTTGTGAGGTTTTTCTCTCTCTCATAAAGACAGTATGTTAGACAACAGACAGGGGTGCGTTGAGTAAGGCAATACCTTCTGAAGATATAATTGTAATGTATGGACCTGATCATGCCCTATCCTTGATTAGAGCCATCTAGATGCAGCAAATTAGCAATAGCAATAAACTTCTAACTTAAACTGTTCTAAAGTGTATCCTCAAGTAAGCACAGGCTGTTCTGAGAGAATGTGTAAGAGATGTGTACTGCATTGCCAGTTTTGCATTCAACACCAATTGAGGGCTTTACAGGAAGCCCTAAAAACCAACCCTACTCTGAGCCCCAGCCCCTTCTAACCTGAGTAGTTAAGACTGCATGTATGTAAGCAACATGTCAAAAAGGCAACGCTGCCCCTTGAGGAGGGCGAGAGAAGTGGAACGAACACATTGCTCACAGCCATTCAGTCCTTTTCTACCCATAAAGGTTAAACAGAGGTTGAGGCTGCAGGTTTGGTTCGAATATTTGTTTCTTTTTTTATAACGTTTTGCTTACGCCTCCACTCCCTCCAGCTCTGAGGGGAGAGGGGACTTCGGATGCTTGCTCTCAAAATGCTGCTTGAAGGTCTTTGGGTCTGGCATCTGTGACTATTATGAGGAGAAAAAAAAAAACAACAACAAAAAAGAAAAAAATGAATATGTAAATGACGAAGAAAATAAATCATACGCCAAATACAATGGGAATTCTACTGACATGCCAGTAATATCTCATTCACACCAGAATGTGGGTTTGACCATGTGTTAAGTTTGAAGTGGTTTTAACTTCAGTCCCTTTAACAACAAAAGTGTAGGCCTTTTTGAAATCACTGATAACCTCTTTAAGAAGCACTTTTTAACTTTCTCCAACCATCTTATCCTTTCTGTGAACCAATACCAGCCATTTATGGTTAAAATCATGATGTACTGTGGTCAGATTAGATCCAAAGAGCCTCGCTGTTATAATCAGTAGCCGATACTCTTTTTGTAAAGCTCTCTTGGAAGTCGCTTTGGATTAAAGGCGTCTGCTAAAGGAAGGAATGTAAATGTAAGTAAGCATCACAGAGAGAAACTCACCCTGCAGACAGCACAGGTGAACACTAGTGCAGCCTTTGCAGCAGTCTTCTGGTCATGACCTTTAGCCTTCTTAGCTTCAGCCTGCTTCTTGGCATTTTTCTGCTGAGATTGAATCTTCTGATGACCGCGTGCCATATTTTACCTAATTCAGATTCAGAATACTTTATTATAGGGATGAAAGTGGGAGTAACAAGCTCAGTAAAGGAATCTTATTTTTTCATGTTAAATCAATGAGGTTTTTTTGGTGGTGTAAATGCTCTTGTGTAGCTCATTTGGAAACGGCTGATTGCAACGCACTCATGAGAAGCACTCAGATCACACTCCTATAAAGATTTGGTTGAATAACAGGGAGGAACGTGTATGCACAAGTACAAAAAACATCTGAACTTGAGGTGTCTTTACATGTCACAGTCATGCAAATCTCATCCCTTTCATATAGGAACCTGGGTTTGACCTTGTTTAATATTTTAAGTGGGTTTAACACGTCAAGCTTGTTCTATTAATGAGTAATTACTTATTAAATTGAATACCTGAACTTCAGATGGTCGTGTGTGGTGTTTTTATATTTGTGACAGATTACTGCATGTGCGATATGTCTAGCAACATAGCTAGCCATCGAAATCCAACATTTCTATTATTTTTGCTCTTCTAGATGTGATGGTGTACTGTGTAGTCACACTCCATTATATCTTTTCTGATACTACACAGATACTACACAGATACTACACAGATACTACACAGATACTACACAGATACTACACAGATACTACACAGATACTAGTCTAGACCATCCAACCAAGCTAGAAAGTTACCCTAACTAATAAGGTTAGTGAATACTGTAGCCATCTGATAGATTTAGAAATTGTGTGTTTTTCGATTGTTTAGCTAATTTCGATAGAAAAGTTGTCGAATAATAATATAAAAGTATCAAGCTATTCTAGTAGTTACACGGTTGCTAGCAAAACTAGCTAGCTGCTGTAGCTCACATGTTGACTAGTGTCATGAGTTACTAATGGAGATTGCAAGTTAGTTGATAGTCTCAGAATATGAACAGAATTTGCAATAACAGCCTAACTTGTTTGGAAATGAGATGTTTGACTGTGTGAATGATAACATGTTAGAAGTGAGCCAACGGCTGTTAGCGCTGTGCCAAACCATATGGTAGATCATAACCAGACAGCTACATCGTCTTTATTTCGATATAAAGTGAAGAATAAAGGCTACTAATATTTCAATAACATTAGACTTACGATACCCATACGTTACCTTGGAAATATAAGGGTAGATAGATGCTTCTTAGCTCGAAGGCTTAACGGCAAATCTTCCAGTTGTGCTTCACCTCCCTACTGGCTCGGTTGTTGCTAGCTCGTGAAGGAAGCAGAGATGGCTCGCGACTCCTACTACTACTGGGGCGCGCGATGTCGATGACACCCTCACAGCTTACGGCACGCGCACACCTTCTTCGACGGCACATTTCGCTTTATGGACAATAACGGTGCTTGGTGTGATGGAGGGAAACAAAGCTTTGAGGTGCATTTGAAAGCTTTTCAGCTAATTGTGTCAAAAAATCGAATCATTACTAAAGGCTTTTTTTCTCAAAACAGTGTATTATCGCCATCTGCTGGTTAAAGTCATAGCAGCAGAATATTTTTTAAAGGCTGACGTCCAATATGCGTAGCCCACAACGTGACGAAGCCACTCAGTTGTTAGTTCGTGTTCATTTTAGTAACCTAACATTATAACTTATAAAACACCCAGCTTTTTTAGATAAGGTGGCAGAGAAAAACTGAAATTGTGCATCTTTCTATGGCCCCAGAGCTGCGACACCGGTAAACCTCACTAGGGGGCAGTGTGTGCTTGAAGATGAAAACAGTCTGCAAGACGTTCTCAACGTGTTGTGATATTGAGCTTTTAACTTTCACTTTAAAATCGTTCATTTTAATATTACGGTGAGTATCGTTTCTAGTGTGTGTGTTGTAAAATTATTCTTTCTTGTATTGGACTACATTCAGCATATATGAAAATGTGTGCGTTGGTTACTGACAGCTACATTACCTAATGACTTTAATGAAGATTCACCAACTTCTTACAGACAGACTTCTTACAGTAAATAGAAATATAAATGTGATGCGTCTCTATGCTTTGAATAAGATTAAGATTACATCAATAAACACACTGTTTGTTGCTTCAGGTAAGTGTTTTATCTTTAGTTGTTTAACAATGCAAACAATACATTTTCATATTTACTGAATCACTGATATTGGTACAAAAAAAACCATTGTTGCTATTTCCAAACAGACTTTGACCTATTTTCCGGCTAGGTGACCACACCTCCTCTGGGCAAATGTGGAGTACAAAGACCTGTTCTACATTCACATATACATCATGTTCTTCAAGAGTTGATAGGAGAGTTAATTGTACCTTGAAGGACCATATCTATTTCTGTGCCAGTATTTCTGTTCTGTCAGTAGAAAATACTAGATCTACTACTGGAATACTACTATATAGAATGTAAAGGATTGGAAATACCTCTTATTAGTCTAAAATAGTTATATGCGAGTGTGAGCAAATTTGTATCCACTCTTACACTAATCATTTTAAAAGACATTGAAAGTTATTTGGTGGGGTTTTTTCATGGCAGAAATGTTATCATTGTGAGAAAAACCTCCAGCTAGAGGCTTGTATTATGTTACACTTCTTTTCACATCATAAGAAAGAGAATCCTTACAGTCTTTTGTGAATGGGGAAATTTCTCTCACTCTCTTTTTCTCTCTCCTTCTCACTCTCCTTCTCAAGAGAGGACAGAGATTATGCCCCTTGTGACATAAACCACACATCACCTAGGCTCAGTTCCTTACAGTTCCTCTGTCGCAGGTAACCATGCTGGTTAGTCTGGGTGGAGTTGTCTAGCCTCAGGGCCTGTGAAAGGAAATCTTCCAGGTGTCAGACATTCAATAGCAGTTGAGAATATTATCCTTGGATCTATTGTCTCTTGGGAAAAGCAAGGCTTGCCACAGACAGCCTGAGATTTTCCTATTTGGGAAGAGGGAGGTTTCTATGAAATAGGATATTAGTTGCTTGTAAAACAACAACATATCTTTCTATTTAACAATAAATTAGGACATTGTCTTTAATTCCAGTACATTTGACCATATAACAATTTAACAAAACCAGTAAGGCAAAACAGATACACACAAAAAAGTTAGTTAGTTAAAAAAAAATAGGATACATTCAAAATTCACTTCAGGAGGTTAAAGGAAGAGGAAGTCATTATGTTGTTGTTCACTTCCTCTTTACAGACCTGACGTCACGCACCCTTCCACCTTCTTTCCCTCCCCCTCATTTCTAAACCGACAGGTTCCACCGTCCAGTTCTGTGGTCCTCGTTCCATCAAACCTGCTGTGATGTTGTCTGACTTGTTTGTTACGAGCATGCAGTGACATTCAGGAAAACAACACGAGCTGAGTTCAGCTTCTCTCAGTCAGCAGTCTCAAGAACTCCTCTGTCATCCACAGAAATCTGTCACAGAGATATCACGATCAGAAAGTGACATCAGGTTTGGGCTGACAAACAGATACAGCCAAGTCCAGACAAGCACTCTCTCTCTCTCTTCTAAAATGCACGGAATGCAGGATACACCTTTCACCTCCATCTACACACACAGACACTCACCCTGTATACTCACTACACCCTGTTTCACTATGGAATTCTGAATATAAATGACTGCCTCTCAAATATGTGACTTGTCCATGCTTGTTGCTGCTGTGTATAATATTTCCATATTTTAATCAATTTCATATATTCCAACAGCTAGAAGTATTTCTTATTTAGGTCAAGATCACACTAAGTGTTGTTTTGACAAACAACCAACCTCTCTACACTTGATATACTATAGTTGGTCTATTCTCTTTCTCTCTCTGTCTTAAGTCTCTCACCCTCAATCTCTGTCTCTCTTTTTCTCTGTTTTTGCCATATTATCTGTAATATATTGGCTCTGGTTTAAAGAACAGACCTTGCATGATGTGTGCTTAAGGAGACCCCACCTGTATTTATCTAGCAACACACACAACATGAAAAGTCCAGGTGTTCCTCTGAGTCAATTAGTAAAGGGAGCATAGTGATTGTTGGCAAAACACTCAAACATAACATACAGTATGCAGAACATTGTCAAGCATCGATGAAGTGGTAGATGAGTCCCTGAAAAGCTAAATAACTAGGGCTTCTTGATCCATGGTGTGTGATATAGAGCTTTGTACTTTTGTAATGGGCATTCTATACCATTACACACCAAAGGAAAAAGATAACATCTGGGGCTGGGGGTCGCCATGGCACCAGTGATTTGGTCAATTTGACCACTTGGTCGGCCAAGCAGTTATCCCTTTAACAAAGACAATTCACACGCGCGCACGCACACACACACACACACACACACAGACACAGACACACACCTTATGGTTTGTTTTAACTCTAAACCAATACAACCTCACCATACAATAGATTCATTAAGGGGACAATAGTATTGAGTAAACAAATTACTGAGCTCCTCCCTGCCGCCTGTCTCTTTTGTGTTGCCGTGGCAAACAGACAGACTTAAGTCCAAAGAGTTGCTGGTAGTCCTTGTTGTGGACGTTCACAATTCTGACTTGAACCACAGAACATAAACATTGTGCAAGGAAGGAACCTTATGACTACATTACTAAAGCACAGCAAGGTGAACGAACATCTAACTAACAAAGAACCTAAGCAGAGGAATTAAAATGTAAAATACCTGCAATTTGGTGATGTATTAGAGCAAATATTTAAACTTACACACCCGAATGTCTTTAGGACAAATCTAGGGTATACATCTGAGTGCACTTTCTGGCTTTACAATGTATTGGGCCTCTAAGGCTCTAAGCAATAGCTTTGTGAAAACAGATCAGAACAGATATTGGTTTGCTATGAAACACCAGGTGTGTCTGCTTAACTCTCTATTCATGGGTTTGTGCTGTGATAGACATTCACAGCCTCAAGACATGATGACTATCAAACTTAAGTCAGTGTGGGGCCATCTTTAAGGCTGTGCAGTCATGCAGCAAGTTCACCAAAGCACCCCGTTTCAATCACGTCCAACATACACTTTCATACCATTTGAAATCATCATTATTCCCTACAAGTTGCAAAAAAAATAAAATAACGATCTTACTTATTTGTCGTAGAGAGAATACTATGTCGTTTTAGTTATTTCTTACTCTTATGAAGAGCCCGTTCCTTTCACAGCACTTAGTTTTCAGATTTCTAGTAAATCTAGTAGGCGGGTCTTACAGGACTCTCTGACAGGACAACCAATCACTGAAGTATGTCTTCAGTCAACGGACCAATCAGCAAGAAGGCTCGCCCTCTCCTAACCTGAATACTTTAAACTAAAAGAATTCAAGTCAAAGTTTAGCCATTGCAATTTAGCTAAGCAAGGTAAAATATACAGTTTCTTTATAACGAGGAATAATTCACTTGCTGTTGCATAATTAATGCCCTACTTTGTATCGGGACATAAAGTAAGGTGTTGCTCTGCTTACCTGCAAGGTGAGGGGCTGGGAGAGACTCGCGACCTAAAGCAGATTTACCTGTAGGCCAGGTTCTGGCAGCTCGCGCTCAGCCTCACTCACCTGCACCGACCTGAAAGTCCAGTTTCACCAGGAAGAACCGTGGAGGAAACAAAGTATGTCACAAGACACTGACAAGTAAGTGATCAAACTATACCTGGAGTATAAGACGCATTAATGACTTTAGGCTTTCTATTCGAAAACTTTGCCTATATTTAAGTAATTTTGGCAGGCAAAAATAGAAAACGTTAGTTTTTATTTCTAAACTATAATAACTTTTTCATTATGTTACAGGTCTTATTATTTGCATTGTTTTATTTAGTTTTTAGTTTAGCGTTAGAGGAAAGGGAAAAAAACCTTCGCGGTTGACGATTCGATTGTG
>CM059334.1:633001-685501 GCA_030340685.1 Protosalanx chinensis | reverse complement strand
ACCCTGGGGCCATGTCACAGGATCACAGATTTGAATGGGTCCATTTAACTGGGGGGGGGGGGGGAGGGGAGATATAACGGACATGGATGTTGCCGTGACTTGGTTTAGCAACTGTCTTATTGGGGCGATGACTGAACGGAGAGTTGTGTGAAACCTTCAGATTGTTGAGAAAACATTTATATTTACAGCTTCTTCTCCTTCAAGCTTCAGACTGTAACAGACTGAAAGCTATGATAAACCAAGCACTAACCTCAACTGACTCTTGTAGTTTATTTACCCAAACATGTACCTATTTTTTGCATTCATAAACTACTTGAAATGATATAGCTTCCTCTATTGGCCTCCTCTTGTAAAGACAGAGAGTTTGTTTACATAACCAGATAAGGCTCTATCACAGAAGTGTGCCGTCTGATAATGTGGATTTGTTATCCGATCCAACAATAGCTACCTGCTATTGGAGATAGTGCTTTTATTTTTGGGCTTTCTTTTATGAGGGGGTATGAAGATTAAGAGATTAGGGGAAATCAGGGTGAATACATGTTTGTTTTTTATCCATACTGCCCTGCTTTATACTGGTTTATATTTTTGGGTCAGATCAAGATTTTTTTCAAATACATTCCAATTTTCAAATACACTACCGTTCAAAAGTTTAGGGTCACATTGAAATGTCCTTATTTTTTAAGGAAAAGCACTGTACTTTTCAATGAAGATAACTTTAAACTAGTCTTAACTTTAAAGAAATACACTCTATACATTGCTAATGTGGTAAATGACTATTCTAGCTGCAAATGTCTGGTTTTTGGTGCAATATCTACATAGGTGTATAGAGGCCCATTTCCTGCAACTATCACTCCAGTGTTCTAATGGTACAATGTGTTTGCTCATTGGCTCAGAAGGCTAATTGATGATTAGAAAACTCTTGTGCAATCATGTTCACACATCTGAAAACAGTTTAGCTCCTTACAGAAGCTACAAAACTGACCTTCCTTTGAGCAGATTGAGTTTCTGGAGCATCACATTTGTGGGGTCAATTAAACGCTCAAAATGGCCAGAAAAAGAGAACTTTCATCTGAAACTCGACAGTCTATTCTTGTTCTTAGAAATGAAGGCTATTCCATGCGAGAAATTGCTAAGAAATTGAAGATTTCCTACAACGGTGTGTACTACTCCCTTCAGAGGACAGCACAAACAGGCTCTAACCAGAGTAGAAAAATAAGTGGGAGGCCGCGTTGCACAACTAAACAAGAAGATAAGTACATTAGAGTCTCTAGTTTGAGAAACAGACGCCTCACAGGTCCCCAACTGGCATCTTCATTAAATAGTACCCGCAAAACACCAGTGTCAACATCTACAGTGAAGAGGCGGCTGCGGGATTCTGGGCTTCAGGGCAGAGTGGCAAAGAAAAAGCCATATCTGAGACTGGCCAATAAAATAAAAAGATTAAGATGGGCAAAAGAACACAGACATTGGACAGAGGAAGACTGGAAAAAAGTGTTGTGGACGGATTAATCCAAGTTTGAGGTGTTTGGATCACAAAGAAGAACGTTTGTGAGACACAGAACAAATGAAAAGATGCTGGAAGAATGCCTGACGCCATCTGTTAAGCATGGCGGAGGTAATGTGATGGTCTGGGGTTGCTTTGGTGCTGGTAAGGTGGGAGATTTGTACAGGGTAAAAGGGATTCTGAATAAGGAAGGCTATCACTCCATTTTGCAACGCCATGCCATACCCAGTGGACAGCGCATGATTGGAGCCAATTTCATCCTACAACAGGACAATGACCCTAAACACACCTCCAAATTGTACAAGAACTATTTAGAGCAGAAGCAGGCAGCTGGTATTCTATCGGTAATGGAGTGGCCAGCGCAGTCACCAGATCTGAACCCCATTGAGCTGTTGTGGGAGCAGCTTGACCGTATGGTACGCAAGAAGTGCCCATCCAACCAATCCAATTTGTGGGAGCTGCTTCAGGAAGCATGGGGTGCAATTTCTCCAGATTACCTCAACAAATTAACAGCTAGAATGCCAAAGGTCTGCAATGCTGTAATTGCTGCAAATGGAGGATTCTTTGACGAAAGCAAAGTTTGATGTAAAAAAAATCTTATTTCAAATACAAATCATTATCTCTAACCTTGTCAATGTCTTGACTCTATTTTCTATTCATTTGACAACATATGGTAGTGAATAAGTGTGACTTTTCATGGAAAACACAAAATTGTTTGGGTGACCCCAAACTTTTGAACGGTAGTGTACATTCCAATACTTTCATGTATTTGACATCTCTGATAATTTACCCATATCAAACCCTATGGAGAGCAGCATCTCACTGCCTAACTTCCTCCCCCCTGCCTCCAACTTCCTCCCTCCCCGCCTCACTTCCTCCCTCCTCACCTCACTTCCTCCATCCTTCACAGCGGACTACAAGGAGAGTTTCAACACCATTGGGAACATTGAGGAGATTGCCTACAACGCTGTTTCCTTCACTTGGGATGTCAACGAAGAGGCCAAGGTAAAAAAAACTCCCCAGAACCTTCTGTGTTTACTCACGGTAAAGGTGTGTCCAGGACGTAAAAGTCACTGATCCAGTTTTTATGCTTTATCCTCTCTTTGCCAAACACGCCGATTGCTTGTCTGCTTAAACAGACGTTGGATTACAACAGACACTCACACAAGCTCCCTGATTCACAACATAACTCATTCATATTCTGGAGGATCCTCATTGCTTTTTTTCTGTCACTAGTCCAGGTTCTTTATAGATGTACTCTTCTAGATGTTGTCTTTCCATTGTGAATTGTGAATCAATAGGAAAGTCGTATTTAAAAGAAACTAAAGATGTTTGCTTTAGTTCTGCTGTGACTTCTACCTTTGTGGACTCTACTTACCTGTGGCGCCCACACACACATATACCCCCCAACTTACACATAGTCAATCACACTACAAATACACATGCACACACACACACACACACATAGGGGCTGTGCACATGCTCATGCACCCAGCCACAAATGCTTTAATCCTATCCCCACCCTGTTTTGTTTGTTTTGCCCTCTTTTCTGTGAACCTGCCGGGTACACACACATACACACACATACACACACACACACACAGTCACAGTGGCCATGTGAGGGAGTGTAATGTTCGTTGTCAGCGGCAACACTGGGCCAGTGTGTGTCTGTCTCAGGGGCAGGGCTTGGCATGACTCCTCTTTTTACCATGGGTATTTTTGGGCTTCTCTATTGTCATAAACTAAAGGACAAAGAGACACTGGTTATAAGAACTGCTCCTAGATCTTTGGGCTAATATTGACTCTGGAGTTTTTTTAATGATCATTTAAGACATTAAATAAGCCAGAAGTGACTGTAATTAGATTTTCCTCACAGATTTTTACCAGGTTTTTAGCCTCTGATGGAAAAATATCTTCAATTCACTGATTTTCTATCAATGTATCCATTTTGTGTGAGCTTCTAGTTCAGAGTTTGTATTCTGAAACAGATTTTTGGTGTTATTGTCAAATTATATTAACTGTTATAACAAAGTGTGGCTTTGCCTTGCATTTTTTGGGATAGCCTTTTGTACGTTTATTTTAAGTGATTTGAAGAATAAGTGTCACCTTGGTATGCAGTGCAGCTCCAGACGTCCAGAGCTGCTGTAATGGCTCTTTTATGGGACAAGTTAATGAACAACCACTCCATTCGAGTCATTAAAATACCCTGAATTGTGTAATAGAATTTCACTACATACTCAAACTCAGTTAAAAAGACAGAAATAACGGTTTTAGTACACAGGTTTTATGAGAATAGTCATGTTTGAATCTTTACACTCCTATTGAATATTGTTTTATCACTTTATTAAGGTTATATGCTAAAAGAAACTATGTTTTGACAGCAATACCCATGGTAATAACCTTGGAGATATTAAATGCTATGTAATTAATTGGTATCAGGTGGGAGTGGCATAGGATATAAAAAAATATATTAAGGGAGATATAAGGGGATATCACAGGGTGCTGTGAGGGGCAGTTGAAGGTTGTGACACCTTTATCTGAAAGCTCAGCCTTGTACATAAGTAAGTATAAGTAAGAAGAATATTAATTTGTGTCTTTAAACAACGATGTAGATTAACTACATATATATGTTTATATGCTAGTTATTATGACCTTAATGTAATGCTGCCATACGTTTTTAGTTTTTTTCATTATTATTGCAAACCGTTAATTCACAAAAGACAATAACAACAACCTCAAATAGTCCCAGTTCATTGTACAGTACGTGACTCCTCAGTTCTTCGATGACCTGAGGGAGTTAATCCAACATTGTCTGCTACAACTTGTTCAAGCAAGCCTGCTTGATCCTAAAATGCACCTCTGTTGCTTAAACCTGTAGGAGAAGGAATCACCACGTTACATTTAGCTGTTGTTACGTAACAATATGTAGATAAAGCTTCCCACGTTATTACAAAAAGCTAAAACCGCCCAAAGTATATGTGTTTTAAGCTTTTTCTACAAATACATTGAAGTTTTTTTACTGAAAAGAGGGATTCCTTGACCTAACCTGGCAGAATATCTGTATAAACAGGCTTTCCTTACCCTGTCAGCTGTGTCCTCTGCCTCGTCATTATAACACAAGTCCCACTTCCATCGTGTGGTCTGAGAAGACGATTTAACTAAAAAGAGGTGGCACACCCTCTGCTCTCAAGGCCCTCGCCACATCCTTAGATCCTGGATAGACCTTGGCTGAGGTTAGCACAATATGAGGTCAACACACCCATATATACGCAGACAAGGATGGCTAGGATGGTGTCCAGCGTTCGACTTGATGTTTCTCTGAGACGGTCTGTTTGTTTACTTGACAGATCTTCATCACAGTCAACTGTCTGAGCACAGACTTCTCATCTCAGAAGGGGGTGAAGGGCCTTCCTCTGATGATCCAGATAGACACGTACAGCTACAACAACCGCAGCAACAAGCCCCTCCACAGAGCTTACTCCCAGATCAAGGTCTTCTGTGACAAGGTAATACATTTACATCTATTCATTTAGCCAGACACTCTTATCCAGAGTGACTTACAGCACAGTACAGGGACATTCCCCCCCTGGCAAGTAGGGTGAAGTGCCTTGCCCAAGGACACAATGTCATGTTGCTTCAGTCAGGAATTGAACTGACGAACTTCTGATCACTAGTCCGACGCCCTAATCACTCAGCCACCTGACTCCCTAAACACACACACTCTCCTATGTATGTGCATATAGATGGGATCGTACACAAGATTGAGCGATTATAGGTTCAAATCCCCCACTTTATGTGAATAATAAGCCCTTTATCTCAGTACAGTTCATAAATTCTATCGATCAACTACTGTGAGAAGTACCTATGATTGTGATCAATATATCAACAATAACCTTTCTCAGGCTTTGATTCTGAAAGACCAATAAAAACAGGAACAGTAGCTTGTCCTTGTACAGTATTGTACAGGGAACACATTTACATATTTTCAGTTAGAAAAACACAACAAGACTGACACACACACACACACACAAACAACCACACACAATTATCCACTTTGGTGTGAACAAAATCAGTCTATTTGGAAAATAAATTAAGTGTTGACTGTCAGCTCCCCCTAGTGGATGTCATGATTTGTTTGACAGGCAAAGTGGAATCAGCCAATGTTTGTTGTCTCTGCTCTCTGTTTATGCATCTATCCCTCTTTACCAGGGTGCTGAGAGAAAGATAAGAGATGAGGAGAGGAAGCAGAATCGCAAGAAGACAAAAGGTTGAACTTCCAGCTCCTCCTGACAATTATATTGACAGTAATGTTGTGACGTTTTGATGTTTTTTTTATTTATGGTACAGTAAAGTATAATGACAGTTTCATGTTCTGGGGGCGTCAGGGAAGGATGGAGGTGTGGGGGTCATCATGCTCCCCAAGAAGGCCGACACAACGTACTTCAAGACCATGACAGACCTGGAAGCACAGCCTGTACTCTTCATTCCAGATGTTCACTTTGGAAATCTACAGAGAGCTGGACAGGTGAGAAACACTAAGCTATTTAAAGCCAATTTCAGTTGGAACTTTTGTGACATCATATGACATAAAGGGGTTTTACAGAGAAATGTTGTTACTGAATTGTACAGTAAAATGTGAAGAAAAAACTGGGAATTGCAAAAAAAAAAAAATGGTTACTCCAAAATAACCATGAATTGTCAGAATCAAAACGATGTGCGTTCTTTCAGGTTTTTGCCTTTAACACAGAGGAGATTGAGAGGGAAGGGTGAGTTAACATACTGGCTCATATATCTACATGTCCAGACACATTCAAACATGCAAATACGAACACCATTTATGAAAATTACTCCCCCGAACACAAACAAATACACCCACATCCCGGTCACATACTCTCACAGTGACATAACTATAACACTCACGTATGCACATGCAACGACTTCATCACAATAGAATCATGTCCAGTGTTGTTGTTTGTGTTGTGGATGTTGTTGTTTTTGGTTGGTTATGTTGTGGTTTTTGTTGGTTATGTTGTTTTGTTGTTGTTGTTGTTTTTGTCAGGAGTGTTCTGGTAAAGAGGATGTTCAGGCCATCTGATGATGACCTTTGCCCCTCCCCCCACAAGCTGATCAAAGAAGAGACACAAAAGAGAGGTAGTCTGTCTTCCTCTCTGGCGCTAGAAACATGTTTGCATGCAGAAAGGCATCACCTCGCCACAGAACAATGGTTCCACATTTGTACCTACTCGTAAAATCAAAGACCTACCTTGATATTCTATGCCAGTCCTGTCACAACAAAAACTGTTTATGAGCATGCAGTAGTCTATTAATATATAGAGGATATACGTATATATCAAATACGATATATCAAATATAATTTTTTTTTTCTACTATGGTAGAATTGACAAAATATGTTATAACAAGCCACACAGGACTTAAAGTTTTACTTAAAGTAAAAAATGTCCTCTGTGCTTTGTTTGTGTTTCCATGCAGTGTTGCTGTACGTGAGGAAGGAGACAGACGATGTGTTTGATGCTCTCATGCTCAAGTCTCCCACACTGAGAGGCCTCATGGACGCTGTGAGTGTCAAGTGGAGTTTTGTGTAAATGTGTGTGTGTGTGTGTGTGAGACAGAGAGCGAGAGAGAGAGAGAGAAACAGAGAGAGAAAAAGAGAGACAGAAAGAGAGAGAGAGATCTAGAAAGGAACTGATTCATATTCACGTGGCAGAAAAGATGAATCATTTTCTCCTTTCTACATGTCATTATTTTTCCCTCCAGTTTGTCATTTTCACAATGATTCCATTCATCCACACAGATATCCGAGAAATATGGACTCCCCTCTGAGAGGATAGCTAAGGTGTACAAGAAGAGCAAAAAAGGGTGAGGAAAAGATAACAAGATAACAAGAAAGATATCAGTAATCTTTGTTGTTGTTGCACACCTATTGTTGTGTTTGTTGGAAAAAAAAGCAATGCCATCATTTATATAGTCTCTGATGTGGTGAAGTGCATTCATTTCATATATATGAATGAATGTTGTTCTGTCAAATGTCTTTGTACAGGATTCTGGTAAACATGGACGACAACATCATCGAGCACTACTCCAATGAAGACACCTTCATCTTGAACATCGAGACCTACGCAGACTCGTACAAGGTGACCCTCACTGAGATCTGAAGAACAAGGGACTCTGACTGTTGATTGGTTGAGACTAGACCGTAGAGGCCCACACTAGGTGGAGCCAAACAGTTGATTGGTTGAGATTTGCCACCCTGTGGGACCTAGTTGATAAGCTGAGTTGTTTCGGGACAGTTCATTGGTTTGTGACTACTGATCCAAAGCCCCTGTGATGGGCTCATGTGACTGGAGACCCCTCACCATGGGGATAAGGATGTACCCTGTCACCAGTGGACCAGGCTCTGTCCAGTTCAGCTCAAATCCAGACAGAGGAGGAACAAGGAGAGCAAGGAGAATAACGCACAAGACTGGCTCCGCCCACGTCTGAATTGTCCCACCAATCACAGGATGGTTTCTTCATTAAAACGGCATTAGAAATGAGGATAAAACGTTTTCACACAACTTTGAAGAGCAACGAAAACACCCCAAACTACTTTTAAAACCTTTAGTGATGCTCTCACATGACTGATCACATCCATCCTTGTTTTGATTCTGACAATTAATGGTTATTTTGGAGTAACCTTGTTTGGGGGGGAATTCCCAGTATTTATTCCCCTAGTAGCTAAAAAGATTAGAATTAATTTGTGACGTAGTGATATCATTTAATTCTCACTGGAATGGGTCATATGAATGCCAGCTAGTCAAATCACTGGGCTGACCTGAAATACATCCAGCTTTTCAGGAAGTGATAAATGAATATTCATGAGAAAGTCCCACACAATATCTCAAATATGGAGCGAGGTGCTACAATTGGGGGCGTTTAGTCTCATTAAAAAGTGCCAGTGTGCGCCATAACAGCACTCTTATTTTGAAAGTCACGATGAACTGAAAATAATTCTTGCCTCCTCAAGCTTCTTGAACTGCTCAAATCATTGAATTTTGAGTGAGCAGTGATAATATTCACATTTGTTGTGCAAGTACTATGTTCGTTTTAATTGGTTGTGTTATGATTTTTGGATAGTCAAGTAGAAATTCTGTACTGCAGTGTAAATAAGTGTATATACTTAGTATGGAAGTGGGCAGCTGTTAATAGGTCTTATCAAGTATACTGAAATGGTCGAAGGTTTCAAGTGTCATGTGCATAAGATGAGAGACTTCATGTGGTTCTGATGTGTCTATGTGGCCTCTTATTCTTTACATAGCTTATTTATTATTGTGGCTTTTGGATCAACCATCCATCATTTCTTTTAAACAAGTACTTCAATGCATTTGTATCCCTTACTTACTTATCCCTTACTTATTTGTGGATTTTTTTACATATATATTGAGCGTTGATATTGTTCAATTTGTTGTTTGTTTTGAATAAAAATATCAAATTTGTGTATAGTTATGTTTAAAGTTAAATACATTCAAGAGTTATGATTAAAGCGGTATTGTATTAGTAAAATTAGTTAAAAAAATTGGGGATGTCTGGCTGTTTGAAAAAAGAAAGATTCTCAATCTTCAAAATCGTAATTTTTTATGTTTTCTTTATTTAATAGTCAAAAACAGACTCCTGTCTCTTAAAGCTCCACTGACACAATGCAAGTAACAATACAAAATCTACAAAATGATACTGTGATACAGATTTTAACCGACAGGTAAGAATTGTACTGTATAAACCGGTACAATACTGTTTTCTTTAGCGGATACATTTGGCACTTGACCACAAAATGCTATCGTATGAGAGTGACATGCTGCTATATTTGAAAAATTTGAAAAACAATTTTTTTCTTCCACTTTTTACAAACCTCTTCACATCCTTTTCTTGTTTATAAAACAAGCATTGAGCCTAAACATTCAGGTGTGTGTGTGTGATAGACCATGCAGTAGGTGTGTAACAGTAGAAGGTGTACAGCCCATAGTTCCTCATAGGAGCTGTAAGCCTACATTCCATTATCAATCTTATAGCCCCTATGATGCTGGATGGATATAACCCTGTGTATACAAGGACTGCATCCACAGATCCAGGGTCGTGTGTTGTGCTTCAGTAATATCGGGGTATCCGCTCTGCTTTTTGGGTGCAGAAATTGCCTGATAAGCTGAAAAAACCCACTTTTTAGGTTTTTGTTGCCATAGAATCTACAATAGTCAATTTCGCCAATTTAATTGAATTTAGATGACTTGAAAAAGTACAAATGCATCTGTGTTTAGAACATGCATGCAATAAACTAAGACTGTGACAGATCTGTGTGAACTCATTGGACAGTTGAGACACGAAACAGTTTTCACAATAATCACATCCTCCACATCCACTAAATAAAGATGAGGAATCATGATTTGTTTGTTGTTGTTAGTTTTTTTTCTTTGTCTTTTTTTTTTTTTACACAATGTATACCATACAATTTCAGCAATCAACAGCATAGTTACTGCACATACCATACACAATTTATTTTACATTTGATGTATATGACATGAATGTTTGTGCTCTGATAGAATTCTCAGTTTTCTTCTTGAAGAAAGCTGTCTGGGTCAGTCTGATAGCCGAATACGGACTAAAGGTAAATGCATAGCAAAGTGTGTGGTCCTCTCTTTCTTTACACTTCTAGCATAAATATGAATATACTGTAGACTTAATATCATGTTTGCAAATAAAAATAAAAACGGGTCGCATTTACAGTGATTTAAAATTGTCAAACCTTAAGTGAATCTCTTTTTACTGTGGGGTGAAAGCCCCAACACAATCACAAAGTAAAAGGAAGTATATTGTCTATATATTGCCTACATATTTTGCTCATATACTCATCCTTAATTGATGGCAAATGGAAAAGGGTACCAGATTGTGTGTGGGTGAGTGACAGTGTATGTACGACCAATATATGTATGTAAGTGCGTTTATATGTACACGAGTAATCTTTACTAAAGATTCACTCTCGATAAAACGTAAGTTTGGTATATTGTCCCTTTAAAATACATCAAGAAGTCATGTGACCTCCTGTGTGGTGATGATACGCTCCTCTAGGGGGCGTTAGAAATACTAGTCCAGGTCCCAAACCCCTTCTCTCACAGTAGCAGCCCATCATCAAAGGCTCATTCAGATCAGTGTATCCAGTGTTTAACAGGTTGCAGGATAACTGCAATCAAGGGGCTCCGTTAAGTTTTCTTACAGAAACGTCAGTAAATGTTACCTTGACTAAGCATTCGACAACACAGGAACACAGAAGGGGGGTGAACATTATTCCTTTTGATCGGTACAAATGCTTCCAAATCTAACGGATTTTCAAAGACGAAAACATCTCTGAACTTGAATGATGCTCAGCAAAGGAGCTGTGAAAATACCTCAGACGTGTGCTCCTGTTCTTAAGAGGGATCTTTAGATTTGGTATTGTAAGTCTTAGAGGGGAATTCAGTCCTTAGTTTGGTAACATACCTAAGGCCCATGATGTTGGAAGACCAGGGCTTTGACCAATGGGAGACAAGCAAACGTGCCAGTCAGGATCTTGAACGACTGGACATTCTTTCCTTTTTTTTTCTTTTCTCTCTCAGGGTGTTAAAATTGTGTACATCAGGTATGTGCATCTATGATTGTGTGTACATTTTGTGTTCCTCGCTCCACAAATGTCGTCGACGTGCTGTTCTCCGTAGCTCAAGTTCTCGTCAGTGCTCTGGTGTTGACGGGGTGATTTTGAAATGATCGGATTGGAATGGACAAAAAAAAATAATGGTAATTTCTTAGAGATGGACTGGAGCAGGTTTCTACTGTCCAGCGCTGCTCGGGTCACATTGCAACAACCGGACGATGGACGGGTCATTCTTGGCTCCCTCTACAAACTCCTCCAGAGACAATTTGCCTGATGAGAGATGCAACCATGTTTTAATTAGTATGACCAGTGTGTGGTTAATGGCTAATGCTTTGCTTCCCCATAATAGACGTTTTTAATAATCTGACTACCCGCAAACGTTTGGGGACTATCTCGTTGTTATGATCAGTGACCAATGCTCTTTTTGTAAAGCTCCCTCTTGGAAGTCACTTTGAATAAAGGTTTCTGCTAAATTAATACATTTAAATGTCTATTCACAGTAAAGGACATTTTGAGTTGACATAGAAGTAATGGAAAGGGACTCACCATCGCGATTTGTGTCCATCTGTCGAAAGATCTTGTCTGTGCGCTTCTCTGGTGTGGATTCATCCTCTGGCATCTTCATCACAGAAGAGACCATCTTGTAGATGGCCTGGAGATAGAACAACAAAGAGAGAGAGAGAGAGAGATCAATATCGATAACACTCTATGAAAAATTGATTTCACCGAAACCCACAATGGACCACAGCTTGGTATGCTACACTAGTGATGACAAATCTAGACCCCCCCCCCCCAAAAAAGAAATATACTCTATTTAAAAAAAAAGAAATCTTCATCTCTGGTAAATGTTTGCCATGACAGTAAGGATAAAAAGATTCCCTGAGAAATGTCTGGGACTGCATGCAGCTCACCCTGCCAAGAACACTGACTGCTATCTGATTACTGGTTGTTAGAAAATCAGGTATAAATAGAACTTTGGAGAAACTCATCTTGCCACATCCACTCTATGACCGTCTGTCTCTCTCCAATTTAAATGTACAGGATCTAACAGAATCCCTGCGTATCTATAATATTCTCCTTCTCTCACTATTCCGCGGTCTGTCACCGTCTCTCTTTTTCAGAGAAAATGGTTCCATCAGCATTGAGAGGAACACCAGCCATATTATTATCCTCCATCACCGGGACAGTTGCATTTAAAATTGTCCATCTAGCAGCAATATGCACTTTAAGTGCGCAACTGCCAATTAACAGATTCTCAAAATAAATGATTGGTGTATCAGATTTGAGGGAGGGAATTCTGATGAAATGCCAGGTCAGCTGATGATGTCTGATGAAAACTTATACAGGTTGTTAGGAGACTAAATATATATTATATATAAACATTACACTTCGATTGTACAGAAAGAAAAAAGTGAAATCAGCTGGTGTAGTGTTGGGTGAAGACCTGCTCCCTCTTGACCCTCGATGGCAGAAGTTTGACACCAAAGCTTTATTATAGCTCTTTATTTCATCTTACATTAAATAATCCGGAGAGCTGGCCAGCCAGCCTGAGGTAACTATTCATGACAGTTGCAGTATCCCCCTCATGAATCAAATAAACAACCTTTTAGTTTTGTTCATTGTTCTGATAGTTGATAACAGTAGATCTTATAATGACAGAAACAGAGTTCCCATCTCCACCTCAGACCCACCTGTACAATCTCCAGCATCTCTGCCTTGCTGATGTAGCCGTTCCCATCCAGGTCGTACATGCTGAAGGCCCACTTCAGCTTCTGGTCCAGGCGACCTCGGGAGGTCACGCTGAGGGCGATGATGAACTCCCTGAAATCTATCGTGCCGTCGTTGTTGGCGTCGAACGTGCGGAAGACGTGCTCAGCAAACTTGGAGGCGTCGCCATAAGGGAAGAAGTTCCCGTAGATCTTCTTGAACTCTTCCATGGAGAGTGCTCCGCTGGGGCAGTCCCTCAGGAAGCCCTTGTACCATTCTGTGATCTCATGCTCCGTGAAGTCAGTGTTCTCCACAAGGTCCTGCATGATCTCAGGGCGCAGCTTACTGTTCTGTTTTCCCATATTTGCAGTTTTTGGTGTTGGATCTGTAAGAGGAAAAAGAGAGAGATAGAGGGGGAGAGAGAGAGCGAGAGAGAGAAAAAGAGGGGGAGAGAGAGAGAAAGGTAATGGGTTATTTAACTGAGATTCAGCTAGATGGAGGGAGACAAATAATAATAGAGACAGAAAAAAACTTTTTACGCTCGATGAACAACTGATGACAGTAAGAGTGAGGTGGGCGGCAGCAGTTGGGTAAAATTCAATGCTAAGAAGACCGCCTATCTGTAGTCAGATAAGATTCTTGCGCAGCACATATTGTAAGAGCACAGATGAGTCACAGGCCTACATATCAATCCCTCCTGCTCAACACAAACTAAGACCACCAGTGTTCTTCAACACATGTGAGAAAGGCAAAGAAACTAACCTTCCACCACGCTAAGGCTTTTTACGTGCAGATCTTTCCACCTTGGCTACACACATCTCTGTGCCTTTCCTCACACTGTGTGTGTGCATGTGTGTGTGTTCTAGTTCCACTTCCTGTAGCAACTCTGAAACCTCTTCCCTACGCATACTGCATGTAAACACAGCTCTTAACAGCAGATCCAAATGATATGCGTGAAAACACAACCCATGGCCTGTCCTATTACAATGTCAGTTTGAAAAAGCTCAAATGTCCTGATATTAACACTGAAGCGGAAACTCTCTGATAGCTCCACTGTCACATGAGTGTGGACGATCACATGAAGAGAGGAAGGGGTGTTGAGATCATCAAATTTGCACCCCACCAATGGCTATGTGGTGTTCACTGTTGTCTAGTTCAATTTAAGGTCGAGCATTTAGTCGTAAGACTAGCTGTTCGCTTAGTTCGTGGAGTTGAGTGCAATGAGAAGCTATTCTAAGCTTATAGGTGGATAAAGGTCAGCTTATGAATGCCCAGGGTGGCTCATTCTCTAAACACAAGCATGTCCAGCCTTCCTCATGTGCCCTTACATCCCAAGGGTTCAGGGTTCAAATCCCTCTTGGGACACTATTTAGTAGTCAGGTAATCTCTATCCAGATCAGTATAGAGATTGAGCCATTTGTTCTTGGTTAAGGGCAATAGGGATGGAATAGCATACAACTAATTTATTTTATCTCAAAGACTGCGTAGCCTTGGCATGTCACTTATTAATACTGCCTAAAGGCAGCTGACAGAACGGTGAGATACTCAGTACTGGGTTTCATAGAAAATATTTTCATTCATGACAATACCTTGTCAGGAAGATGAAGAAAGAAAAAGATAAGACCAGGTAAAACTCAAAGGAAATATTCAGAATGAAAAACAACAAACAGAACGGCTCGACGAGGTTTTTTTTATTTATTCCCTGAACATCCTTGGACTCATTAACATATTGTAGACAGACAGACCTTATTTCCATAATCACCATTGCTTGTTTCCTTTTGTGTCTCTGGCCTAAAATGGGATTTTATGCATCAGAGCCTTAGACAACATCTAGCCATTGAAACTGGCACTAAATCAAATCAAGAGAAGGGGTACTGATTCCATCCTTTATTCAGGTGGAAGGTAGTGAGGCTGACGGTAAGAGAGGAGTGCAGAGCCATGGAAGATGGGAGAGTTTGAAACCTGGATTCAACCAGACAAAAACACTCCAACTACACAGACCGCTCAGGCACTAGAGCCAGTCTTAGTCATACTGCCACAATACTACAGCATGCATCACACTACAGACCCATTTAGTCAACACCGCTCCTCTCAATGTAAGCGACAGGTAAACACTAACCAGTGACCAGGGAGTCAGGTGGCTGAGCGGTTAGGGTGTCAGAAGGTTCCTGGTTCGAACCCTGGCCGTGCAAACATGACATTGTGTCCTTGGGAAAGGCACTTCACCCTACCTGCCTCGGGGGAACTTCGCTGTAATTCGCTCAGGATAAAAGCGTCTTCTAAATTTAATGTAAATGTAACCGCAGCATAACAAACAATCCACCATTTAATTGCTTAATGGATTTGGAAAGATTTGCATGGGCTGTTGCTACGTTGCCATGGGGACAGACAATGTCATCTGTCATTTACTGTGGCCGTGGAGATGAGTAATAAAACAAACCAAAAAAAAGCGAATGTATTTTCATCCACTGTAGCTTTTAATGACGATGAGAATAAGTCCAAATTCCA
Organism: Protosalanx chinensis; assembly: GCA_030340685.1. Taxonomy (NCBI): domain Eukaryota; kingdom Metazoa; phylum Chordata; class Actinopteri; order Osmeriformes; family Salangidae; genus Protosalanx; species Protosalanx chinensis. Next base: position 670,109 of record CM059334.1, on the reverse strand, counting down.
GCGGCTGTGAAGAGGAAATGCCTGGAGGTTTTTTCAGAATATAGAATCAAGTCAGCCTTTAGAACCAGAAGAACACTAATTAGAGGTTCCAAAGGGCACCTGTAGGTGCACTGGTGACATCATATTTGATCCCTATCCTCCATCCCTCTCCACCCTTACCCCTCCTCAAACAGACTCACGAAAGCTTAAGTGTTTCCTTTAAGACAATGAAGGTGTGTTGGTAGGAGGCAGGAGATCAGAGGACATCATCCAAGGAACCAGCTGCTATTTCCGAACTCCACAGGCTCAAAGATCACCTTTCCCCAATTAACCTTAAGGCTCTTAACTAATTCTGTTGACCAGGACATGACGGCATCGTTACATAAACTGGAGGGAGGGTTGGTGCTGCACATGTGACCAAGAAGGTTCCTCAACAGGTGGGTGACCCTGAGTCAGGACAGGTAGAGGGCTGCTGGAGGGAGACTTTCACTCTGTGTCTGAGAAGGGCAATAAGGTGGAATTAGCGAGCCTGAGAATCAGAAGGTATTAGGAAGGTCAGTCTGCTTGGAACATTTCTAAGGAGCGTTGGAGTCGAACACGTGAACTCAGGTCATCTCAAGGATCGTGGTTTTAAAAAGAAAGCTGTTGAAAGAAACCTGCACCAACTGGGAACTTGCTATCTATTTGAAACCTTCATGGCTGCTCCCTCCTATTATAAACACTTCAAAATGAACAGGCATGCTAGACGCTTAAATCACATTTGGAAGAAAAAAAAGAAGTCTATCTTTAGACCACTTTAATACAGCATAATCTTGAGTATGTCAGGGATTTGCGAAGTGTATAATTGTTATATGCCTCAAAAGAGCACGGACAAAGCAAAAACGATCAAACCGACACCAATTAGCAATTTTATGAAGCACAATATATTATATCTATTTCATATATACATCATAAGAAAAAAAAGATACAAAGTAATCAACGAGACTCCTTGGCTACTAAATTGCACACTTCCTTTGTGTTTTTGAGAAAAACTATTATTTTATGATCATTGTTTGATGTGAAGGCCCAGACTGACAAGACAAGTCAGAATGAACCAGTCTTGTATTGGTTTAATGATACAAAAGCCAGTAACTTAAATAAATACAACTCAATAAAATCAAATTTCCATGTAAGACAGTTCTATTTAATACATGACAGATTCATTAAATCCTGCACCACTCACAAAAGCAATGCAAGCAACGTCCAAATCAGCATGCATTCGCTAAAATGCCAAGCAAATACAGCACCTTTTATGAGATGGTATACAGGTTTCTTTTGTGTTTAAATGCTGTTTGAAAACTGGATGTGTATTTTGTCTCAAATTACAGTTCTTGTCAACAAGCTTGAGAACCAGAATGACATGAACTGTAGAGCAGCTACAGAAACCTTAGAGCTCAGAGGGGAGTCAGGACTCTGCAAGGTGCACAGAATACCTTAAAGCCCATTACGCAACAGACAGACATCTCCAATTATATCTTCCAGTCCAGTAAAGTACAGTAAGGCTTAGCCCTAGAGTCACAGAGATAATCCAACTGGCCTGAACGGACACAGAGATGGATGTGGAGAAGGAAGGAGAGGAAGAATAAAACACGGAAATGGGAGACAGAGATTGAGGGGAAATAACAGGACTTTCCTCAGGGACTGTTAACCTAATGGACTGTGCTGGGCAGAAAGGGAGATTAGTGAGGTCTGATGGCCTCATGCCAGCAGCACATTACAGAAAGGACAAACACCACTGTCAATAATATAGGATGCCTTGACACAAAGATCTGCACCCTGAGCATTATAGACTCTTAAGACTGATGACTCTGAGCCCATTTGACTCTTATGACTCTGACTCCATTTGACTCTTAAGACTCTGAGCCCATATGACTCTGAGCCCATATGACACTTATGACTCTGACTCCATTTGACTCTTAAGACTCTGAGCCCATATGACTCTGAGCCCATATGACACTTATGACTCTGACTCCATTTGACTCTTATGACTCTGAGCCCATATGACTCTTATGACTCTGAGCACTTATGGTTCTTGAGACACCAGGTTCTCAAGTTATTGTACAAAACACTAGCTGGATACTTCTAGGATGTTCCAGTTGAATTGATGGATTTTCCCTTTAAACCCAGGATCAGTTCTCTTCTTCATCATCCGGCTGTCATACAAAAATCTGGATGAACACACTGAACTTCCCCTCACGTTTCTTCATGTTTATAAAGCTACATTAATCTTCTATCTTAGGACACCACGGCCATTTTCTTTTTTTTTATTGCTGAAACTTACATTCTTCTTCTTTTGGCATATTAATGGATGGAACAAACTTGTGATTATCTAATGACACAGTACACGCAAAAGCTAATGTCTATGGAGCACAATATGCAATATTATAGTCCTCTCTAGGGTTTTATGTATTAACATCGTTAGAATGCTTTACAGACACATTTCCTTGTTGTTGTTACGTTTCTTGTTTCTCTTTCTTGCTTTAATCTTCTCACTCTGCTCTCTCTCTCTCTCTCCCTCCCCCCTCTCTCTCTGCCTCTCTGTCTCTCTGTCTCTCTGTCTCTCTCTCCCACCCTCCCTCCCCCCCTTGAAACCATTCAAATCCCAAAGTGCATCAGCCACTGACATTTCAGGCGCACATTCAAATAGCCTACAGAAATGAGTCAGCACTAACTGCCTACCACAGGGCTTAATGCATCCGTGCACTGTCAGGTACTTTGATGAGAGCAAACATTAAATGAGAGGTTTCGAATGAGAAAGATTGCCTTCCAAACCTATGGCGAGGAGAGGGATAAAAGCTCAAATGTACTTCAAAAGCAGCTGAGAGGCAGCCGGATGAAAGTGCTGTTTAACTTGCACTCAACACCTTGCTCTGTGCTTCAGCACGGAAAAGATGCAGAAATGCAATACGAGTTTCAAATACAAAGAAAACAGGAAGCGTTCATAAGCCGTCACAACCAGCTTTCATTTTCACAGAGTGACGTCCCAATCATGACTGTCAATCACACACATTTACATTTAAACATTCAGCAGACGCTCTTATCCAGAGCAATTTACAGCAATTATGGGACATTCCCCCAGCGGCAAGTAAGGTGACATGCCTTACCCAAGGACACAACGTCATACTGGCACAGAAGGAATTTGATCTGGCAACTTTCTGATTACCAGCCCGATTCCTTCACCAGTCAGGCACTTGATTCCCTACATTTGACAGTGATTGAAATAATATGTACTTTTAACAATATTGATTGTCATTATTGCGCTATTCTTATTCCACTAAATGTGTTTAGTTTCTCAGGCTTCTGCATGACTTAAATACTCAGAATGACAATGTGTAGTTAACAGTATGTGTATGAGGAAACTCCACAGCACAACCCTAACATCAGGAACCGTGATGAGTTACATAGGGGGGCTGATTTAATCTGCTCCCCAAATACAGGATCAGTGTCCGTGGCCTTTGACCCCTCTCTCTGTGGCCCTCCTTTTCTCCATATTGTTTGAACCAGGATGGGGAACCACTGAGAGTGACCAGGTCCTGTATCAGTGCTACTAAGTTCATCAGCGCCAAGCTGCTTATTATCATAACAATAAGGCATCTTGTGGATCAAATAAAAGGACATCTCTAAGTACAAGTTTCTCACCACATCTACCTCAGTTTGATTTCTCTAGACGCTCGATTGCCTTGTTTTTAATCTTTATTTATTTATTCGATTATTATTCGTTATTTACAATCCAATCCCACTAAACCGTGTGGTTAATCAATATAACATCTGATAAGATTGTTGACTTCAAAAGCATTAGATTAAAATGGCAATATAAGTGCCGGGTCTTGCCACATCCTCAAACCTTACTGTTTCTGTCTAGCTTCACTTCCTGCTGTCCTTCTACATTTTTAGGTCTGAAGGGGAAGAATTTGTTTTGTTTATATTTATAACTGCGTGTGTGTGTAAAAAATATAAAAGTCCATTACAGTGTAATCATTCCCATTAGAGATGAAGGTAGGCTGATCTTCCTCTGTACGCAGCATCTATTACTGACACAAAGTTACAACATGAAGCTCATTGCGTTGAAAGTTTGTAACCATTTTGTGTATTTCCTTGTACAGTCGGTGTGTCTTGAATGCAACTCCGAGACCTTTTCTCAGATCAACAGCAGCCATCAAATTCAAAGAAAGGCACAGGAAGGGGGAAAAAAGAGAATGGCTCACCTTTCTTGTCGTACTGCGGGTGTTTAGTAAGTTTCTAATAGTCCATAACCTGGTGTGTCGCCAGCTGGGAGGAGTTTGCAGCTATGCAAGCTTTAGAAGTTCAAGTTGTTGGAGCAGCAACAGGTTGCAAACGGAGACACCGACTGCTGGACTCAAACTCCACCAGATTGTTCCGAACCCTGAACCCACAGCTCTGAAACCTCAGCTCAGCCCAGCTCAGCATAGATCGCCCTGCCTCCACTGTGACGTCAGAGCCTCCAGGCACGTGGTACAAGAGCCAATGGAAGTTAGTGTCTCCTTGGTAACAAGAACCCAGCACTTAAGTGATAATGTGATGTGAAGTTCATACCTAATGAGTCTTTGGGTTGTTTTAAATGCTTACAGCGTTGTTAAAAAGAGGTTCCTTCAACTTCTGACGAACTCAGATAATGTATTTATACCCAAGAAAGTTTCATTTTCACGCTTTAAATGCACATCACATTGCATAATTACATATTACAACCCTTACAATTATAAATTGAGGGCCAGCAATTTAGGAACAAAATATATAACAAATATGCCCACCCTTGAGCTACAAGAGCAGAAATGTGAGGGATTAGTATATTTACTGTGGTCTTATGCAAGGACTACTCTCTTAATAGCCTTGTCAAGACACTGACCAACCACTACTATCTCGTGCTGAATCAGCTAATCTTGCACAACAAGTAATAGTTCAACATGAATCTGATGTTCAGAACTTTTGTATACTGAAATGTCATAGACATATCACCCTGGAATAAAAACTGCATGACCACAGACATTGCTGCTGGTGATACTTTTTGTTTAATGTTTCTTTTTCTAATCTTATCTTTGTCATTATCTTATTTAAGTTCCATATATGTTCCATTTTTGCTCTATATTGCCGCAGTAAATTATGTGTTTTGTGTAATTTGCATTGCAAATAAAACAAATTCTGATTCTGATAGTAAAGAGAACCAAACCATACTTTTTGCAGCGCTAATGTGCACACAGAATCCTCAATCGATACATTTCCATGAATTTGCAAATATTCTGATTTCTTAAGGGTTGTAAAAAATTTGCTTTGAGAGGAAAGCACTGATTTTGGGCATGCAATTGACAAATCCTTATGCTACATCATTCTTGTTCCCCAAACATAATCAATTATTTTCCCCAAAAAACATATTCATGATCAGACATAAGAGGACAGCATTAATATTGCTATATCATTTTTTTAAGGACATCATTCTTGTTGTCTTCATGTAATCAAGATAGTAGGCCTAGGCAGATATCCAGGCTTTTCAGGGCCTGTGAAGGAAAGACCCATGTTACTGCCAGACAAGGCTGCTAGTTCCTGCGATTGCGTAACATTAAGATTCATCTTCAGTGTTCCTTGGTCTGTGACAATGAACATCGCGTCTTCCTTCCTCAGTCATGAGCTGGAGCACTTCAGCTCAGGAGCCAAGAGGCTTTTGAACACTGCTGTTTTAAATCAGCCTCGTCCATGGCTTGACACGGGCTCCTATCATTAGCCATCAACAGCTTTCAGGCAGGCTAATTAGACTTCAGTATGGTGGGGGAACAAGACAACGCAGTACAACTGGCTAAGCTAATAGCCCTGTGTGATTATCTATTACCTAACCAATCCAATTCTTGGCTGCCATGCAGACCGCAGGGCTATTTTCAGAGATATCAACATGTACCTGGTGTACAGTCATTTGTGGTGGGGGGGGGGGGGGTTAAGTGAGGCTGGGCTGGGGAGGTCATTGAGATGAATCTTTCAGCTGGTGCTGAGATGACCCGAGATTTCAGTGCGTCACTAGCAGCAGACCCGACAAGGAAGCTTACTGGATTAACCAACATGATCTTGGTGTACTCTGTGTGCATGTCTGTGACAGTAAGAGTGACTTTGTACATGTGTAAAAAACATACAGTGCTACTAAGAACCAGAACATATAGAGAAGGTTTGTTTTCTTCACCAAGAAGAAAAGAAAAAACATAAGCATAATTTTCCTGTTGGTATCCATGGAATGTTCAAAATTGAACTATTTGTTTCTTAGCACTTTTTATAGAAACCAGCAATATTCTATCTTTACATTGGAGGCAGACACTTCTATTGAGTGGAAGGGGAATGTCAGCCATCTTGAGAAAGTTGATCTTGTTTGGCACTCTCTACATGTATGTTGGCACTCTCTACATGTGTGTTGGCACTCTCTACATGTATGTTGGCACTCTCTACATGTGTGTTGGCACTCTCTACATGTATGTTGGCACTCTCTACATGTGTGTTGGCACTCTCTACATGTATGTTGGCACTCTCTACATGTGTGTTGGCACTCTCTACATGTATGTTGGCACTCTCTACATGTGTGTTGGCACTCTCTACATGTGTGTTGGCACTCTCTACATGTGTGTTGGCACTCTCTACATGTATGTTGGCACTCTACATGTGTGTTGGCACTCTCTACATGTGTGTTGACACTCTCTACATGTGTGTTGGCACTCTCTACATGTGTGTTGGCACTCTCTACATGTGTGTTGACACTCTCTACATGTGTGTTGGCACTCTCTACATGTGTGTTGACACTCTCTACATGTGTGTTGGCACTCTCTACATGTGTGTTGGCACTCTCTACATGTGTGTTGACACTCTCTACATGTGTGTTGGCACTCTCTACATGTGTGTTGACACTCTCTACATGTGTGTTGGCACTCTCTACATGTGTGTTGACACTCTCTACATGTGTGTTGGCACTCTCTACATGTGCTGACGTTACATTTAGTCATTTAACAGATGCTCTTATCCAGAGCGACTTACAGGGAAATTCCCCGGAGGCAAGCAGGGTGAAATTCCCCAAGGACACAACGTCATGTTGGCTTAGCCAGGAATCAAACTTGCCACTTCGATCATCAGCCCAACGCCTTAACCGCTCAGCCACCTGACTCACTGATGTTTGAGAATAGCTTGAGTCCAGGACTAGAAACAGAGTTCCACTAATTCTCTGTCACGCTCATGTCCGTATCCCAGTCATTTCCCTGTGTCAGCATGATTACCTGCATCTGTGACTTAAGTGTCTGCGTGTGGTTCTCTGTTTGTTTGTCTGTTTGTTTGTTTGTTGCAGTTGTCTCAGCGACACTGGAGAGACAGAGGGGTGATACTGGAGAGAGAGAGAGGGGTGATACTGGAGAGACAGAGGGGTGACACTGGAGAGAGAGAGGGGTGACACTGGAGAGAGAGAGGGGTGACACTGGAGAGACAGAGGGGTGACACTGGAGAGACAGAGGGGTGATACTGGAGAGACAGAGGGGTGACACTGGAGAGACAGAGGGGTGACACTGGAGAGACAGAGGGGTGACACTGGAGAGAGAGAGGGGTGATACTGGAGAGAGAGAGAGGGGTGATACTGGAGAGACAGAGGGGTGACACTGGAGAGAGAGAGAGGGGTGATACTGGAGAGAGAGAGGGGTGACACTGGAGAGACAGAGGGGTGATACTGGAGAGAGAGAGAGGGGTGATACTGGAGAGACAGAGGGGTGACACTGGAGAGACAGAGGGGTGATACTGGAGAGACAGAGGGGTGATACTGGAGAGACAGAGGGGTGACACTGGAGAGAGAGAGGGGTGATACTGGAGAGAGAGAGAGGGGTGATACTGGAGAGACAGAGGGGTGACACTGGAGAGAGAGAGAGGGGTGATACTGGAGAGAGAGAGGGGTGACACTGGAGAGACAGAGGGGTGACACTGGAGAGACAGAGGGGTGATACTGGAGAGAGAGAGAGGGGTGATACTGGAGAGACAGAGGGGTGACACTGGAGAGACAGAGGGGTGATACTGGAGAGACAGAGGGGTGATACTGGAGAGACAGAGGGGTGACACTGGAGAGACAGAGGGGTGATACTGGAGAGACAGAGGGGTGACACTGGAGAGACAGAGGGGTGATACTGGAGAGACAGAGGGGTGACACTGGAGAGACAGAGGGGTGACACTGGAGAGACAGAGGGGTGATACTGGAGAGACAGAGGGGTGATACTGGAAAGAGAAACAGGTGACACTGGAGGGACAGAGGGGTGGAAGAGTGAGAAGGTGGAGGAGTGAAGGGGCAGTGGATTGCGTAAGCTCTGTTTGTCAGAGTGGTGTGCTCAGCAATTACGAAACACGGAGCCGAGCCTCCAGCACGCTTTAGCTGTTGATCACATGTCCATACCCACACGTACCTGGATCACATGTCCATACCCACACGTACCTGGCACACGTACATGCATGACTGACCTGATGCCAATCTCACTTAAAACTTGACTCTGCGTGCGTTTCCACTTGATAACCCAACATTTCTTTTGAGTAATCCTCAATACACAAATGACTCGGGGAATAATTGGTAAATCACAATCAGTGGATCGCTTCTGGGCAGATGGAGGAGGAAGTAAAGGTGATCATTTACAGGTCTCGCTACATCTGACCTTTCTCCAAATGTCATCAAAAACTTCAGTTTCCACCTTACATGTACACACACAAAAATGCAGTACAAACACAAATGACACAAATGCCTGAGCACACCCAACATATTTTAGAAAGTTATTCATTGCGGTGGCATTTCCGAGAACCATTATGAACTATTGGTATTACCAAAAGGTTGGAAGACATTTACGAAAGAAAGTTTTAGTTGGGTATTTTTTTTCATCAGCGAAGGAAGTCGTATCACACATTCATATTTTCATTAAAAATAGAAGGCCAGAGAGCTACCACAGAATTAAGTGTAATTCATACATTAATAAATAGTAATGAGTACACACCTTATTATTCTTTCATTCAATTTCATCGTTCATCTTGATCAACACAAATGCTGGACAGTAATTTATTTAATTGTGACAAAGCGCTGGATTAAAACATGTCTCACCAACATGTATTCATGGTCTGTACCTTTCATGTTTTTTTTTATGCTGCATGTGCAGTACAGGTGTCTGTGGTTGGCAGACCAGATCTGCACCTGCTCTGACGTCAATGCAAGATGAGGCTGCTTGGCTGCTGCTGGAGCTGCACACGAGCTTTCATTAACATCCTTTAGGACTGATTAACAGCCCATATTACAGACACGCTCTCTGGCACCACTTCACCTCCTGGTTCCTGTCCTGCTGTCTGTATCAGTCAGGTTGCAACCGGGGTGAGATTAGTTACTTTACTGCCACCCAGTGGCTAGTTCGGTAACTGACTCTGGTAAGATCTGGACGCAGAAAAATAATATGGAGGTTGATGAGATATGGTGAATAAAGATGGACTTGTGTCAGAGGTGTAGACATCGATAAAAAAGCATCTGATTCCAGTATTGCACTCTTGCCCTACCACCATATTAAATGTTAAGGCAGCAGTTTGAATTCAAACTCAAGAACACCGTTTAAAGGTCTTATTTTACTGTCTAGGTAAGAATACGAATATGTAAATAAAAAACACACACAGATGATGAGATGTCCATACTTGGTTTGACCACCCAGATAGATTTCAGCCTTGAAGAGAGTCTCTAGTTATTAGACATTCTCTGCTTTGTTTTAGCAAATAGGAGACTAGCGTAATCCCTGTCTGTAATTTAGAACAGTTTCCAATAAACATTTTCACAGATCTTCTGTGTACTTTCGAGTATTAACTATTTATTTGATTCCAAAAATATATCCGCCTGTTTGTGTCAATGTTTCGGAGTATAAGTAGGACTATCTAAGGTCATTTCATTCAGGCATCTAAAAGGGCGCCTTAGACTACGCATTAATTGACAGACATGCTTCCTGAAGGACCCACATAACTAAAACGAAAGTACATCACAGAATCACTAAAGTTATCCAGCTTTAACTAACATCTTCCTTTACCTTTAAATTTTTTTTACGTAACATTATTGGAAACATTTATCGTTCAACATGTTCGTCCCAACAGAAGGCAAACCTGCCTCATTCAAGGACTTTACACTAATCATGGTGAGTGTCTTAACATTGACTAGAAGTGCAATTCATGATGGAGCCCAGATCTCTGTCTTTACCCTGACTATTTAATTGTAAATATAATAATAATAATATTTTTTTCTACCATTAACAGCCAGCGATATCAGTTGGTAATGTGGGACAACTTGCAGTGGATCTTCTAATATCAACACTCAACATGAGCAGAGTAGGATACATTCATACTGACTGTCTCATTCCCATGGCTGGAAATAATCCTTATGCCACTTCTGCTGAGGACACAGATGAACTGCACACCAATGCAGAAGGTAAGATGCTTCTACATTAAAACATGAAGATGTTTCATTCAGACTCCAGACAGGAGGTCCAGACAATTATCATTAACTGAAGTCATTTATCTCCGAAAGTGTATTCGGCGCCCGAGTTGAATCTGGCAGTTTTACAGCTAAGGACTCCAGTCATACAGGTGAATGTTAGAGGGTCCTCAGTTAATTTGTTGATTTTTTTCTATTGTTGAATTGGTCACTGAATGTTGTCACCCCCTTTCTAAATTAACGAAACGTTTCACCCTTTTTCAGACCAAGTCCAAGAAGTTCCGTAAACTGATTGTGTCTTGGATAAAATCAAGTCGCTTTAGTAAAACAGTGGTTCTGTCCAGCAGTCATGCATATCAGAGGGATGATCAACAACTTCTTGGGTATTCAGTTCTACTCACATACTTAGACCATGTGATGATGTTGGCATCAATAATTCATATCACTTTATTTCATCAAATAAGACAAAAAGTGTGTTTCAACAACATTATTGACTCTGCCTTTTAAATTAGTTTTTTTTCTTCATATTAATAAACCTTGTCCTTGGGTCAAACAGAATCTTGTCTGAGGCTAGTACTATGACTTATCAATCTACCCTCATTCTCCTGTCCTCTATTAAAGCACTCCGCTGAGGTACCTGGCCACACCTGCACTGCAGGAAGTGATGAAGAGTGTGAAGGAGCTGGATTGGCGGGAGATGGAGAGAGTGTCTGCGTTCATGGGAGTCTCTGACTCCGAGCAGATCCTCTACATTCCTGGAGGGGGCGCCACTAAAGGCCTTTTCACCGACAGGTAGGCTGCAGTACAGACTAGGCAAACGTGGTAAGTTGCTTAACCTTGGGGATCCTTGGACATTAAATATGAAAATGTTGGTTTGCCTTGAAGGTTAATAAAACAGTTGTACTCCTACACAGCTACTGTCAATCCAGTCAAAATACACTGATATCAAATCAAAGGAAGGATGGATGTATTTAGGCAGCTCCATTAACTGTTGTTCCAACCCATCTAGTTGTGCTGAGGACATTCCTCTGGCTGTGTTGTTGATCTTCTGCTCTGAGGGAGACAACATCCCAGATGCCTTCAGCCTCCTCAACTATCTCAACGACTGGCTGCACCTGGTTAACGAGCCTGTAAGTGTTACTACTCACACAGCAGCCCCTGAAAGTAGCAGCATTTACAATAAATACAGAAGTTAGAAAGCTGTTTCAGCTTTTGGGAACCTTAACACATTTCCATACTGAATAATTTTGTGCACTATGGCATATGACTACAATTCATGTATTTTGTCTATTCTATTTCATTTGATTAGAGTTCATCTTCCCCGAAATGGAGAATGCCCGCTTCCTGGAGACTGCTGTTTGGGAGTGGCATTCCCCCAGCACTCTTCTGAGTCATCGTTGAAAACAAACACGTTTTTCTATTCAGACGTGGAAAAAGTCCTGTTGGAAGCTTCTGAGAGACATTCCTTGTCTGATTTGTACTGATCCTACTTTGTCATTCAAGAACTGAAAAATCCAGCAAAGACTATTTAGTATTAAAGATAGTTCAGTCTTTTGGATTTGGTTGATAGTTTTCCAGTGGATATGTTGTTAAACGGTAGTATGACATGTATAGGTCAAAGAAAACATGCATGTTGGTAATGCTGGCAAACTAGTGTCAAGTGTAAATAAATACTGTGCCTTATTTTGTGATTCTTTATGAACCCTATGCTGCACTAGAAAGACTGACCGTACAGGGAGTGACTCAGCACCATCAATTAACACCAATACTGTCATACGTCTCGTAAACTTTCAAATATAATTCTGGATGATCTATGTATGTATGTTGCAAGAGTCATAAAATGTTAGTAAACGTAATCTCTTATCTGTAAAGAGAATCCAAGGTACAACACTGATCTTCCTTCTTGGAAAAAGGAAAAAAGTCAGACATATTTCTAATGATCTTAATGATCAAATACAGCTTTATATCTTGAGTAAAACTTGTTAGTTTTTTTCGTTCAGATTTGTAATAGTCAAAGATTCTCTCAGAAGTGAATGACAGTTTAGTTGTAGTTTCCCAGCCATTTTATTCTTAGATTACACTCTAGAGAACAGGAAATGTAAGACTTAATGAAATTCAAAGGAAAACCAGAATTGAAAGCAGGTCTTCTTTTTTCAAAAATGAAATGTAAGATTTCATCAAATCCAAAATATTTCAATCCAAAATAGTTTTTTTTCCACACGTCATTAAAAAAACACTATGTACACAGAAACACATGCCACTTAAGTCCTTGCACATGGTGAAGAACTTTACGCTCATCCTCTCACAATAGGAAATTTCAAGTAATTTCTTATAAAAAAATATAACATTTCATTTTCTCCTGTTTTCTAAAAAATACCTCCTACAAACATTACAAAATGGCAATGCATAGCCCCCCCCACCTCCACCCCTCCCCCCCAATTTCAGATGAGTTGTTCAGCTTTCATCAGTCAATTCAAAGCAAAATAGGGTGGGCCACAAAACAGAGTGAAAGGTTAAAGCAGGAAGGAAGTTCCTGTATCGATGCATTCTTGTGAGCCTCTCCACTTGGCAGCGCCACAGGCTGGTGTTCACTGTTCAAATGGTTTCTTTTTCTCCATTAAAGCGTGTTCTGTAAACTACAGACGGACTTGGGGTGGGATAAGATGCAGATGTGAGGGTTAGGTGGAGTTGGAGAGAGAGAAGGGGGGGGGGGGTATGGGTGGTGTAAGGCTTAGAGATGGTTAGCTGAAAGTTGAATATGAAGAGAGGAGGTGGAAGGTGGGAGAGGAATGGGGGGGGAAAACAAGACAAACAAAAGGTTGGGTGGGAAATCCCTGCTGAAGTGGTGTTCTCTGTCAGTTCTCTGGCCTGCAGCCTCTGCTGGGGTAAGTTAGGGATCACTGGTTCTTGACCTGGTCAGAAGAAGCACGACACAAAGTGAACAAGATGTAAACACACAGAGATAATATCTGGAAGGAAAAACAAACAACCAAATCAGCAGCAATATCAACAGCTGATTCAAAGTGACCAAAGGAACCCAAGCAACCAAATATGTTTTAGCTTGGCTACAACTTGGCCATGAAGACACCTCATATTCTAATATTTGATGAGCGGTAACTGGACCACCAGGGGTTTTTCCTTGTGTCACTGTCATTAACTGTTTCAGGTTAAACGTTAAAGCATTATTAAGACCACTTGCCCAATACCGTGCAATTTTGACACGCAGGCAAGAGATGTTTCAGTTTTCGGGAAATTAACCAAAAAGTCTGCCAAGCAAAAGTTAATATTTGAGTCTCTAAAATTCTCAGTTTGCGCATGCAGATAATCCCCTGGAGATCGTCAAGTAGAGGGCAAACACCTTAAAAGAGAATAAGTAGCAGTTATGGTTCATTTAAGGTGTTAAACTGTCCGATTTAGTCAGTGTATCCTTCGCTTAAGACCATCCATTGTGGTTTTTTCTTCTTCTGTATATTAAAGCAGTATTGGTGTAGAAAACGATAATATTAAGATTGCTAGTGCCATTTCAGAATGGCACAACAACATCTTGGAACCTAAACTTTTATTCATAGAGAACTTCCAAGGACAATCTGATTGTATAATGCAAAAAGTTAGATTTTTTTCCCCTCACAAAACAGCTGCTGGAATAAATATAGATTTGGAACAGATTCATCACTATGTTTCATCCCTATGGCTGCACAGGGGCAAAAACAACACCGTCATTCCATATTGTCGAGGACAGACGGACACTTGAAGCCTTAGACAGGTGGACTGTACACACACACACAAACACTCCATGCTACACACCAGCCCATTCCAGCGTCGACCTGAACCATAGCCATCCCACACAAACCAGCAAGAAAAACCCAGAATCCATCAGTGTACGAACCACACACACAGACACACACAAAGTTCTACATGACCAAACGTACACATTGGGCTCCTTTTTTTTAAAGCTGCAATTAAATGTTGCAGTTTGCTATCAATTCTTCTTTGTGTCGCTGTCCCAGAGGACAAAGCTACAGCGCCCCCACTGGCCACCACTCGTCACGTACAGCAAATGCAGGCCAAACTGTTCAGAGGAACAATGACAACAAGGTTTACATGAAGAAAATCCTCCACTAAGTCCTGTTACTGGAACAGGCAATCAAGAAAACACTCCTGGCTATTTCTCCTTAGAGCTGCTCTTCAAGATGCCAGCCCAGCGAGGCAGAAGTAAGAGGATCATGATCCTGTATACCCACTCTGGATATTGTTACTAGCCATGTCTCCTACCCATCCCTCTGTCTTCCAGGACAACTGAACCTGAATTTGTCTAGATCGGACATAAATGACGAACAATGTTAATGAGTAATTGTTGCTTATTGCATTTTAGTCGTTCCCACACCTCTGGACATTTTCATCACTTCTGAAAATGAGCAGAAAATAGGTCATTAACATACAGCTGGTTCCAAAAAGGAATGCTAAAATTAGGTTGTTGTTGCAAAAATGCTCATGACTTTTCAAGACGTTAAAATATTTGTTTTATTTCCATGACTGCCCCAAAAAAATTGAAATCAGAAATCTCTAATTATAATAAATATTCAATAACTTCACATAATACATGAAGTGTGTCAACATTTGGTATATAGTGTACTTCTTAAAAGGTGGCCACTGGGAGGTGGGTGGAGAGAGAATTTAGAAGAATTAATTTGTTTTTTAAACGGTCACCTTTTCCTCTTTTTTTCCGAATCCGATATCCTGGACTTTGCTGGTTGGTTGGCTTGTTGGGGTGTCTTGGTTGTGGAGCTGAACATCCTCTCATCTCTGTGTCTCTTGCGTACACTGGAAGACGACGGTAAATCAAAAAACAGTTATATCATTTATCATCCTTTACAAAATCAGAAAGTCAAATATTGTTGTAGGAAATAAATGAATAAATCTTAGGCAACTGACTTGGTTGTGATCCCATCCACATCTGGTTCCTTGCAGGTGATCTCAGGGGTGGCCTTGTGGTCCACCTCTGAATCCCCTCCTCCTTCTAGGCGAGGCCCTTTGGTGCCGTTGTACCTGTCCAGACACACGCTCTGGGGCTTGGCTGGTGGAGGGGAGTCCGATGATGGCTCCTGGTCTTCGTTTGACAGCTCACGCCACCGTTTCTGAACACGCCAACAGAAAAGGGAGCAGATGGTTCTGATACTGCTTCACAATCAAACCATCATTGAAGACATGGTCTTCTTTGAGTCTGAAACTGTACGTTTCAAAAGCTCCCCTCGACAGGTTTTATAAGCTGCTGTCTTTTTTTCTTGGTCTTACCTTTCCGTCACTGGTCTCCATTATCCAGATACTCTGGGTAGAGAATGGCGTACCTGTGCAGAGGAGTCTCCCATGATGCACTTGGCTCCCTCCAGGACTGCCATGTAAGAGAAGCGAAGCTGGTCTGGGGTCTGGATCAGCCCCATGCGGTACTTCCTCATGTCCAGCAGGATGCTCTTGATGTCCACAGATGGGTCTTTCCTCTTCTCCATCTGCAGAGAAGCCGCAGGGCAACAGTTCAGGAGTACAGGAAGGGAATATTGGAACAATTTCCCACATAAAAGGGAGAGCTTGTATAATTTACATTTATTCATTTAGCAGACGCTTTTATCCAAAGCCACTTACAAGAGAGAGCTTTTACAAAGAGCATCAGTCATTGAGCACAGCAACGTGATAGACCCCGAACACAGTGGGTTTTTTAGATCGTGAATCATACATCCTGAGAACCAATAAGTGCCAAGGGAAAAACTATAAATGCGTAACACAACGATTGTGAACATAAAGCAAGAGATATAACAACAACACTGGCAAGTCACCATATGGGGACAAAAATAGTTCTAAACAGCATTAGATTATGTGAAGTGCCATACTATTCCTAAGTGCCTACTATTCCTAATTTACAATCAATGTTTTTTTACTGGCAAAGTGTGTCCAGTACTGGACACAGAACTGGGGTCCGGCAGGGCTTACCAGAACAAGACAGGTGTCCACCAGAGAGAAGGTTCCAGAACGGCCAATCCCCGCGCTGCAGTGCACTATAGCAGGCCCGTGTTCCTCCCCTAGGGATCCCGACTCTCGCACCTTGAACAGGAAGTTGAGGAACGACGCTGGGGATTCCGGAACACCGAAATCAGGCCAAGTGGTGTAATGAAAGTGATACACCTCCCTCTTCTCCCCCGTCTGAGAGAAAAACATTCAAGAAATGTATGAGATGTATTTGAGTGGATAATTAAAAAGGAGAATCAGAACTGAACCACTCTGGCACTGATCTGAAATCAGTCAAGCGGCTCAGATGACATCATGCCTGACAACTAAAGCAGCTGACTAACAAAAGGTCACAAAAAGTAAAAACCCTTATCGTCTGTCTGTGGTCTGTTATAGTCTGTGGTTTTAGCTTTAAAAAAATAAATAAAGGAACTTACTCTCTCAAGTGACTTATTACACCAAGTTTTCAGCAAAACTATTCTTAAAGCGAAAGATTTTTTGGGCGGGGTTTGTTGTGGGTCAATACAAATAAGCACAAGAATTTCTAAGTCACCAAGTGGGGATGGGACTACTGCCACATTCCCCTTCAAAATAAGAGCTCAACAACAAGAGGAAGGACTTACGTCAGCGTTCTCCAGCTCCAGTACTCTGGTTGTATAGTAGGATTTGATGTCCTCAGACACTAATGTCACCAGGAAGCGTGTGTCTCTGTATGACATTTTGCGCTCGTCCTGCATCGGCCAGTACTGGGCACACTTTTCCTGTCGGTCACAAGGAGGAAGGGTTGAAATATTCAGTTTTTATCCAGTCGTCATATTTAAAGACTTATCAAGGTAACTCTAACTTTTATCTAGATATTGAATCATAATTTCCCATGCCTACAAAAAAATATATAATATGGAAGAAAAAAAATGTTGGTCAAATATAAAAAATGATACCAAATCATGTGACTGTTGACATGCTGTATCTTTTCCCCAGTATGAGTCACAGTACAGCACAGAGCAGCCGCTGTCTTTACTGTGGTCATTGTGTTGTAAGTGGTGATTTTTAAGGCAAAGCTATCTTAACTCACTGATCCTTTCTCTATGACTCTGTTGAGCATGACGATGGCCTTAGTCTTCTGTTCCCAGATCATTAACCAGAAGTGTCCACATGTGTTCCTCAGAGGCCCCTGGACACACACATGTAGACATGCTTCATTAGAAACACTTTCCAAACAAAACCATACAACATACACATCCAACAACAACATTTACATGTATTCATTTAGCAGACGCTTTTATCCAAAGCGACTTACAAGAGAGAGCTTTTACAAAGAGCATCAGTCATACAGTCATACGTAGTTCACACTAAGAACAATGCCACATATAGGATTACCACACCGCATTTACCATGAAATTAGTAAACCAGTAAGAAGATGCATTATTTGCATTACATTTGAGTACATTACATTTGTTTTTGGTGCGGTGTAATATCAACATTGTATTGTTATTCTTTGCAGTCAGACATGAATATATAAGTCTGTTACATAACGGGTGAGGTGTCAGCCAGGCATCTTCAATCATCAACATTTGATTCCCTATTGTTCCACATATTCCAAGTTTGCTTTCTGCCCATCTGCTCATCCTCTGTCCTTGATGAACCTCTGATGAGTGAGGAGCATTAAACTGAGCTCACACAGAGCTGTGGGGGAGTCCCAGCCCTTAACGAGATATTGTGGGTATTGCTGATTGTCATGCAGTCCCACTTTTGCAACAGATCGCCTAACGTTAGTTTTTTGACCACAGAGACTACCCGCTTAAGTTATTAAAAAAACTAAACATTCAGGGCTGAAGCACCAGAAGCCCCCCCCTGCATACCTACCCCAGACCCCAATAGTAAATAAAAATAAAACATTTACCTGAGTTAAAATGTAACTTCTTTGGGCTTCTTCCATGACAACTAAACTTGCATTGATGTAGTCGTTGTCCGAGTTCTTCAGTTTGACTCGACTGTGATCAACTAAGAGGAAAAGACAACAAAATCATAATTACTTGTCTTATTCATCAACTATTTTGAAATTGGGATCCTGCTGATAAATGGTTTACGTTAAAAATGTCATCAGTCAAGTGTAGCGATGCTTGATAGCAGCTGTCTTAGTAACTTACACGGGCTCACATCTCTATATCTGTTTCTGTTCCGATTTTCTGGATATTTTGCAACTTTAAACGGACATTCATGGGACTGATTCCGAATTTCCTGTGGACAAAAACACAAGGCGTTTGATATAGAAGTACTTTAGATGTAGCTTTTAAACTAACTATTACAGTCGTTTGATAATGTTGCTAAAAAGCATCTACAAATTTGCTCCGCACGTTTTTGGCTGTAGCTACACTTTTAAATAAAATATATACATTGAAATAATAATAAATGTTGGGTAAAGTGCCAAAAAATATGTTTTTTTTAAACGACACTGTTCATTGCGTATTGTTTGGTGCTGATGTAAGATATTAAAGATCATTTATTTTAAGTTGGTAGATAAACCAAGTAGTTGTCCAACAAAGCACGTGAACTGGTAACCAAGTGACGTCATATGCGCACGTTGTTGTTTCACTAACTAGTTAAGCCTCGCGCTAGTAGCCACATTAGCCTAAACAGGCTAACTAAACAACTTAACACGCAACATAAGTCATGTGTTTCACTAACGTCTAGTAATATTTAAATCATAATCACATCTAAAAGCAGATATCTAGCTAGTTAATGATAAGTGGTCGTATTAAATAGCTGTCAGCTGCTGAGCAAGTAGTAACAGAAATGGTAGCTAGCTACTTTAGCTTTAGTTGGCTAGCCTAAAACACTTACTATGTATAGATTCTGCCACCGGCCGTCTGAATCCATGTCTTCAAATTCCTGTTCCATGTCTAAGTGACAGTCCAAGGCAATTAATTAAAATAAAAAACAAAATGTAAGGTTCTTATTTAACTCATCCCTTCTTATTATAAGTCATTTGGAAAGTAGCTTACTGACGGTTTGTGTATTTGACGTCTCATATAAAACTAATGTGCGCATGCGCTGAATAAGGGTCCTTCCTCAGTAAAACGGAGATATTAAATATTCCTACATGAAACAAAAAGTTATTAAACATATGAATGCTTAGGCAATGTTATTAATCTGTTCATCACTAAAAACTATTGTTTCATTCCCATTCTGGGGTTGTAATGAAGATCGTCTATGATTCCTCTGCGACACTACAATGTAATATCTCTGGATGTCTCTGTCATTCGTTATGCATTCATTTAGTCTGTAATAAATAAATAAATAATCCTGTTCACACCTTCCAAAATTCCTGTTTATTCCCTGGTCAATAAATGTGCGACTTTAAATGAACTACTCCTATAATAATTCGAAGTAGTTTGCTGCTTGATTCAATTGATCGTGACAACACTATAAAATTAACTAAATGAAATAATTATTTATAAAATCCTTTAACTCGTCGTGAAAGACTACAGAGGACGGAGGATGAGTGAGGTTTTAATGAAGAAAGCACTCCACCTAAAGCTGTAAAGCGGAACTGATGTTCAGCATCATGTTTCCACTGACGTTATTTAATGTGGGAACTATTTTAGAAAGAAATGGCGCCGATCACCGAAAGCTGAAGAATTGTACAAAAAAAGTAAATTTTTACTTAGTTTTGTACATCTTGTGAAAATTATCCAATAACATTTAAGAAATTTGCTCTGCAACTATGTTTGTTGCACGAAGTATTGCTGCGGACCATAAAGACCTTATCCACGATGTGTCTTATGATTTCCACGGCCGGAGAATGGCGACATGTTCCAGTGACCAAAGTGTCAAGGTAACATCTGCAAGATAGTTTACAAGAAATCACAGTTAGTTAACCAACCATCTTATTTTCATAACCAGATCTTTTTGCCTGTGTTTAATCAAGAAACTTTGCTGGTTGTGGGAAAATAACATGACATGTATCCTTCATTTCAGGTTTGGGACAAAAGTGACAGTGGGGAGTGGAACTGTACAGCTAGTTGGAAGGTAAATTAAAAAAGGCGTCTTATAATCACACTGTCTAGATGCTTTATTATAGTATTTATATTACCTTTTCATCACCAGTACATATGCTGACAGCTAAAACATGAAATGGGTAAACAATACATGATTATAAATAAATGCATGTTCAGAATTTCACACGTGTGTGTACTTTAAGACCCACAGTGGATCGGTGTGGCGTGTGACCTGGGCTCACCCTGAGTTTGGACAAGTCTTGGCCTCCTGCTCCTTTGACCGGACAGCAGCGGTCTGGGAGGAGATAGTTGGCGAGTCCAACGACAAACAGCGTGGACTCAGCCACTGGGTAAGGATGAGAGGAGGCCACATGGCCCACAGCTCACCTACATTGTTAGTGTACTCTAAAGGAAAACCTGGAACAATTTTTCGGAAAAAACGTTACGTATATAAATGCAGTAACCATCACTTTAAAAACAATAATAATTACAGTGTAAAAAATATAAATAAGAGCAGGCAAGAAAATTATATTAGCTGGATGCATTTTCAGTAGAGGAACTACTAGTTCTTACTACTAGTACCTATTTCATCCCTCACATTTGCCCTTGTCCCCAGATCAAGAGGACCACGCTAGTTGACAGCCGGACGTCGGTCACCGACGTGAAGTTTGCTCCCAAGCACATGGGCCTCATGCTGACCACCTGCTCTGCAGATGGTGTGGTGAGGATATACGAGGCTCCTGATGTGATGAACCTGAGCCAGTGGTCCTTACAGCACGAGATCTCATGCAAGCTCAGCTGTTCCTGCATCTCCTGGAACCCATCCAGGTCTGGAACATCCTCACCTCCACACAGCCTCTTGACAGGAACACCTCACCTCCACACAGCCTCTTGACAGGAACACCTCACCTCCACAGGGCCTCTTGACAGGAACATCCTCACCTCCACACAGCCTCTTGACAGGAACACCTCACCTCCACACAGCCTCTTGACAGGAACACCTCACCTCCACACAGCCTCTTGACAGGAACACCTCACCTCCACAGGGCCTCTTGACAGGAACACCTCACCTCCACACAGCCTCTTGACAGGAACACCTCACCTCCACAGGGCCTCTTGACAGGAACACCTCACCTCCACACAGCCTCTTGACAGGAACACCTCACCTCCACACAGCCTCTTGACAGGAACACCTCACCTCCACAGGGCCTCTTGACAGGAACATTCAAAAACATTATTAAAGGCAGTACCGAATCCGTATAACGATTGATTCAAAAGTAAACACAGTATATCAAAAGATAGATAGATAGACAGACAGATCTAGATAGACATACAGATCTTTATTTGTCATTATTTCAAGGTACAACCAAATGAAAAGGAGCTCGTGAAGGAGCTTTTTAGATTTGGATCAAATGTGTGTTAGAAGATTGTTTGGTTTTCATTCTCTCCAAATACACCAGTAGATGGCACAGTGCTCAACACAAAAGGTCTTCTTTTCCCTGTGTCTGTTTAAAATAGACATGGGTGGGGGGGTGGGGGGGTGGTTAAAATACAAAAAGAACTGTAATCTTGTGTCGGGACATGAACAGCTGGTCCTTTTTGAATTTCTGTGAGTCATGTCCGTCTTATTTTGTTTTTGCAGCTCTCGTGCCCATCCTCCCATGATAGCTGTGGGCAGTGACGATAGCAACACTGCCTACAGCGGTAAAGTTCAGATCTACGAATATGTAGAAAACACAAGGTTGGTGCTGCAGCTTTTCTCCTCTCTCAGATTGTAGGCTTGATACTGTGTTTTAATTGGCTGTCAAAGCCATCGTGTTGGTTGTTCAAGGATGTAAAAACATATTCTGATTGGCTGACTTCCGTTCACAGGAAGTACGCCAAGGTGGAGACTCTGATGGCAGTGACGGACCCCGTACATGACATTGCCTTCGCGCCAAACCTGGGACGTTCTTTCCATGTGCTCGCCATAGCAACCAAAGACGTGCGCATCTTCAAGCTTATACCCATGAGGTATGTTTACGCTTATGCTGTCACTCACTCTCCTACAATACAATCTAGACAAGTGGTGGATTTCTACCAGATTCAAGAAGAGAACCGAGTGCAGCACTGAGAACTTGCGGTTCTGTATCTGGGTTCTCTGCAGGAAGGAGTCTTCTTCTTCTGGCCCCACCAAGCTGGAGGTGCAGCTTCAGGCTCAGTTCGACGGGCACAACTCTCAGGTGTGGAGGGTCAGCTGGAACATCACCAGCACCCTGCTGGCCTCGTCAGGGGATGACGGATGTGTCCGTCTTTGGAAAGGTACGAGTGCTGAACAGGAACCAAAACACAACCCTGGCCTGCTGTGGAAAGCGCCATAAACTCTTAAGCACTATCTAATTTTCCCTTTTGAAAATAATTGGGGTCAAACTCACATTTAGCTTTTTTGTGCTTGAACGGTATGTTTCCTTTTTTAAGACTGGCTAACGTGTGTTGATTGGTTGCAGACGTTTACCTTAGGACACATTAAAAAAACATCCCCATACATTGAACAAAGTTGAACTTGGGAAGTAATGAGGTGCTTCTGGGTCTTTTTCTAGCCAACTACATGGACAACTGGAAGTGCACTGGCATCCTGAGGGGTGACGGGAGTCCGGTGAATGGAGCCGCTGGGCAGGCTGGCACCCCTGGTGCAGTCAGCACACCTGGAGGTCCTGTTACCCAGAATGCTCTGCAAGCTGTTGCTGGGAGGTAGGTGTGGACCGATACTGGCACCGTGTGCTATGTGAAAACAGTTGAATGTTAATGGATACAATCTTAACTGAGGATTTGTTTGTGAAGCCAAGAGAATGGACTGCAATGTATTATTACTTATTAAAGCGTAACCTCACCCACATCATTACTAATACTAGTTTCTGCAATTATCAGTGGACAAAAGATTTGGTCATCTTCTTTTTTGTGTGTCTGTGTGTGTGTGTGTGTATTAATACACCCCTCCCTGATATGTGTAGACGCAGTGGGTAATGTGACATTAGGTTAGTTCAGGTTTGTTGCCTTTTGCTTGTTGTGGTTTTCTCACTAAACATTGTGCTCTGCTTGTGTTGTCTCCTGTAACAGAAAGAAAGCCCAACTGATGCCTGGCTAGTGGAATGGCCACTGTATTTTCTGCTTGTTGCATGGACGCACACACACACATACACACACACACACAAGCATACACACACAGATGATTTAATAGAGGACATCTCTGATGAAACTCCTTGAGGATATTCAAGCACTTTGTAGTATTCATCAATGAAGAATGGATTTCCAGACCAATGATTAGTTCCCAGCCTTGTTGTCAGTACAGCAGGTTTGACAGTAGGGACAGATGTGAAGAAGTGTCTCAAAGTAACGGGGACGGGGGCCCATTTATTCATCTGGACATTTCATTTTACACACCACAATGTTGCGAAAATCAACTAATCTAACACATATTTAGGGGTTTAAAAAGATGGTGTGAAGTAGTTTGGGCCTCAGACATATTTCTGAAACATAGAAAACGAAATATATTTTTGGGGTTAGACATCACAGTAAAAGGAAAGTGAAACAGTCGACTGTTCAAACTGTTGTTTTCTTCAAAGCATCTTGAACTGCTTTCATCAAAACAGATTTTCAAGTCAAGTGTCTTTGACCAGAATGTGGAGAGTGAATGTGATTCTGAAAGTGTGTCTCTGTTTAAAATATACATTTGTAAACACAGAAACAGTTATAGGAACATTCCACACTTGTCTGTGTGGCCATGTTAAGACAACTTTGACAGTCTTAAGGTATTTGGATATTCTTGAAATATTTGGGCCAAACCTTGGGTTATATTTCAGTTTTTTTGTGTGAAAAATCCGTGGACCACAACTTAAAGAACTACAGCAAATATCGAAATAGGGAGATAATTAAACGGATAGCAGTGGCCTTGTTTGTGTGTTACATGTTTGTAGACATTCCTCTCAATCTGCATTGATATGTTTGTGAATTCATGACTAACAATCTAATCAATTGACAGTTGGAAGTTAAGTACATTGACATAGTTCAATAAATTTGCTTGATTGACAAAATGCTTGCCACAGTTGATTTGTCACATTAGTTGTGCGTGTCATAAACCTGATTCACATTCATTTATTTGTGGTTATTTTATCAGAGTTAACTTGGACTCGTCAAGGACTGGATCAAAGCAAAGCTATCTCCACCTGTCTCCATCTCTCATAGAGACAGCATGTGACTCTGACTCCACTAACATGCAGCTCCTTTGAGAGTCAAGTATTCATCAAACCCTGTTAACCAACAGTGAGAATATGAGTAGGATCACTACTAATTATAAAGAAAAACAACAAATAGCTATTAGGTACAAGTGTGTGTACACGTGAGAAATACTCATAAGACGTTATTCAAATGTACTCCAGGCATTCAAACTACTATTCACATTACTTGGACAAAGCAGGTTTTGCTGGGAAATGGAAAGAATGATGTCTCAAATACATGACTGAACTGGTCTGTGGCCCCAAATAACAAACTTCCACTCTAAATTATGGAAATCCCCCAGAGTGAACAGACCCCACAGATCAATCACTTCACATTTGAAGTCCTGTTCAATTGCAGCATAAACCAATCAGGGAAAATCATCTCCCAGGAATCACTGAAAACTGGACCTAGTGTAAACCGTTAGGTTAAAAACCATAACGGACATTAATGTGGCTATTTCTTCCTGTTTGCAATATTTAATTGTGAAATAAATGTATACAATTGTTAAACTGAATTATTTAGTATTTTTTTTAATAATAATAATTATTGTAATGATCAGGAATATTTCCCCCCCACGTTACTATGCCTTTACAAACTATGTCGTGCTCTGATACTCCTACTCTGCAGATGTCGCTACAGCATTTTCCAAATTATTCATATTGAGCTGAGACAAAGTACCCTCCAGAGTTTATGCAGTGTGGAGTTCAGCTGCTGAGTGAGGTGCATGGTGAGGTGCAGTCTAGACGCACTGACCCCCTCCTCGCGCTCTGGAACGCTGCGACATTGTTTCCCTGTGGGACCTGAGAAGGCGCGCGCTCCAGGAGAAGGCTGCAAAAATGTAAGGGTTTTATCATCGTCCTAACTTGTTTTTATATGTGTTAATAATATGGTGGTCGACTGGAGATGAGGGGGTGCTGCAGTACTGCTGAAGACAACCAAAGTTGTCCAGACTGAGACTCAGTCTGCAGTAAAAATGAAAACAGGATCAAGTTCTTAAAGGGAACGTTTTCAAATAGCTTTGACATCCTTTTGCAAACAGTACAGCAATAATACGATCTTAACTTCAACTGAAATATTTATTTTTGCACACAATTACAGTTGAATGTATTTCTTTCGTTATCGTTTTTGTGGCATAAAAAAAAAGTTTTGCACTGGTAATTGCGGTTTACATACAGCATGCAGAACTTTTCCCAACTTCAGGTAGGCCACACTCCGTACGATGCAATGAAAAACGTTATTGCGTAGTTTAAACAAACATAACAAACAGGCCATATTAAAAAAACATTAACAAACATAAAACCGATATGTTGCGCGTTTGTCACGTGATTCCTTTTTTACATCATGTTAATCGCATGTTATAAAGTTATACATATCTGGGATGTGCAGCCAATTGCAACCAAAAGCACAGGAAATTACAAACAGTAATGTTGAAATGTAGGGATGTTAATTTAAGGATACTGGAGAGTAAATGGATATTAGGATTGGGTGTGGCTTATCGGTTGTATTTATCATAACAACTGCTGATAGAGAACAGCTGCAGCCAAACTAATTCAGCTATACAAAATAATTGTACTTCGTTTTTAACGAAGCTGACATGCTTTTGCTTGTTAATCATCTGCTAATTAAACGGAATAAACTCACCACAGTGGTTGCCAATTAATTAGCAGAGCAGTGTTTCAAACACGAAACATTTCAATTACAGAAGGTTACTTGTCTCTTAGAGATGATTAATGATAGTGTCAAAAAAGAGAAGACTTTTAAAAGAAGAGGGAAAGTATTCAAACAGTATTTAGAAGGAAACAGAGAAAAGTAAACCAGAGTTTGGTGTCTGTCCTTAAACAAGGCACTGTCTCAAGTCAACCAGGCCCATGGTTGCACATGACATCATCAGAACCCTGAATGCTCTGAGGATGGCTGGCATGTCAGCTGTAAACCAATCAGACGCTCTTCAGAACATTTCATCCCCACCCTCCTGTTCCCCACCCACCTCTCCAGTGACGTCCCACCAGTGTCAGACTGAACGAGCGCACCCCAAGCCCATCCATTATCACCAGTGTTGTTTCAGCCACATACATGGCCATGTTTTTTATAGGGGGATGGGGGGGGGGGTGGTCGAGGGGAGTCGAGTCTGTCAGTTAGGGTGTCGGATTAGTAATCAGAAGGTCCCTGGTTCGAATCCTGGCTGTGTCAACATGAAGATGTGTCCTTGGGCAAGGCACTTCACCCTACTTCCTCCAGGGGGAATTACCCTGTACTGTGCTGTAAGTCTGTCTGGATAAGAGCGTCACCCTGGTGGGCCTGTCGTTCCTTCCCCCAGATTTGGGCTGTTCCTGGGGTCTTTCTTTAGGTGGACTCCCTGCAGGGTGATCATACTTTTGGGTCCATCAGGATCAATCTCCCTCCCCTCCTGAACTGCATACTTCAGACAGTAGTGTCAGTTGCCCACATCCTCCTCCATATGTGGCAGATCTGAGTCACAGGAGTGAGAAACAATTCAGGAGGACTGCTGCTGTCCCTGATGCTGTCCCTGCTGCTCTCCCTGATGCTGTCCCTGATGCTGTCCCTGCTGCTCTCCCTGATGCTGTCCCTGCTGCTGTCCCTGCTGCTCTCCCTGATGCTGTCTCTGGTGCTGTCCCTGCTGCTGTCCCTACTGCTCTCCCTGATGCTGTCCCTGCTGCTGTCCCTGCTGCTGTCCCTACTGCTCTCCCTGATGCTGTCTCTGGTGCTGTCCCTGCTGCTGTCCCTGATGCTCTCCCTGATGCTGTCCCTGCTGCTGTCCCTACTGCTCTCCCTGATGCTGTCCCTGCTGCTGTCCCTACTGCTCTCCCTGATGCTGTCTCTGGTGCTGTCCCTGCTGCTGTCCCTGATGCTGTCCCTGATGCTGTCCCTGCTGCTGTCCCTGGTGCTGTCCCTGCTGCTGTCCCTGGTGCTGTCCCTGCTGCTGTCCCTGCTGCTGTCCCTGGTGCTGTCCCTGCTGCTGTCCCTGCTGCTGTCCCTGATGCTGTCCCTGCTGCTGTCCCTGCTGCTGTCCCTGCTGCTGTCCCTACTGCTCTCCCTGATGCTGTCCCTGCTGCTGTCCCTGATGCTGTCCCTGCTGCTGTCCCTGGTGCTGTCCCTGCTGCTGTCCCTGGTGCTGTCCCTGCTGCTGTCCCTGCTGCTGTCCCTGGTGCTGTCCCTGCTGCTGTCCCTGGTGCTGTCCCTGCTGCTGTCCCTGCTGCTGTCCCTGATGCTGTCCCTGCTGCTGTCCCTGGTGCTGTCCCTGATGCTGTCCCTGCTGCTGTCCCTACTGCTCTCCCTGATGCTGTCTCTGGTGCTGTCCCTGCTGCTGTCCCTGCTGCTGTCCCTGGTGCTGTCCCTGCTGCTCTCCCTGATGCTGTCCCTGCTGCTGTCCCTGGTGCTGTCCCTGCTGCTGTCTCTGGTGCTGTCCCTGCTGCTGTCCCTGGTGCTGTCCCTGCTGCTGTCTCTGGTGCTGTCCCTGCTGCTGTCCCTGCTGCTGTCCCTGCTGCTGTCCCTGATGCTGTCCCTGCTGCTGTCCCTGCTGCTGTCCCTGCTGCTGTCCCTGCTGCTGTCCCTACTGCTGTCCCTGATGCTGTCCCTGCTGCTGTCCCTGGTGCTGTCCCTGATGCTGTCCCTGCTGCTGTCCCTACTGCTCTCCCTGCTGCTGTCCCTGGTGCTGTCCCTGCTGCTCTCCCTGGTGCTGTCCCTGCTGCTGTCCCTACTGCTCTCCCTGCTGCTGTCCCTGGTGCTGTCCCTGCTGCTCTCCCTGGTGCTGTCCCTGCTGCTGTCCCTACTGCTGTCCCTGGTGCTGGGAGAGCTGGGAAGACCTCTGAGGCTGTCGCACACTGCTGAGGAAATACTGAGTCAGTGACAAATGTCCTGGAGGGTCAGATGGCTCAGCGGGTTAAGGCGTTAACCTCATGATCAGAAGGTTGTGAGATCGAACCCCAGCTGTGGCTATGTGACGTTGTGTCCTTGGGCAAGGCACTTCACCCTACTTGCTTCAGGGAGAATGTCCCTGCACTTACTGTAAGTCGCTTTGGATAAAAGCGTTTAAATGACGCCTACAACAACAACCTAAACTGGAACTCATTTGAATCTGCCGTACGTTTTACATCAAAATATATATATTATTATAATTTGCTTGGGGAAATGTTGTTTGATGACTGTGGGAAACAGAATAAGGATTCTATGTATTATAAGGCGAGTTTAACTCTCATAGATACAGTGATTGGATGTCAGACGCGCCAGTGAGCCCGGCTGCAGTTAGGTTGAGCTTCAGTGAGGCTGCAGTCTGCCAGCCTGACAACCAGGACCCATGCAGGCAGACAGACAGAGAGAGCAGCAGGATTATTTCCAGACAGTTTTATTTTTAGCCTCACCAGGCAGCCTTCCCAGTCTTTACAAAGAGCCTGTGAGAATGCAACCCAACAAATCCTGATCGGTCTAGAGAACCAGCCTTTGTATCAGAAAATCCTAAATCCGACTTCCTTGGCTGGAGACCACATATTTTATGCAAGCGCTCGGACTGTTGTGGAGGTTAGGGATATTTTGGGATATGACACTGAGGGTTATTCAGAGTTTTATATAGGAGTCACTTAACATGGCATAACATGTCATGGTTTATCTCCTGAATGTAGGACTAAATGTTCGTTGTTTGTCCTTTTAGGAGGCATCGATGGTAGAATGATGCATTTCTTCATATAATGTTGTTAACAATGTTACGGCCCAGTTGTATTGGCAGCCATATATGCATCATGTAGGGTTCGAGTGCCATGTGTTATGTGTGAAAACATCCTCATGCATTAAGTATGTCTGTCAGTGTTAGCTGTGTCTAACAGAAAATATTTATAATACAAGTATTCATTAGTATTCATTCCAAGTCAGTCATCTAAATCATGTTTCATACACGTCTTTAATTTAGCAATGTGAAGCTTCATTTACATGGATTTGATGATTAGCTGGCATGAACACATTTGACCTTCCTGCTATTGTGTCTGAGAGATTAGAACCATTGAAATAATTAATTTCCAGGAAGTATGTCTGAAAAGGTACCAGCAAATCCTGCTCTCTAGTGTGTGATAGGAGCTTCAAAACTGTTTCCAAGGACCTTTTTGAGTCTGTGAGCAGCAGAGAGCTGCAGCGATGGTGAATGTAGAGTAGCTTAAACTCAGTGGGATATTTGTGAGTGAAATTGAGAGTCTGATCACGCAGACATTTCCAAATTTTACCTTCCATTTGCAAACAATTTGACAAAAACAATTTTATCAAAATAACATCTCTTTCCCCATGTTCCATAAGTAGGAACTAATTCACTAATCCATTGTCATGTCAGTGGTGTTGTACTGCTAACTAAACTATAACCATTGGTTAAGATCTCAGACCAATATGGTTGTATCATTTAGCTGCGCCATCCAATCACTAACCAGGACACTTTAAAAAAAGTCGTGTTCAGAATCATAGCACCTGCTCTGGTAGCTATTGAATTACACAGCGCTAAGATACAGGAACCTCTTCACCAAGACTTAGAACTTCCATTAGTTACACATTAAAGTACCAATACGTCTGGTAAGCACACCAAACCAGACAGATACAGTAATTGTATATTGTGAAATCTGCTGTGTCTTCATCTGTCACTGACAGACGGTGAACTAACACACCAGACAGATTCATAAGATCCAGTCAATGCTTGGATGCGTCTCTTCAATGCATCTCACACTCTTGCCTTGTCATGTTCTTCCTAACTGCATAGAAAGATAAGAAAATCCTTTATTTGTCCTGCAGTAGGGGACATTGCAGCAGTAATGGCCATGAGTCCGTATGAGGAAACTGCCCAAGTGAGAGAAGGGGTGGAGAGACAGAACATGTCAGTCAGCAGAGCTTTGGTATTTAACAAGAGCAAACGAGGGAGTGGAGAGCACATGTCGGCATTCCTGGGACATAGCAGGGAAGCCTTTTGACGCAGAGGAGGGAATGTCTGACGTGTGTTGGCTGGCAGACTGGTCTGGCCCTGTTGGTCAGCTGTTGTCCTGTCTCATGCCCAGCATCCGGACACATGGCCCAGTTCAGATATGGGTCCTCTCAAGTGAAAGGTTGTTGTTAGGCGTTCCACTCATGGTTGTAGTATTTCTGAAGGTTAATGAATTAGGAGATGTGGAGGTTTAAGAGCGGTAGTAATGTCTGATCAACTCTGGGGGTGGAAAGAATCGTATAATTGTTTTCTTTTTCAAATGTGTTAATGATTTTATTTATGAGAAAATATATAAATAGGCCTTCCTGTTATTCACAACCATTTAGCATCAGTATAATCAAAGTCTGTTGCTCTGAGAGGTTTGGGTGTATTTTTTTTAATGTCTGTTTTCTGTGATTCTGTCTGCAGTTTTCGGGTATAGCAGAAATCAAAGGGCCATAAGAAAGTATTTGGTCTGGAGTACACTGATTGTAAATCTGTTTTTTTAAACTGTACATAACCCTGACTGAAATAAAGAAGCATATATTAATGGATAATGAACACTCATTATGTGGAAAACACTTCCTCCTGTTCATTATTTTTTTTCTTAGAATTGGAATTTCTATAAACACATGGGTGAACTATGCTGGAAACCAATTAGCAAATGAGGCTTAGTGTTAAGGTCAGCATATGTACAGTATTAGAATAGTCAGACCTGGACCCTAGCTTGCAGTATGTGGTGTAATGGGGCTGTTGATTGTAAGTGGTTGGTTGTTGGATGCTTGAACATATGGCTTGGACATGGACTGAACGACGATTCTCCACAGGAGAGCCCGGATGGGACAGACAGATGGAACGGCTCAGGGCGAGAGGGAGAGAGAGAGAGAGAGACAGAGAGAGAGAGACAGAGAATAAGAGAGAAAGAGAGAGAGAGACAGAGAGAATAAGAGAGACAGAGACAGAGAGGCAGAGACAGAGAGAATAAAAGAGAGAGTGACAGAGAGAGAGGCAGAGAGACAGAGACAGAGAGGGAGAGAGAGAGAATAAGAGAGAGACAGAGAGAGACAGAGAGAGACAGAGAGAGACAGAGAGAGACAGAGAGAGACAGAGAGAGACAGAGAAAGACAGAGAAAGACAGAGAGAGACAGAGAATAAGAGAGACCGAGAGAGAGAGACAGAGACAGAGCGAATAAGAGAGAGAGAGAGACAGAGAGAGAGAATAAGAGAGAGAGAGAGACAGAGAGAGAGAATAAGAGAGAGACAGAGAGAACAAGAGAGAGAGAGAGAGACTGGGAGAGATTGAGAGAGATGGAGAGAGAGAGATTGAGATGCAGAGAAAGGTAGAGAGAATGAGAAAGATGGAGAGAGAGGGGGGATAGAGAGAAAGAAGGAGAGAGAGAGAGAATGAGAGGCGGTAGAGTCTGCAGATAAGGCCACTCTTCCAGCCTGTGTGGGTATACATGTAGTGTGTATGTGATTGTGTGTCAGCATTTCAGCCTGTCTTATCTATCAGTTTGGTCTTTCTATTTGTGGCAGTCTGTCGGCGCAGCTGGAATCATGTGAGTAGATGTACAGATCTTTTGAGCTTGTCTGAAGTCCTGTGCCAAACAGCAGCGCATGTCGAGACATCTGTGGACAAATTGCTTTAAATAGCAACGTTTAACTTTACACCACTTAAACGCAATACATACACTGTATGTGACAAACACCCACAGAACCTACGTTCCAGGTCGTAGTGCCACGAGGACAAACGTGTCCTCAAGCATTGTAGCAGACTCTGTTGGCATGGTTTCAGTTCTGCTGCTCGTCAGAGAAAGTACACAGCCTTACAAGCCCTCATTCTTCAAGCTGAACACTGTGTACAACGTTGGCTCTGTCTGGTCTGTCTGTCTCTGTCTGTCTCTGTCTGTCTCTGTCTGTCTCTGTCTGTCTCTGTCTGTCTCTGTCTGTCTCTGTCTGTCTCTGTCTCTGTCTGTCTCTGTCTGTCTCTGTCTGTCTCTGTCTGTCTCTGTCTGTCTCTGTCTGTCTCTGTCTGTCTCTGTCTGTCTCTGTCTGTCTCTGTCTGTCTCTGTCTGTCTCTGTGTATCTGTCTCTATGTATCTGTCTCTATGTATCTGTCTCTATGTATCTGTCTCTATGTATCTGTCTGTCTCTGTCTGTCTCTGTCTGTCATATTTCTTTGTGTATCTCCATCTGCTGTGGTCTCAGTGTTTGTCAATAGGATAGGGGTGGCGCATGCTCAGACAGCCCCTGTCTGTATCTCTGTAAATGCTTTCATACACAATCATAATACCTTAAGGGAATTGTATGGATCATCTATAACCACTCTGGATTGATCAGTCTGGAATATCCCAGTGGAGACAGGGAGGTAGAAGATGTGGATGATTCTTGCATTTGTCTCATTTTGACACTGATGTCACTGTGAGTGTTAAAGGCTTCTGGAAGCTGCGATGGCTGATACAGACTTATCTGCCTGGTAGCTCCTCCTCCTCTTCTTACAGAGGTTTATTCTGCTGAAACATATATATATATATTTTTTTTTTTTATTATATATTTTTTTGATCAGCAAAGTGTACAATTGACAGGATAAAAAAAAAAATATATACCTTAACGGTGACAACACCATAGCAACCTGTTCACCAGGGTAACCGTGTCTGTAGCTTATGGAGGCTTTTGCATCGTGTAGCATTACCAGCTAAATCCACCTCGGCAGTATAAGCCCTCCTCCCACCCAGCCTATTCTGAGTCAGTAGCGTGTGCACTGTGTGTGACCTCTTCACCACGCCATGTGCTGCAGTGCTGCAGTCAATGACCCGCTGTCTAGACGGTGTGAGTGCGAATGCCACCGGGAGAGGCTGCCCATTGATTGGCTGGGAAGCTGACACCTCAGTATCGCCCCGGGACACAAGGGAGGGGGGGAGGGTGGGGGGGGGGGGGGGGGGGAGGTGGTGTAGAGGAGGAGGGGAGGTGAGCTTGTGATGGCGAGAGACAGAGAGAGAGAGAGAGAAAGAGAGGGAGAGTGTGGGGCAGGCATATGGAAAATCCTACGCAGTTAATGTCAGTTCCTGGCTCTCGTTGCACACGCCTGTTCACCCACATCATGCTAGACACACAGTTCAGTGGTAAACGTGTGCCGGATGACCATGCTGCAGTGTTTCAGAGCCTGTCTGTGTCCACGGTGCCTTGTCTGCTTATCCAAGTTCTCTGTATTTTTCTTTTCATCATGAAAGAAAAAGCCGGAGTTGGAAAAAATACAGTTTTTTTTTTACTTCAGCTACACCCACACACCCTTAGCTAAAAGGATTCAAATTAACTGTGGTAATAATGGTACCAGACATGTTTTGTTTATTAGGTTTCCATATCTGACACTTATTATTACACTTGTTGTTATTATTATTGAAGGGGTTCAGCGCTTGTAGATGCACCATTTGCCTGCAGTGTGTATATTTTGTCCTACTTCAATTATAATTCTTCATGCTGGCTTGTATTAGATATTCTCTCCTGTGCTGGTTCAGTCACAGGTACTTCAATAAGGTACCTCCGTTTTGGTTGTAGAAGCTCTCATGAAGCCCCCCCCCCCCCCCCCCCCCCCAACAATTTAACCAACTAGAAAATATTAGCAAAATGCAATTTGTTATTGCATTTATTCTTGCAATTTAATCAGTGAAGCGTGTAATTAAGTTTTACCCTCTTGTCATTAATATTGTGTTTGAGATGGAGTGTCACGTCTTACCCTACCTGGATCCCCTTAACATGTCAGTCAGGTAGTTTCATCAGCCCTTAACTATTGGGTTTCTTTGGGCACCTTGAAACATTATGTTCAAGTGTCAACTCCAGTGGATATTGTGTTCTGTGTTTCTTGTGCATTGTGTTTTATTGATTTTAGTTGTGCATTATTTTATGTGAATCACTTGGGATCAACTGAAGTTGTTTTAAAGGAGCTATATAAATAAATATGAAATTGAATTGAATCAAGGCTAAAGCTTTGATGGGTGAACCATTTGGCATGATCAAAGCAGAGACAATCTATCAAATGATTCATCCATGCATTGATCCATCCATCTACCCCATTAGAAAAGAGGTCATTAGAAAAGAGGCACTCTTGTCCATATGGTGTAATGTGCCACTCAATCCAAAGCCTGATCACAGCATGGTAAACACTCAGAAGGACTTTTCTGCTCAGAGACAGATTGGTAGCTGTGTATATCCTTCTTATTGAACCTCTCTAACTCTACATGATGGGTATTCATATAGAGTTGATTAGAACTTTGTTTTCTACAACAGCATTCACTTTTCTCGGAAGGCTTTCTGATAGACGTTGGAACATTGATGCGGGATTTGATTCCATTCAGCCACGAGCATTAGAGAGGTTGGGCAATGATGTTGGGTGCTTAGACAGGCTTACAGATGGCATTAGAATTGATCCCAAATGTGTTTGGTGGTGTTAAGGTCAGAGATCTGTACAGGCCGGTCAAGTTTTTCCACACCAAACTCAACAAAACTGTTCTGTGTGGGCTTAACCCAAATTGTTTCCACTAATTGTAAAGCGCAGAATTGTCTGGACATTTTATGCTTGGGCGTGACTTACCAACAGTAGAGACAAGGAGTCCAACCAAATACAATTCAAAACAGCCCCTATTGCTGATTGGCTTGATGATGCCCCTTGGTTAGTATAGGTGAAGTAGTCATAGATACCTGCAACAATTGCAGATGGTCTCGCTTGAATTCCTTCCCTTCACTTCTGCTCCGTCTGGTAAACCCTCTTTTCTTCCTGGTTCTTCTTTGAGGTCTTTGTTATTTCCAGTCTGGCACCCACATTAGCCAATCAGACTCTTAACACTGGTGCAGTGGCTTTGGACCGTGTACCTTCTGCTCTCTGCCCTTCCCCAGGGTGGAGTCAGCTCTAACCTGACACATACACATGGTACACACACACACATGCACACAAATACTCACAAAATGTTCAGTCAGTTTAAATCATTATTTTATGTAGTCACAGACGAGAGAATAAGTCAATAATGTTCTTGTTTGTGAACAAAGTACGAAGAGCCGAGCAAGATTTTAAGCGATTATATTTGTTTTTCAATTCTAAAATGGAATGGTTTTACCTGCCTTATATTAGCCTGTATTTAGTTACCCTGACCCATGAGTTTTATATTGTTATTTAAAATACAGAAAATCTATTATTGTAACATGACATTTTAGGTCAGGGATTTTTTTTTTCTAAGAAAAGAAACTTGCTTCAACCTATTCAACCTATTCAACCTCCAAACATAATATTTGGTAGATCCTGTCTAAGTCCATTTGTACCATCTTTGCACACAGGATCATTAAGGCCAGTTCTGTCCTCGTGTCCTCTCCTGGATGTTCATGGTTAGGGTGAACCGGTCTTCTGGACCACAGTTCTTATTCAGTACCACTGATTATTCATGAGATTGACTTCAAGACTTTAAATGTTCCCGTCAAACACTTGCAGGACATTTAAATGTTTGTTTTTTTTGGAGCCACTGTGAAAGTGTCTTTGGGATAATCTGTTTTATAATGTATTCTACTTCCTTGACTTACTCCATCTCTTTGTGCATTGATGTGACAGCGAGCCAGAGTTTCCCCTTGGGTGTCGATAAAGTATTTCTGATTCGGATGAATTGTCCTTAAAGGTTCATTTCCAGACACACTTCAGGTTTGGCAGACTGACTCCTGTCTTGGCACAGTCTCCTTTACAGGCCTTTGCT
Organism: Protosalanx chinensis; assembly: GCA_030340685.1. Lineage (NCBI taxonomy): Eukaryota > Metazoa > Chordata > Actinopteri > Osmeriformes > Salangidae > Protosalanx > Protosalanx chinensis. The sequence continues at coordinate 633,707 of CM059334.1, read as the reverse complement.
ATGCAAAGCTCTTGACATGGTTGACTGGGTCACCATCATGCCACTCCCAGCATCTGAACTCTGCAGCTCTCCGTGGCTCCTCCCACAAGCCTTCTCGTTTGAGCGCTGAGTTTTAAGGAACCTTCTGGTAACAGTCCCTGAGAGACAGGATCCAGTTTCCACTTCCTCTTTTGATCCACTTGTGCTCGCTGTAGTATCCCAAACTGAGATGTTGTTTTTACCCTAAACCTTTACCTTTACCTAATATAACCATTTGGAATGCATCATTCTAATTTGTAGAATACTCAAATGTTTCAGATCCAGATCCAGCCACTTTATGTATAAATAATATATATATATATAAAATAAAGTATGATAGTAACTCTATAATAATACGGCAAAATACTAGTAACCATATCCAACGGTATTTTACCCTCAAATTCTAAATTGTAATGCATTTACAGTCATTAACTGTTGAAAAATAATGAAGTGGAACTGTAAACGTTCCAGGACAATTCTTTATGGTAAAACAGGTTGGAAACATGATTGCCTCAGAGAGACACTCCTTTATATTCTGCCTCAGTTTCTGTCCAGTGTCAAATGGTGCCCAAGGTCTGCATGAGCAACAAGGAGTTTCAGTGCGTTAGCACAGGTTTCACCAGAAGAGTAACAAATATATTTCTTGCTTCTTCTTCTTTGCCAGTCCTGCCTGTCTTATCAGCCCATC
>CM059334.1:524441-632501 GCA_030340685.1 Protosalanx chinensis | reverse complement strand
GAAGGTTCTCTCACTGTACGTGAGGATGAAGGTTCTCTCACTGTATTGTGAGGATGAAGGTTCTCCCACTGTAATGTGAGGATGAAGGTTCTCTCCCTGTATTGTGAGGATGAAGGTTCTCTCACTGTAACGTGAGGATGAAGGTTCTCTCACTGTATTGTGAGGATGAAGGTTCTCCCACTGTAATGTGAGGATGAAGGTTCTCTCCCTGTATTGTGAGATGAAGGTTCTCCCACTGTAATGTGAGGATGAAGGTTCTCCCCACTGTATTGTGAGGATGAAGGTTCTCACATTATTTCACTTGTGGTGAGTTGGACCAGCAATATCCAGTCACATTGCATGAGCAAGATACAAAATGTTCTCTGTTCTGACTTGAGTGACGTGACTAGTGTTACTCTGCAGATGGTTCTCTGGAGCCATTTGTTGGTTTCAACATCTCTGCCACAGAAGATAATATATCTTAGTTTTTATATTTTTTATGTATGAATCCCTACTTAAAAGCAAGCAGTCATATTTCCATAAAATCTTTTGAGTTACAGCTTTGCCAAATACAGACTTGAGCACAGACTACACCCCAGTATGCAGTTTTAATATCTGATGTTGAACTGAAACTGGGGGAGGGTGGAAATTAGGACTCAGATTTCCAAGCCGGGTTCCTGAGAGAGAGAGCTATGAGGTAGAAAAGATTGTTTAAACAACTGGTCGGACTTTTCGAGCCAAGTTGAGCCAAACTCAGCATGGCTGAGAATGTTCTGGAGTCTTGATTCATTATGAAGGGAAATGAAACAGTGGAACATTCTCATCTCATTCTCATTTCCCAGGCATGTGATTTGGATAGCAGCTGGTCAGAGTGCATGATGGGAAATCTGTACCAGGCCAGTGAAGTGGCTCTGACAGGATTCTGTTTTGTCCACTCTTGTCAGTCATACAGCTAGTGTGATAAAAGGGTCAGGTCTCGATGATATAAACATCTTTAAAGGTCTGCAGTGTGATGGAAGGCACGTTGTCACATTCCAAGGCTACACACTGTCATATTCATATTTTTGTTAGTAATTTTATTCGAGGTTTTCATTGCCGTTTCCTGGCCTTGAAATCGTTTTGTTATGTCTCTGCATTTTGCCATTTTGTATGAAAACTGCTAATCATAAGTTGTTACAATGGAACAAAAATGTCAACATGTTGGTCAGGTTCTATGAGAAGGTGATGGTAAGGTTTGACTCTTTAAAAGAACTGAATGGTTGTATTGACCAAACAGTCAGGTGGCAGCAAGGTAAGGTCAGAATAATTATTAAATAATAATAATAAAATATTCTGAATCTGAATAGGTACTTGGCTATTATGTCTGCTGTTACTGTGCACTCTCATTGTCGGCCATCTTAGACCAACCAAGATCGTATCCTGAATCTTGTCTCCTTTCTATTATCCTTCAGTATATCTGAACAGCAACAACATGGAAATAATACACAACCCACTCACAGACAAAGAAGAAAATATATAATAATCCACAGAGAGAGACACCAGTGGAAAGGAAACAAATAGAGCAGAAAATGATCAATACCTGCAAGGTTAACTAGCGGTTAACTTGAGATGTCTGAGGTGGGTGTGGGTGTGTTGGGGGAGGGGTGTGGGGGGGTGTTGGGGGGGTGCGGGGGCAGAAAGAGGAAAGTATGGACAGGTCTGGTTAGGTATTCAGCTACACTTGTCAGTCTCCCTCAGTTCATACGAGTCAGGCGATGTGCCTCAGTGTTCATGGTCTGTTCCTACTGTATCACCTCATTAGGGATGGAGCGACAGACAGATGTGAGAAGGGGGGGGGTGGGAAGAGAGATGGGAGACAGTTAAGAGTAGTCGACAGGCACAATCACATTGGAGAGACACTGAAAAGGTTGAATACCTAGTCGGCGAGCAGCCCTTATGAATAAATATGGCAATTCTGATAGTTTGAGTCAGGGGACGAAGGTTTTAAGGTTTTGAGAGAAAGGAAGCGGAAGAGAGACAGAGACACACACATACACTGAGAGAGACAGAGAACTAGAGAGAGAGGGGGGGGGGAGAGAGAGAGAGACACATACACAGAGAGAGACAGAGAGGGAGAGGGAGAGGGGGAGAGAGAGAGAGACACACACATACACAGAGAGAGACAGAGAGGGAGAGAGAGAGACAGAGAGAGAGAGACAGAGAACTAGAGAGAGAGAACTAGAGAGAGAAAGAACTAGAGAGAGAGAGGGAGAGCGAGAGAGAGAGAGAGAGAGAGGGAGAGCGAGAGACAGAGAGAGACAGAGAACTAGAGAGAGAAAGAACTAGAGAGAGAGAGGGAGAGCGAGAGAGAGAGAGAGAGAAAGAGGGAGAGAGAGAAAGAGAGAGATGTTTTAAAGCTGATAGAAGAAGAAAGACGTCTGAGTGTCGAGACCCAGATGGAGAGAGTTTGTATTGAAGCCTGTAGGAACACAGACAGAACAAGCTGTCCTGCTCTTCAGCTCCTCCCTGCTAACGTTCAGGGAGGCGTTTCTCCTGGAAGAGACTGTTTTCTCCTCACTGAACACAGACAGGCAGAGGTCAGAGACAGACGTGTTGCTGTCAGCTTGGAGCTGAACGTCTGGTGGGGGGGGGATTGTGAAAAAATGAGAAAGAATTGTGTTGTTTTTCTTGGTTAGCCAAAAATGGCTGATATGAAACAGGAAGTTGATTCACTTTTCTTTCCCTCTCTCTGTTCCTCACATTTTCACAAATGTTTTTCTTCTTCTTCTTCTTCCCTCCTCTACCTCACCTCCTCTCCCTCACACTGACTTCCCCTCTTCACCCTCCCATCGCTGCCTGATCATGCAGAGTGCCAGTTCCATTGTAGCAGCGGTGACTGTCTGCATAACGAGGAGAGCTGCCTCCCTGCCCCCACCCTGGGCCCCCCTCTGGACCCCCCTCTGGACCCCCTGCAGAGTGAGTACACCCCCCCCCCCCCCCCCCCCCCCCCCCCGCGCCTCTGCAGTGACAGCATCGCACAGCTGCAGAGGTTAACCTAGAGAGCTGTTAAACCTGGGGGGTGGCTGGGTGGTTAGGGAATCGTGCTAGTCATCAGACAGAAGGTTGCCGGTTCGATTCCCCAGGCGTGAAAGATGACGTTGTGTCCTTGGTCAAGGTACTTCACCCTACTTGCCTCAAGGGCGGGATCCCTGTGAGTCTCTCTGGATAAGAGCGTCTGGCTGAATGACTAAATGTAAACCTGTGAGAAGTGTTCCGCTAACTGAAGCACACACACACACACACACACACACTTCCTCCCTCATGGCTTTTGGATGCACCTTTCCTCTCGGTTTGGGTCTGTGCAGAGTGATGTAATCCATCTTTTATCCCATCTCTCTGGATGAGGTGAGTGAGGTGAGAGGAGGAGGGTGAGACAGGGTCATGGAAGGTCAGAGAGACAGGTCTGTTTGAGGGCCCTGAGGAGTGTGTGGATGTTCTCTCTCTAGATTAGTGAAACAAGGCAAAAAGCCTCTTCCTCAGGCGGGCCGTTCACCCCCCTGTTTAATATTCATGAAGAATTCTGTACTTTGTCAGTGAATGCTGTCGAATATTTTCAACCTACATGATATTTGATGTTTGATATATGATGGTAACATTTTAATCGTGATGTCAATTTGTTAATTTTTGGATGTATCACATGCGTGTTTTTAAACTGACAAAAATACACGAAAATGCACAAAAATACTTCTTATACAACCTTTGGTCTGGTTAAACAATTGCGACTTTTGAAACGTTTTTTTATCATGTAATTTTGAGAGATAGATTGAACATAAACGGTAGACTTTCCAGTGAGGGTTTGTACCGTTACAGGGTTACCACATGTTGGTGAAGGAGGTGGCAGCAGACAGACTTTGGGCTGAGCTCGTCAACACAAGAACATCCTCCGCAGGTTTTTGTTTGGTGTCCGAGTTAGGTCGCTTTGGATAAAAGCGTCCGCTGAATGAATAAATGTAACTGTAAGTTGGAAGGATCCTAAAGTGAAGCGTATTCTGTGACCCTGTGGTATTGCTTGGATTTGCCAGCTGAATGCTCCACTCCCTCAGTGAGTTGTTCGCCTCTTTGGCTGTAGCTCTCATTTGATCAACCCACTCATTTATTATCTGCCTGTGGTTTGTTATGCATCTCTTTCCCCCCCTTTAACTCTCTCTTTCTTTCCCTCCATCTCTCTTGCTCCCTCCATCACATAACATCACATAACTGTGTTTTGTGTTTTTGGGCCGGGGGAGGGAGGGAGCGGGGAGGGAGGGAGGTGTGTGTGTGAACCCTCTGTTCTTGTTCTTTGCTATAAACAAGGGCCACTCTTCTAGAACCCATCCACTCTTCTAGAACCCATCCACTCTTCTAGAACCCATCCACTCTTCTAGAACCCATCCACTATTCTAGAATCCATCCACTCTTCTAGAACCCATCCACTCTTCTAGAACCCATCCACTATTCTAGAATCCATCCACTCTTCTAGAACCCATCCACTCTTCTAGAACCCATCCACTATTCTAGAATCCATCCACCAGAGGCCTTTCCAATATTTAGCTGTCTTAACTGCCCTGATAATGATGTGAGGCTGATTCCTTTTTGCTGGAATAGTGATTTTCCTGATTTGCTACTGATTTGCCAGGGATATGGGGTGTGTGTGTGTGTGTGTGTGTGTGTGTGTGGAGTGGGGGTGGGGGTTTGCAGAGAAATCTAATCTCATTTCCTCCACCCAGACGGATCATGAATAGCGTCTAGACAAGATGCGTCTGAGAGCGTTGAGGGTCTCCCTGGACTGCATCGCAGTCGGGGGGCGGGGGTGCAGGGGGGGGCAGGGGTGCAGGGGGGGGCGGGGGTGCAGGGGGGGACGGGGGTGCAGGGGGGGGCGGTGGGCTTGCTCTCATGCAGGCAGGCACGCTCTCTCTTTCCTCTCTCCCTCTCTCAGACTCTCTCTCTCCCTCTCTCTCTCCCTCTCTCTCTCCCTCTCTCATACTCTCTCTCTCCCTCTCTCATACTCTCTCTCTCCCTCTCTCTCTCTCCCTCTCTCTCTTTCTCTCTCCCTCTCTCATACTCTCTCTCTCCCTCTCTCATACTCTCTCTCTCCCTCTCTCATACTCTCTCTCTCCCTCTCTCTCTCTCTCTCTCTCTCCCTCTCTCTCTCTTTCTCTCTCCCTCTCTCATACTCTCTCTCTCCCTCTCTCTCTCTCTCTGTTTCTCTCTCCCTTATACTCTCTTTCTCCCTCTCCTCAAATCAAAAGGCAAGCAGGGTTTTGTGGTGGAAGATGCTGCCCTGCCCTTTTCCTCCCCCAATGCAGACAGATAAATGAGATCCAGACAGATACCCTCTGTCTCAGAGAGCGAGGCCCAGACAAGAACACGGAGGGGGGTGGGGGGGTTTGGGATGTAATGATTTCCTTGCAGTATCATGTTATTAACCTCTGGTGTTTGTGGTCCTAAGAAATCTCATAAACATCCATCTATGCTGTGTTAAATTCTTATAGTGTATAGATGGAGTCAGGTGGCTGAGCGGTTAAGGCGTCGGGCTAGTCATCGGAAGGTTGCAAGTTCAATTCCCGGCTGAGGCAACATGAGGTTATGTCCTTGGGCAAGGCACTTCACCCTAATTTCCTGAGGGGGGAATGTCCCTGTACTTGCTGTAAGTCGCTCTGGATAAGAGCATCTACTAAATGACTAGATGTAAAATATATATAGTATACAGCATAAACTACTTCATTCAGTCCCATTTACCGGACAACTAAAAAGAAAGAAAATGTACATGTACAGGTGCTTGTAAAATACTTTTGGCTCGCTAGCTTAACACTGGAATGCCAATAAGGTTAGGAAGTGGGTAAACATCTTACCGCTGATATTCCTTGTTCATTGTAAATTGAACGGATGGTTCATGCTAGGTTTTTTGAGCTAAAGTTGCATTAGTCAAATGATTCAACCCATTTTTTTGTCCTAGTCCTGAAAACATTGGCAGACCAAAACTTGCGTCAACTAGTTAATGTCCTTGGTGAAAGTTCTATGAATGTCAAGGATTTCTCATTATAAGTGGCAGGAACGTCAACTTTCATATTTCTTTTCAAAAGGCAGTCTGCTTTTAGCGACTCAATTTGAAGAGACTATTCCCGTCTCTGTGACAACGACCTTGCGACCTCTGATTCTCTCTGTCTGGTACAGTTCAGGCTGACTTGTCAGGTTTGAATGTGGGGTTAGCAGTGGCTGTTCCAGTGTCTGCGATAAAATCTGGATTATTGTCAAATGCTCGCTCTGCCACCCCACATGAAGTTCAACCCTGTCCCGACCCTCATGTAGACACAGTTGCACAGACACCCACGTGCATTGGCTTAGCTGACTGTTCCAGACAGAACCGTTTCTGTTGCAGGATCATTGTCTAGCAGAATCGATCACACCAAGCATGTAGAAATGCCACCTAAGGAGGTGGACCTTGTCACGTGACCAAGTTGATCCAATCAGACGATCTCAATCTGATATTAGACATCACTTAAAATGCCTCATCCTCATCTCCTTCTGCCTTGCAAAGTCATTTTCTGTGTATGTGTGTGGGCCTGTGTGTGGTATAAATGAGCTGTGGGGGCGAGTTAGGTAGGACAGACAGACAGACAGATAGACAGACAGACAGACAGATACATGAATAGAAAGAGAGACAACACAGGCCGATGAAGGCACTTTTTCTGAGATAGCGGTTTGTCATGGGTGAAAGAGAGGTTCTTTCAAAACTACGGCTTGTGCAACTGCTCTCTACAGGTTTACACAAGCAATCATTACATTTCGCGGCTGTAAGTAATAAGGTTGTTGAAGGTCTGAGGAGGGTCTACAGATCTTTGTGACCGCATCTGAGGATAGATGAAAGTTGAAAAGGTTTCGTCGGTTTTTGTTGTCGACCCATAGAAATTTTCAAGCACACAACTAGGGTTATTATGTGTATAGGGACCATAGTTATCCTCTTGAAACAGACATACTGGATGGGATGAATATGCTGTATTTATATTGAAATAGCCTTTCAGCTCTAAAGACCATTGATTAGGAAGCAGTGCCTCTGTCAGTGTCTTAAGTTCCACTGTGTGCCCACATAGTGTCTGTCGGTCTAGAGATGGCTAATGGTTGCCAGGAGCCATGATCCACCTAGCGACAAAGTCTGTGAGCAACTGGGGGGACAGAGCCAGACTGTGTGTGTATGTGTGTAGTGTCTGTGTGTGTGTTTGTAGTGTGTCCTCCCCTGCACTGTTCACCACAGCTTTTTATAGGGCAGTTGGTATGTTTGTGAGTTAGCCCCCCCCCCACCTATTCACCACAGCATTTTTCCGAGCAGTTCTGCTTGCTGCATCCTGAGAGCAGGAAACTGCATAGACGGCAGTGTCTGACTGTACTTCAGATGACCTGTCTGATGTTCTGTGCATGCGGCTATCCTCACTCTATACTCCTCTATCTACTCCCCACCCCCACCTCCTCTTTTTTTCCACACAATGAGTGACCACAGTTACTATGCAGTGCATGCCTTACCGCATTAGAACTGCAGCTCAGTGCTTTGTTAGGCTAATAGAGAGATAGTTGAGATGTCAAGGTCGTGGCTTCAGTTCCCCCCTGGGATCTCGTACTCTTCATTGATGTACGCACACATTGTTTTATACAGTGGCTGGAGGAGGGTCTTGCTAATTTGTCTGTCAAGTTGCCTGAACTTCACATTCTTTGTGATGTTTGGCATTGACTTGGCATGACAACTATTACATACTTTTTATTTTGCACTAATGCATAAAATCGCTTTTTGTTTGATCTAATTATTTGTATTTTTTTTTTTGTCTTTGCATATGTGCTGGACTACAAGACTCCCTTTGCAACACGTCCCTGATACAAGAAGAATAGTTAGATAACAAACTATGGAGCTAGTGTCCCCCACTGCAATGCGGCCATTTTCAACAACATTAATGTTTGGCTCGGGGGGGGGGGGGGTTGATTAACCCAAAATACTGCTGAATGCTTGGCCTATCAGGCTGGTCCCCCCCCCCCCCCCCCCTCCATCCCCTTATTTTGTCTAGTCTAGACGTAGTGCACGTGTTTGTGTGTCCCTTGAATGCCTGCTTACGTTAGTGTAGCCAGTGTGTGTGTTTCTGAAGTCTGCCTACATAGTGATTAATTCTTGTTGTTTGCTAATCAGCCTGACATCTAAAACAAGAGGGGAAGGACAGAGAATCTGGGTAGAGCAGGTCACAGTTATCGCTATCCTGTCTGACTATGAATATATATATGTACAGTGGAGGAATAGGGCTTTGTGGCTGTCTTGTCAATTATATAGTTAGAGATATATAGAGGAGTCTTGTGGTGCAGTAATCAGAAGGTCCCTGGTTCGAACCCCGGCTGTGTCAACATGACGTTGTGTCCTTGAGCAAGGCACTTCACCCTACTTGCCTCAGGGGGAATGTCCCTGTACTGTGCTGTAAGTCACTCTGCATAAGAGCGTCTGATAAATGACTTAATGTAAATAATATCTCTTGCGGTTGCTCTGTTAGTCTGCTTGTAGATTCTTTTGTGGAGGAAACATGCTGTATTTGATAAAAATCTCATTGTTATGACAGACTCGACCCTTCAAGTGAGGCACTCGATGTACACTGCCTCTCTCAAATAACTTACTCAAATAACGTTCTTAACCTTGTTCCTCCTCATGCCTGTGTTTGCATTAGCACCCCTCATCACGGTGTTGTGTAAAACCTTCTAAACACTAGGTGGCGACTGTTCAAAGTTTGACACTGGTCTTGGGTCAGTTTTGTGTTTCTCACTTATGTGGCACTGTCTATGATATATAGGGTATGGGGCCATTTTTGTAGCAAAAGTGTTAACAAATACACAGCACACCCGCAAATACACAGCACGACCCACAAATACACAGCACGACCCACAAATACACAGCACGACCCACAAATACACAGCACGACCCGCAAATACACAGCACGACCCACAAATACACAGCACGACCCGCAAATACACAGCACGACCCACAAATACACAGCACGACCCGCAAATACACAGCACGACCCGCAAATACACAGCACGACCCGCAAATACACAGCACGACCCGCAAATACACAGCACGACCCGCAAATACACAGCACGACCCGCAAATACACAGCACGACCCGCAAATACACAGCACGACCCGCAAATACACAGCACGACCCGCAAATACACAGCACGACCCGCAAATACACAGCACGACCCGCAAATACACAGCACGACCCGCAAATACACAGCACGACCCGCAAATACACAGCACGACCCGCAAATACACAGCACGACCCGCAAATACACAGCACGACCCGCAAATACACAGCACGACCCACAAATACACAGCACGACCCACAAATACACAGCACGACCCACAAATACACAGCACGACCCACAAATCTGTACCACAATCCACAAATGCACAGCCTTGGGACAATGATGTAGCTCTCACGCTATGATATAGCTCTCAATGATATAGCTCTCACACTGGTTGTACATCTGTGTACAAGTCCTTAGACCAGTGACCTACATTGTTCATCATTATCCATTTCTGATGTGAATTATTTGCATATATTTAATTACTTGCATATTACCTATATAAATATTGGACATAGACAAGCTGGGATGTTACCATGTCATGTTGGAAAGCAGTTTTCTGACCATGTGTCCATGTTGTTTGACTACATGGGACATACAGGTAAAGTTTGACTGGTATTCAGAGGGGAATGTTGTCTGTCTGTAATGTTGACCTGCTCCTTTCCTGTGTGCTAAATCATTTGAGTGGAGGGGGGGAGGGGGTCTATGGGGGGGGGGGGTCTATTGGGGGGGTGCACAATCTGCATTTGTCAGTGAAGTTAAACAGAACATTGCATTTAGCAAACCTCTCTAAAAAGGTTTTGAAGATAAAAAATACTATTGTTGTTTCCAACAACAACAAAAAAAGACATACTCCTTAAAATATATTTTGAAATTAACTTTTTGTGTAGCTACTTGTATAAAAAACAAACAACAAAAACAAATCAACTGTGTGTCTTTAACTCCATTATTATTTGGACTATTTCTTTTGTGGTTTCTTTCAAACTGCTCGTGTTCTTTTGAGTATTTCTAGAGAGTATTTTACAGTTTAGTTGTGAGACAGTCCAGCATCACATCTGTTGGATATCCTAAACAGTGGGTTAGCCAAGGTTAACTTCTTCAAATGCATGCCTTGATTGGTCCTGGCTGCTTTAATGAGTGTGTGTAACTCTAAACGCCTCACGGTGGCCAGACCAGCCCCTCTCTCACCGCCATTGTCACCACCAGTCTCTCCCTCAGTCTACTAGACTCCCCCCCTCTCCCCTAGTCTCCCCCACCCCCATGTCTAACTGCAGCCACGGGAGGGGTAGTAAAGCCAGCCCAGATCCGCCACACAGTAACACTGAGCCATTCTGTTGAATGAATTCGAGAAGGAGAGCTGTGGAAAATCATTAAAGACGTCAAGATGCGGAGGATCTTCATGCCATCGTGTAGCAACTGAAGCGGCAATATCGGCCAAGCAACTATAGGAGATGCCGTGATAATGTGGACCGGTAGAGGCCTGCTCTGACAGCGGGCTGCTGTACAGATTGTCCCCCGGAATAGGGCCGCTACTGGCGGCTGTTCCCCGGCCTCCCTTCACCCCTGAGCCCCATGCAAAACATCACGGTCCCGGGAAGCCCCAGCAACTCCAATGTCATTTGCTCCTGCAACTGCACCGGATCCCAGGGGATGGATATATGTAAGTCTTATGTAAATCCTTGTTTAGGACTGTATTAATATTAGAAACCGTTAGAAATGTAACCTTATTGCGTGTTTTATTCCAGCGCAGAAGCCATGCAGTCTTATTGCCTTGCGACATTGAATCGTATTTTATTATAGCCTCTATCTTAGAACCTCATGTGAAGATAAATTTCATATTTTCTTTTTTTCCCACATTTCATATTTTGTATATTTTTGTCAAGCATTTTAATGGTGCTTTGACTAAAACACAGCCAGCAGTGCTTTTTCAGCTTATCGGTGCTGGAATAATTGGCGAAACCAATAATAGTAAATGTAGTTTTTACAATTTCAGTGTTGGGGAATATTTGTGCTAACTTAGAGCTTTCTTTCTGCTGTGTTTCATGGTTAAAATCCTTCCCGGGGGTTTTGCTTTCGCAGACAGACTCCAAAACTCCTGCAGTCTTAAGTTGGCAACACTCCCATAATAAGAATAAGAATAAAAGCGAGAGATACTCAGAGCATTTATTTAAGCATTTAAGTATGTTACAGTACACAGCAGTATTGACATAAGAGTATAGAGTATATTTCTCCTGCAAACAAGTCGTCTCTAAACGACGAAAATAGGTTACCAGTCTGGAAGTGGCAGACTAATTCACCGTTAGTTCCCCCTCCCCCCACAGGCAGACAGTCTGAAGTAGACTCCAGACCAGGATTCTGGCCTGTCTGGATCTCTGGCAGGACAAAGGCACAGCAGTAATGAGCATGGGAACTAATAGGTCTCTCACCAGGACCTGTGTGTTTGTGTGTGTGTGTGTGTGTGTGTGTGTATAAAAAGTGTGTGTGTTACTGTTAGGGACAAATGGGCCAAATATGTTATCTTTTTAAATGGAGTCGAAGGCTACCACACACTCTTTGGTTCATCTAGGGAATTCATGTGAAAGACCGTAATGGATTTGAACTAGATGGACATATTTAACTTATTTAACAATCTCTTAACTTATTTAAATGATTCGAAGTAGACCTATTAGTCTTTTTAATATATATATATATATATATATAAATCCACTGGAATAAACGTCTGACAGTATTTGAGAAAGTTCGCCTGAGAAATGTTGTTTAGGCAAATATGTAGACTAATTATCCATAGACTGTAACAGAGATAAAGATAAAAATAAAAAAACTGGTTAGTAAACATGTATTCCACAGCAGTATACATGTGGAAGTAGCTGACATAGGCTAAATGCTGCCTGAATTACAGAAATATATTACATTATGCACATGTTTTTTTTTTCTTCTTCAAATCAAAGATCTCTCTGTGCAGCATAAGATGGCCAGACAGACATTTTCTTCATCTGCAAGGGACTCAAGATGAGAGTTCAACTCACTGCAGTAAAGCCTGTGCATTACATAGCATTGAGACACGTCTAGTATGGGAATCATTGACACAACATGAAAACCAGTTTTCGGGTAGCCCTGCCCTGCTCCTCAGTAAGATGCTGACACTGGTATAGGACACAGATCACAGGCTTCCTTTCTATAGAGAACTAGTAGGAATAACCAATAATCCCCCCCCCCCCCCCCCCCCTCCATAAATAAATTGTTTTCATAAATTAAATTTGTACACACAGTATGTCATTAAGTTGTTCCCATGACTTTATTTTGAGTACATTTTAATATTTGAATTGCCTATTATGTTAGTTGGTGCAATAGTTGGTCACCATTGGTGAGTGAACACTACTTATTACTGGTCCTGTTTTTAAAGATACATTTGCCCTTTACCTATTAATCAGTTCATATTCACAGTCATCACATATTAGAAACATACAGGAACAGATATAAAACCATTTCAACTGGCGCTATAGGTTGTATCTTACAGAGTCATCCTTGGAAAGCAATGTTCTCAGGCTAGACTGTTGTAATTTCACACGGTCTCATCACATGTTGTGTCTTTAAAAGGGTGAATTTAAGAAATACCTTCATGAAGAGGTATTGCTATAAGGAAGGATTAGTCCGATCAAAGAACATAATTAGGGACTTCCCCACTAATAACACGTCAATTAAAAATATAGGTGTGTTTTAAGGGTTTTAAAGTTTTAAGATTTTTATGTTGACTACTAAAATACTTTGGGGAGTATGAATTATTGCAATACTATACAGTTTCCCCTCATGGTTTCGCTGGCTTGCCTGACATATATTAAATAGGTCAATGAAAACAAGTATAGTTTATGTTGTAGAATGCCAGGCATTAACTTAAGTTGTAATACATTTTGCACAAGCAAAATACCAATTTATTTATTGGTATTATATTCATCTTTTATATTTATTGTGCGGGACATGTGATATAAGGTGATATAATGCCTTCGCGTTTGCATTCACCATAGAGCTTCTAGTCTTCTAACCCATGACTAACATTGCATAGTCCTACATCTTTAGGACCCAGGATCTAGAAATGCTGGTTCCCATCTGGTAGCATGAGTATGATGTGGGTTGAGAAGGACACTAAAAGCAGTGCAGAGTACGCAGGCCCAATTCTTGTTTATTTTAGTAAGACATGCTTATCTTATCTGCCCAAAGTCTTGTAGCTCGCAGCCATTTTCAGAGAAAACAGGAACGTGCTATTAATAGCATTCCGCAGTAAGTGAAGGAGATATCTTAATATGGGGATGGCTCTCAACCGTTCTGTGATTGGAGAATAGTTTTTAAACATGCTTTTCCTGACAGACACACGTACAGACACTTGCACACTCTCTTAACACACACTCGCGTGTAAGTGAATGTAGATGTGCACACACACACACACACACACACTCCAGTCCCATATTGAGACATGTTTGTACGAGCCATCCATCTCCGCTGGGGTTGCAGCTAATTCCAACTGCAGAATGAGAGGAAACAGGATATGAGTGTTTTTCGGCCTCTACAGCTTGGTTGATACAAATACATTGGAGGACAAAAACCCACTAAAGTCTCTTCAGTATCTGATCCCTGCATCAATTTGACACTGTCTCCCTCCACCAGCAGGCTTTGAAACTTGGGTGGGGATTGTTTTTAAGGAACATAACAATATATCCTTTCTAAACAACGGTCAACCAGACCTGTCAGTGTAACCTCTGTCCACCCACTGTCCAGCCTCACAGTAATTAAAGTACTAGAGCAGATTATCTACACTGCTAACTGCTGGTTATATGTCATGATCTAAATAATCAGAGATTACAAAAGATTAAGCCTTCTAAAGTGACACAGGAAAAATCTCAGGAAAAAATATGTTGTTTTCACGGTCAAGTTATTCTTTATTATACTTCAGTATCCACCTCTGTTCTTTTCTCGCTCTTCATACCAGTTCTCCTCCCTACATTATCATCCAGGCTCTCCCATCTTCCATTGGCCCTCTCTCCATCTGTGATTGATTCCCCAGGTCTGGAGAACCCAGACAGGGGAAGGCCATCAAAGCTGAGGTTTTAATGGTCCCAGACCAGCCGTAATGTGGATCTTTTTAATACCCTAATGCATAGAGAGGCTGGCAGAGAGGAGGAGGGGGAAGGGGGGAGGTGTATGAGCTGACAACGAAGGTCAACTGTCAAGCCTGTCTCTGGGATTGTATCCCTCTTTGGTGTTAGTGGTTTTTACTCGATAGAAAAGACAGAAAAATTCTAGAGAGGAGTGAAAACATTAAAAGGGGGTTGGGGGGGGGGGGTTGGTGTTGAAGACAGATGATAGGTAACAGAATGCGAAGCTGTGTGTTCGAAGGTTTTCACATACAGAAAGAGCATTTTCATTCAGGGAAACCTAAGAACCAGAGGTGTGTTGGTGGGTGTCTGGGTTTTCGTAAAGGTTCCAATCCTCGCTCAGTATTCCACTCAACACTCTTTCACTGGCAGGATGATGTCAGTCAGGGCTGGAAGACTTCCTGTCACATCCCCCCCCCCCCCCCAGAGTAGAATCAACTACCCTACTGCGTCGTATTCCAATGTCCCTACCATTTAGATATATGCTTGGGGGTCAAAGGGCATGGATTGACCCAGGCATGATTGTGTGCAATGTCTCTCGACCCCCCACCCCCCCACCCCCCCTCCACCCCCTTTAAACCAAGCAGCTGCGTCCCTTATAGCTCTGCAGTCACCCAGCCTTGACATTGGCCATGGTCCTTTTTGTTTCCCCAACCCCCCCTTTTGTGGTGAGACCCTCATTCCTCTAGGGACCTGCTGTTTAGGGGTGGGTTGGAGGTTGGGGGTGGTGGTTGGGCGTAACAGACTGTGGTGTATATAGTATAATCAGTTTGTCTGCATTTCTCTTTACCTTTACATTCATTCATCCAGCAGACGCTTTTATCCAAAGCGACTTAACAAGAGAGTGCACAAGTGCACCGGTCACTGGTCATAACAACGTGATCGTCCCCAAACATTGCAGGGTAGTCGGATTATGAAACAGTGTGAAAGTACCAAAGGGAAGAGCCACAAGAACATTCAGTCAAGTTAAGTTACACATGCATGGCATGAATCTCCAACGTGCAATAGTGAATGAATGGTACTTGAATAAATGGTGCCTGAGGACTAGGTGCTTTCTTATAATGTTGATTCCATCTCAGTCTACCTTCAAGTCTGTCTGTGAAAACTGCATTGTCTGACAAGGTGTTGTCCGGGAGAGACCTTGTGATACCAGACCCAGACATTAGACAGTTCATGTCTGAAGTGGGTGTTAGCATTTCTCTGTCTGGTCCTCTGAACGTATGTTTTCAGGTCGTTTTTTCTGAGAAAGACGTTGGTGATTGCTAGTAACTGTATGAGTAGCATTTTTAGTAGTAGTACTAAAAAACAAATGTTAAATGTTAAATTGTAACTTCCTGCTTAATCTCTTTTCTTGTGTGTGTGTGTATGCCAAAAATTACAATAGCTTTTAATGTGCGTTTTATTTTATTTTATATACCACATTTTTATTATTGTACTTCATAGAGTTGTGGCCTCAAGACTTTCGCCTCAAGATTATTCTTAAATTTGAGATGTTTTCAAGCCCATATGGGGAGAAAAAATTATCTGCGAAATTCTCGACGACTCCAGAGCTCTTGGAATGCTTAAAACCCCCAGAATTCTAGAACCTACTGCAAACATGGCAGTAAGGTTTTTGACGCAGACGAGACTGCGGCCCAGACTCCAGACACAACAACTCCAGCGCGACCAGCCCACTGGTCTCACTAGCTGGGTAAACCTGTCACCAGGGGAGTGTTGTCATCGCACGTACCGCCTACAATTATTGGGTTAGGCTCATCACACATGCAGCACACTGCTCATTACTGTGGGCAGCCTGTCCCCCCCCCAGCCTTAACCCAAGTCAGGGGTCAAGGCCCTGCTCCTGCACCCCTGTTAGTCACAGCTGGGGCTTTGTCTGCTCTCTGTGTGCATGCTCACCCCCCCAACACCCCCACCCTCTCTCTCTCTTCCTTGTTCTCCTTTTACTCCATAGTATTCCTTTGAAAATACACAGTATTTTGTTGCTAGCCAGGCTGACTGTCTATTATGGATCACACTGTTCTCGAATTTCACACATTTCATGATTTTTGACTCTGATAAGCGTCATTTAAGCAAGTTAGTGCTGCCAGTGATATGCTGCAGTAATGCTTCATACTACCACATATCAAGGCCTATATCACAGAGTGTTACGGTCATGTGTCATTGACTGTAGACACTGGCTCCTCCCATATCTACAATCCACGCTGGCTCCTCCCATGTCTACTAGCCACACTGGCTCCTCCCATGTCTACTACCCACCGCATAATGTGGGGGCTTTGGTGGTTGACCCCCATTTATAACCCAGTCAAAGATCAGATTGCCTCCCCTGCCTAGCTCTCATAGACCCCCCCCCCCCCCGTCTATACACCTTCACCCTCGACCCCCAGTCTGTCTAATACACCCATCCCCGTCTCTTCCTATATCCAGCTGCCCCCCAATCAACATAGAGATGGTTCTATTGTCTAGAGATGAGGGCCACAGTCTCTGGTCTAGTTCAGCCAGTCTTTTTTCCCCTTGTCTTCTTTCTTAACCTCTCCTCTTTTCTCCTCTTTTTCTGTCATGTAGATAAAATATATAGTATTTAAACTTTACACTTTAGTCATTTAGCAGACGCGCTTATCCAGAGCAACTTACAGCAAGTGTCTTGTCCAAGGACATAATGTCATGTTGGCACAGCCGGGAATCTAACTGGTAACCGTCTGATCACTAGCCTGACGTCTTAACCACCCAGCCACCTGACTCTGAGGGAGGAGTGTAAGGGGAGGGTATCGGGAATGGTAGAGAGGTAAAGATCGGCTGATAGACAGAGTGCCAGACAGGCAGGCAGGGTTAGACAAAGAGAGAGGGGGGGGGGGGGGGGGGGGGGGGGGGAGAGGGAGAGAGACAGAGAGGGTGAAAATAGGCTAGCGTAAAGTACTAAACACACACGTTGACAAACAGACTTCTACTGTGAAAATCTTAAAACTAGATTGAGGGGTCATGTTTTTGGAAGCGTGTTTCTGAATTAAGCTTGTATCGTGCTGATTACAGAAAATATAACAAGTAGAAGGAGAGGAGGGTTAACTGTAGATTGCCTTAAGACCCTGCGGTTGAACTCAAGTCAATGTAGGTCAGTGTTACAGGTTTGCTTAAACATTCGTAGCGTCACTGTATTCCATATGTTTAAAGTCTGTTAATGATGCATCACATGCAGCATGAGTCAGTAATGAGTTCATCAGAATAATGTCCCACAAAAATAGATGCAGCTAGATAGATAGGATGGGTAAAATAATGAGTTTGTAACGGAATATAGGACATGTCATCTGCTAATGAAATGTCAATGGTGTTTTCTTCCGTCTTATTTTGGCAACGTCAGAACTAAACATGCTCAATTTGTGTACGTGTGTATTGTGTCACATTCTGTCACAGTGACCCAAATACTTGATATGAGCTAATCCTGAAGATGACACTATCTCTTACTGCCCTCGATTTATTTATTAGTGCGAATGATGATCAAATTAATTAGCTAATGCTTATTTAATACTTTACAATTCTTCACATCGGATATTCATCCAGAACTCTTTCTTTATTATTATCATTATTTATAATACATTTATCAAAATCTATATCTCCTGCTCGTTTTCTCCTTTGCTCCAACTCCAGCTCACAGCAAATAAGTGATGGCAAGTGAGGCAAAGGCAGGAAGGGTGATTAGGACATCATGATGTCAAGTTATTGTCCGGAGAAATAGGAGGGTGACAAACGGTTGCAGGGAATGGGATCTATATGCGTGTCACAGGTGATGAAACTGCTTGTGTGTGCGTGTGTGCAGCGTACGTGCTGTATGTTTGTGTGGCTGTGCAGGATTTGGCTTCAGCAGTTGGTGTCTAGTCTCAGTCTCAGCCCCTTCGAGAAACCTGACAGGCTGGCTGATCCTCCTCAGCCCCTCCAAGCAGCCAGGCTCAGCGGTGGGCCTAGCCTTTAGCGGTCACAGCCAGTAGGAGCAGGCTAAATAATTTAAGGAGAAGCGGGGTGTTATGGCACAGCGAACAGCAACGTCTAGACGTTTGTCTGGCGCCCTGTATTGTGCCCGCGACTCTGTAATACCCACCCCACCCCCCTTATCTGAGATTACAGTGGGGGGGGGGGGGGTTGGGACAGCACTGAAGCCGAACATTGATTCTCACTATGGCTCCGTCGTCCCTTGTTGGTTTTCCAGTCTTTGGCTCCATGCGTCTTCAGAACCTGTGATCCAAACTCTACCTGGGTTTGGCGAGTAGCCAATCACAGCACACTTTGCAGCTGACTTGACCTTTACCGCACGGTTGATTGGTCAATGCTAATACGATCCCAACATTTTATCATCACCGTGAGATGATGCTCGGAGATTGTTGCTCTTGTTTGGTTCCTTTCAAATTCTCTGCCACAACCTCCCCATTTTTTTGGTTACCTCTCATCTGTTTCTAAATGTAGGAGGGTTCCCTATAAGTACACACACACACACACACACACACACCTTAGACACCATGTGACTCATGCCATGTTGCTGGGGAAGGAGTCGTCGTTTTAGAAAACAGGCGGATTAGTGTTTGCCAGTGGGTAGGTGGTCTCCTCGCTAGTCTGCCACAAGCCGTGGTGGAGAGGTGGCGTCTCTGCTGTGTTCTGCCCACGTGGGCGGCCCGACTGTGCCCCCTCTCCTTTGTTCTGCCAGCCTGGTGAGGCGGCACTGATAACGCTGGGGGTTGGTGAGCTCCTATCTCGCTACCCACAATGCCCTTTGTCTTCCAATCAGAACGCCAGCGTTAAAAAGTCGCTGTCGCCGTGCCACGCCGGGTAACAGGATTAGGGCCTGTAATTTGTGTTGCCTTTCGCCACTCTCAGCCCAGACTGTTTTGGTTTGAGGTGGATGCGGTTACGTAAACCCACAGTGATGTGGGTGGCGTTATGAGTTTGTGGGCGGCGTCTTTGAAGCTTTGTGGTATGGCTGTGTTGGAGGGGGATGAGGTATTTGGCTGTTTCAGTGTTTAGTGTTTCATTTTGGGAAAGATCTGCCTGGCTGTACTGTAATCTCTTGCTTTATGTTCACAATCGTTGTGTTATGCATTTATAGTTCTTCCCTCTGCACTTATTGGTTCTCATGATGTATGATTCACGATCTAAAAAACCCACTGTGTTCGGGGTCTATCACGTTGCTTTGCTCAATGACTGATGCTCTTTGTAAAAGCTCTCTCTTGTAAGTCGCTTTGGATAAAAGCGTCTGCTAAATGAATAAATGTAAATGTAATTTTACAGTGGAGGAAGACGGATCTGTGCTTTCACACGGTGTGACTTGTGTTAACCCACACAAGTCTTTTTATACTTTTAAAATGTGATCCCAGATCAGCAACTCCCATTGGTCTCTCCGTCATGCCCACAATGCTTCACTCTTATCAACCTGGAACCTGCTTCTTCTGAGAAAGCTGCCTCTGTCGTTGGGTTGTGTGGCCTTAAGGCAGGCCCAACAGACTTGTGTGTGTCTGTGTGTGTGTGTGTGTGTGTGTCTGTGTGTGTGTGTGTCTGTGTCTGTGTGGCCTGAAGGAAAGAGAAGAAAAGGCTGGGATGTTCTTTTTGGGACAGTGGAAGAAAGTAGGTTAGCCTCAAAAAGCAGCCAGTATAAACATGATGAGCACTTCTGTATTAATGGGTTGTTCAGCAACTCCCTAAACACTCACTGTCTGGAAAAGATGCCTTGTTATGAATGCTGCATCGTAGGATAATCAACACACACCTTAATCAACACACTGTTGACGCATTTTAACCTGGTAATTTAGAAGAAATATAAGAAAATTACATTTATTCATTTATTCAATGCAAAAAAAGTGTTTTTGTTTGTGCATAATACAGTGTGTATTCATAGCCATCTATGCTGTATCTAAGGAGGATTTGATCTCTTTCTCTCTCCCACTCATGCGCACACACACACACAGCCACACACAAACAGATGGCTGCTGATTGGTTGACTCCATGGCTGTACTTCCTGTCTCTCTCCTCAGATTGTGAGAGCACAGCTGTTTTTCTCTGTTATAAAACCATGCCACGCTGCAAAGCACAACAGGAAACAGGAAATGGCTTCATGAAATATGGATTTGGAGTGGAGTGCAGCCCAGCCTCACTTCAAGAAAAAAAGAGTTGGGGAAGCTTACGTAACTCCTCCCTCATTCTCCAAAGCACCACAGTCCCACACACACTACAGTAAACCGCGTCCTGACAGTAACATGGAGGTGTATATTAAAGCTGTAGATGTTTTGGTTTAGGTCTAACATTGTTAACATCCTTGGATCCATTTGCAAGGCCAAGGCTAGGTTTCTTTGTAAAAAAAAAAAAAAAATTGGTTTACTTGAAATGGAAAATAATGGTGACTGTTATCGTGGCTCTCATCAATAATTTAAACCGCCAACATCTAAACCTTTACAATCTAAGTTGCAAACTTTCGTGGAGGGATTCTGTAATCATTTCTGCTTCTTAGTCATTTACAGGTTTTTACAAACTGTTCTTGTCAGTTTGAATGAGGGGCATATGTAACTAAGAGGATTGGCTTGTCTAATCGTTGACTGTCAACTTATGAGGCTCACAGACTCCAGGATCTGGACTTCTTTGGTCATTAGTTCATCAAGTCCGCTAAGCCAGACAGCCACAATAGTTTTGTCTCCCTCACATTCCCGACAAACAGTTGGAAGGTTTAGTTTTTTGACGGTTACAGCATACATTTAATGACATGTCTTAGTTGAACATGTCATTGGGTTGAGCAAATACTGTACATATTTGCATATTGTACTAGCTACGTTTGAAGTTGCTGTGCGCGTAAGAATGTATGTTGAAAGTATATATATATATATATATATATATATTTTTTTTTTTTTTTTCTCTTAGTTTTAGTGGTCACAAGAAAACTTCATGTAGCTTCCATCCAGTCTTCTCTTCCTCCACCTTTTGCTCTGCTACCAGTAGATCTTGTGTTCTCCACCTCAAGTTGGGTGGAGCCTCGACTGCTCGGTTATTTCTCAGTCCTCCACCCCTTAGAAACCACGAACGGTTACAGCACATTTTGTGTGTGTGTGTGCGTGTGTGAGTGTGTGTGTGTGTGTGGTATGGGGCCATCTAAGGTTTTTTCATCTGCCCCTGGCTTGGATTAGATCGTCATTGTGGCTTTGGGTGAGGTGAGTGTGAGTGTGTGTGTGTGTGTGCGTGAGTGTGAGTGTGGGAGTGTGTGTGAGTGTGAGTGTGTGTGTGTGTGTGTGTGTGTGTGTGTGTGTGAGTGTGTAGGTGTGCTTCAGACAGAGTCTGTTACAACATGTTCCCTCCCTCCCTCCCCCCCTCCCCCTCCTGTCTGCTGGGTCTGCTCCAGTCTTTAATCCGGTTAGAGGAGGCAGATTGTTTGATTGGGAGGGTACGTACTACCTTGTCGTGCGGTGTGATTGGTTATCTCCTTGTATGTGTTTGGTCTTGTCAAGCGTACGTGTGTCTTGCAGGAAATGTTACAGGTTTTATTGGCGCATACTTGTGCGTCTGCCAGTTGTTGTAATATTGTGCATATTTGTATACACAGTGTTGTGTGTGTGTGTGTGTGTTCACATGCTTAGCCTGGAACAGATGGGGTCTTTCTCTTCCCCCTGTTCTTACCAGATGAAGTATGGCAGTGAGCCAGGACTCACCATGCTGACTTAACCTCCTCCCAGTACCACTGTGAAGTAGCACTCATCCACTGAGCACAGGTCTGGTGCTAGCAGGGCCACTGTGATGGCTCTGTCTGCTTATTAGGGCCAGGTGTCAGGTGAAAATGTTAACCCTTAACCCAGATCTTTCCGCTAGCTCAACTGTCCCGACCTATATTCCGAAGAACGTTCAAGTAGTGTTGAGTAACTTCAAACGGGGGTTCAGCGTTAAACTGTGATCCTTTAATGTGAGGTTGATTGACCATAGTGTCCAGGAGGAGATGTTGTCCGGGCTGTGGTAAATGTAACACATGTAACAAACATTGAACACGTGTCTGTCTCACACCTGCTGTACTCTGCTGTGTTGGTTCAATTACTGGTAAACTAGTTTAAAAGAAAGAATTCAAGTTCAGTGGGTGATGTGTTGTTGGGTCAAGGTTTCCTTCTTCAAAAGGCTATTTTCTTTGGTCCATTTCTTTCCTTATTAACGAACCCATTTCATGTTTTGATCTGGTTTTTATTTGTTTGTTTGTTGTGGATGCAGAACACATTCAATGCTATAAAGCTTTGGGTCAGTGGACTAATGCAGTGTTGGCACAGGGCTGTCCTGTCTGGGTCAGCACTGCAGTGAATATGAGACTAGTGTGTGTCCAGACGTGGCTCTATGCTTTGTCCAATCCATGGCCTCTCCGTGACGCACAAAGGACCTTTATACTTGTGTTAGTGTGTGAGAGAATGTGTCTCCACCAGTCTATGCATAAAAAACCAGAAAGTCATAAGCATGCCATGACCCTGGCACAGCCTAAGTGTCTCCGGGGGCCAATAAAAAGCCAGCTTTGACACTGCCCATCTGGTGGCACTGCCCCTAATGTGGCACAGTGCCCTGTTTGCCTGTCTAGCATGCTGGCAGTGGGTGTCACCAACAGACAAAAAAAAGAAAAAGCCTTTATCCAGACAGGAAAAGTCAAATAGCTGATGAGCAACTATTCTAATGTTTACGGTAAACTTCAAGCTACTCTGCCATGTTGTCTGTTGGGATGAGAGTATATATCTAGGCTGACCACTGAAGGAAATGTGATACTGACCAAAACATGTTGGCTCCTCAGAGTAGACAAGGCCCCATTACGTAATTGCCACTGCATCCTTTGCTGGGTTATCTTTGACTGAACGGTGGCCGACTCAGATTATAAAGCTCCTCTCTGCTGCCCCCTGGAGGGGAAGCCAGTGTCGTGGCTCCAACGGACGAAACTAACAGATTTTCACTTGGAAGATCAAAATGAATATCGATTCATTCAAAAACAACAAAAACGAAAAATGGGGAAATCTTTTGAGTTTGTAGAAATGATGAACGTTTCCATGTCAATCTCTTAATTCTCTTCCTTTTTTCTCTCCCTATTTTACAGCTGAACTGGAGTTTGTTCAGATAATAATCATAATTGTGGTGATGACGGTGATGGTAGTCGTGATCATCTGCTTGCTGAATCACTACAGACTGTCTGCCTTGGCCTTCCTCACCAGACACAGCCAGGCACGCAGACGAGACCAGGCCACACAACTGGTGAGTCACACCAAAACAGCCACTTTATAACATGACATCCCACTCCTGTTTCTAAGGGTGTGACAGAACCTTTTAACTCCTTTCACCCAGTCCTACAAAGCAGAGGGTGTGTGTGAGAGGTGGAGAGGAGAGAATACAGACTCTAGCTTGCATGAAAACTCATCTTTATTAAGGAGCCAGTCAGGCTACAGCGGACACAGAGTGGGGGAGGGAGAGTGACAGAGAATCAGAAAGGGAGGGGGGAGGGGTGGCTGGGGCGAGAGGAGGGGAAAGAAAATGTATACCGGAAAGGTTGACAATTGCTTTTTCAGGGTTAGTTGTCGTACGTAAGTTGTCAAATTTAAACAATCAGCATGCATTAAACTAGTAGAATCTTATACCGCACTAGTACAATGTTTTTCAGTCATTGTTCAGGTTTGATGAGTCCCAAGAAATGGTCATGCTATTGTCTGCTATAAAAGCTAGGTGCTCACATGCCCAGGTTTGTCTGTCAACCAATAGGACAAGAGGGAGGAGAAGGCTGCAGTTTAGTTTTAGAGAAAGTGGGGGGCAGAGCTTCCCCCAGCTGGGTGCTTTATGTCTGTTTTAGTCTAGCCTTGAGACACACAAACACTCAGCTACACACAGATACTGCAGCAGACACACACACACACACTCACACAGACACACACACACACTCGCAACAGGGGCTCTCCTGTTAGTCAGCACTTTTAGCCAGACGTGGCCAAATGGAATTTTCAACCCTGTTTCTCTCTCTCTCTCTCTCTCTCTGTCTCTCTCTCTCACCA
This sequence comes from Protosalanx chinensis, assembly GCA_030340685.1. NCBI lineage: Eukaryota > Metazoa > Chordata > Actinopteri > Osmeriformes > Salangidae > Protosalanx > Protosalanx chinensis. The sequence continues at coordinate 608,234 of CM059334.1, read as the reverse complement.
CCGCCTCTGTATTCTCCTCTCTTCTTTCGCTCCATCAGGACGGCTGTGTGTGGCCAACAGACAGCTTGGTGACGCAGCAAGGAACTACGGAGGTGAGTGGGACATTGAGCCACACGATTATGCGTTTCAAATTTGCAAGTAGAATTGCTTAACATTCTGCTGCTGCGACCTTGACCAAGGCAACGACAATGCAGCCCATTTTTCCCCACGTCGAACGTTCCCGAGTCAAGTTATGAAAGACTCCCTCTTACAAAAATAAACATGGGTGGTGTCTGTGTCTCTGTTCTGCATGTAGGTCATGTATGGACCGCAGGGTCATCAGGAGAGGTTCAACCCGCCCTCCTTTATGCAGCGGGACCGTTTCTGCCGCTTCCAGCCCACTTATCCCTACCTGCAGCAGGACATCGATCTCCCCCCCACCATCTGCCTGTCGGATGGCGAGGAGCTGCCTCCTTATAAGGGACCTTGCACGCTGCAGCTGAGAGACCCAGAGCAGCAGCTGGAGCTGAGCCGAGCGTCGGTGAGAGCTCCACCCAACAGGACCATCTTCGACAGCGACCTGATAGACGTTTATGTGCACGGCGGCGGACCGCGGCCCCCCAGCTGTAACTCTGGCGTCAGTGCCGCCAATTCCCGAATGGAGGGACCCCCGCCCACCTACAGTGAGGTGATGGGACACTACCCAGGATCATCGGTGTTTCAAAGCCAGTACAGCAATAACGGCCAGCAGCTGGATGGGACCAGGGGGGGGAGCGTCACCCCCAGGACAGTGCACCAGAGCCGCATTGAAAGCACAACTTTGGGCTTCAGCAAGAGTAAAGACAGTCGGCAGGACAAACCAGTGTGAGAGGGAGAGGAGGGGTGGTTCTGTTGGACCGTACCAACCTAAAGCAGGGGAGGGGGGGTAGAGAGTCCTGCTTCTCTGCACTCTCCATTGTGCACAATTTGAACAAACTCAAATCTCGAGGAGCCGAGCTTACAACTGATCTTTTTGTATTTGTATTTTTGCTATAGCTGTGAGCTTTGCTTGGACACTATGGCTTGATGACTTGTTTTTATATGCTTTCTTTTTGTGTAAAATATGATTGTTGACATACAGTTTTGTTTACCACAGTCAGAGGAGAAAATCTATGGCTTTTTCTTCTTTTTTTCACTCGTTCTTTTCATTCTTTTCTGGATTTGAGATCTGATTCTGTAGTCAGATCAATCCAAATAATAGTAGTGCCATGATTCATGAAACCATGAATCCAGGGGATAAATAACAAGTTATTTAAAATCTGTTGCACTAACTTATCTTTGAAAAACAAACAATGCTTCTCGTAGTTTGTTTTGTCTGAAAACTCCTGAGTTATCACTTAGTGTGACTGGGTATATTTGTTTTGTTTTTTTGTCAAAATCAGTAGAGACCAAACTCTGATTCATATAAAAAATATTCAGTTAAATGGGTTTAACGGTATAAGCACCTCGAACTAAGATTTAGATGTGATATTATTATTTTGGTCAACTGCCCCTCTAATATACTTATATTTTATCCTCTTAAACCCTCTCATTGTCTCCCGAGATTGATAATTGAAATGGCGCCTTTAACACATTGTATTACCATCCCATAGTCCTGTTGAGTAGCACTTTAAACCTCTGTCAGTTCACCGTTGTTATTTAGTTCTGAGTGAAGGAGCATTGTTGGTAAAGGAAGTTCCACACAGCCTTTTAGTTGAATGCACTTCCAGAATAAATAGCAAATATCCTGTAGTGGTCCTGAACAGGTCCCCCCCCCCCCCTCTTGCTGTCCTGAACCACCTCTTTCTTGATCCTTAATTTATGACAATAGAATCATCAACTTACTATTGTGTATATACTATAGTACTGCCCCTGAACTGTACAGCGACGCAATGTCTCTTTAATGTTGCTCCAGCACATCGACAGTGTGCTGGAAGCTAAAAAGACTCTACAGCTTGGTTAAAAGTGTGATAAAGGTATTCATGATCATGGTCATTTTGCTTGTGAGACTCGCTCATATGTTGAGGAAGATTAGCTAATTGGGGGGGGGGTTCATTTAAATGACAGACATTCAAAACAAATTAAAATAAACCGAGACATTTCACTTCAACCTAAACAAATCAAAGTTGAATCCTGATCCGGAAGTTTTTCTTATTATTTGTTTTGAATGCTTTTGAGACCTGGTGATTGTTCTGGAGCCAAACTTGTAAGAACCACTAATGTGTGGGCTCCCTATAGATAGTCCTACTTAAAAACTTTATCAGAAAGGAGAGTATTTATTCTTATTTATTTGATGTTACACAATTTGAGGGGATTTTTTTGGGGGGGTTGTTTTTCCATGCAAGGCAAAAGCCACTTATTCAGTGCGAGCTGCAAACATTTGATGAAAAAAAATTCTGAATGCTAAAATATCCCCTCAACCCTTCCACAGTCAATGGAAATGATCGTCGCCCAAATTATTCCATAGGACAGAACCCAGGTCTTAAGACATGTTTCATTGGTTGTGTTCTCTCGTCACTGAGCACAAGTTTTTGTGTTGCTCTGTTATTCAGTATTGCTGCTGCTATGCTCCTTCTGCTGCTGCTGTCAATGTTAACACGTCAGCTTTTCCACTGGTATTTGTTTAAGAAAAAAACGTTGAAAAAAATCTCAACAAACAACAACAACAAAAAAAACTTATTTAGAAACTACAAAGTTAGATGTTTGTGTTCTTTTTGTATGTTACTTTATCGCTTGGTTGCTTCTTTTATTTCTGCTCTTGTAGTTAACAGGAAACCTTGTATTTTTCATTTTTTATGTAATTCATATATTTTTTTTTTTTCAAGTCAGAGGGTTTGCATGTTACAATTATGTGAGCAGATTGTGTGCCTGCTGGTGTCAGGGGGAGGAGCCAGAGGCCCTGGACAGCTCTCACAGCCTCTTGCACTCAAAGTCCCCACCTTCTTTGTGCCTCACTTCCAATGGTGCTTTTTTCAGTGGTTTGACTCTGTTTATTTGTATGGTGCTGTATATAACTTTAATATATTATGCACATATCCTACCCAATGGGTAGAAACCACAAAAAGAACGTTGTTAATACTGTAATATAATGTATAGATGATATTAAAAAGGAAATTTAACACGGTGGCAAAAACTTTTTTTGTGAATGCCTCCAAATTGTTGCATTGTCTTTTTGTAAAAACAGGAAATGCGAATTTGCAAAAATGCTACAGTTGCAGTCGTTATATTTTTCCTATAAATGCAAATCTGTTGTGTTGAATTGAATATTAATATTATGGGCTGTCTCTACACAGGATCCCTAGCTGCTGCTGTTACGCCCTGAAAATAAATATACTTGTAAATGCCAGCACTGTTTAACCTGTATTAACCACGCTTGACCAATTGCATAAAATAAGCCAAGAACTGTACCATGGTTTGGAAAACAAAATGAACCCTTACAGGCAAATATAGCCTATCAACAAGAGAAGCCTATTGTTACCTACCTACTGCAGACTTTAATAAGACGAAAATTAATCTCTAACCTTCGGTGAACCAGATTTATTTAACGTGAAAACATGCAAAAAGGGATTTACATTTCAAGAATTTAAAGAGTGATATTTATCCTTTTTACATGACAATATGAACCTCTTGTCAAACCCCCATTGCTGTTGCTACACTAAAGGTGATTTCAAAAAGCACCTGTACTATTTTTATTTTTTCTCTCAGTATCACTGTGGCTGATTCCTTAGAAGATATAAAGAAAATCGTTTGGTTTTCTTCCATCCTCGAGGTTGTCCATTCCATCTGCTATCGAACTACAAAATCTATTTTTGTTTGTTTTTCTGTGAGCTCTATGTTCTAATAAGAGGCTTTAGTATACTGAGTGTCTCCAAACCATAGTTTTCCAAACAGCCTCACGTTTCATGCCCCATATCCACAGGACTGCTTCCAACATTGACAATATGAAGCTTTATTTCACCAGAATATTCAAGTGGGTGACACTGCTGTATACTTACTTTTGCCTTTCTATTGTTATCAAAGCAAATTGTGATGTCATACGTTTTCAGTTTGAGGTCTTTTACTGCAATACTTTTACAAAAGTGAAGAAGGAAAAAAAAATATTCAACAATAAAACTATGTTGCTTGAAGTTGCAGTAGTCTTTCATGAAAAGAACACAAGCGTTTATATTGGCTGTGGTCAAAATACATGAGTGCTGATTAAAACAGACAGAAAATATTATGTTTGTTGGATTTGGTTTTTATTAAGGATATTTAAATGTTTTCCTTTGTAAAATCAGCATTGCACCAAATCAAGGTCAATACCCTTCATTCAATCACGCTTAAAGTTAGGCCTTTTAATTCTTCTTTTCTGATTTGCATTTGCACACTTCTAAGCAACATGATTATCTAAACTATCCTTGGATGAGCTGATTTCACCATATTTTGAACATCAATTAATGTCAAAATAATTGCTGCAATTGAAACACTGGTAATGTGGATCACCATGAACCCGTTTCCATTATTCACACAATTATATCACAATCAGTTTATACTTGTTATGGTGTGTAAACTTTCTCATTGACTTTTTCAGTAGTTAGTGAGATATTGTTTAATTTAACTTTTTCACTAGTTAATGAGATATCGTTTTTTTTTTCTCAGACAATTATATAATTTGTCACTGGTAGCTGTGTCCTTTCTCAGTTTGGCAATGTTGGGGTTAATAGAGGTTAACTGGGACTGTTTTCTTGCCACAATCACTGATTGATTCAGGTGTTTTATGGTCATTAATTAAGTCTTGTTACCTCACGTAAAGCATAATGAAAAGAACTACAGTTCTAAAATTCAGCTTCCACCTTAAGAAAACATGTTTTAAAATGAATCGGCTGGTAGAAATATGTGTTGGCAATAAAACAGTTTGAAAACCGACTGAATATTTTCAGATCAGCTCAAAGTGACTAGTGGCTGGTGTACCACATCTTTTACTCTGGCGCCACCTACCGGCCTGTGGAGGTTCACAGGTTATTGCAAACCCAAACACATTTTATCATTCTCCACGATGAGCATGTACACTGCATAGAGAGATTCCTGTGGAATTGAATTAATTAGTAAAAAATCGATAAAAGGTCAACTAAAATTGGTTTAAATCTGTAATAACATTTCTCTACATCAGGGGTAGAAGGGCTGATTCTGATGAAGGGTCGTTATCAAGCTCTGTGGAAACCTCTTAACGACCCTTTATTAGAATCAGGTGTGCTGGAGCAGGGAAACATCTAAAACCTTCAGGAAAGCGGCCCTCGAGGACCAGGATTGGTGACCCCTGCTCTACATGGAGCAGCGCCATATCGACCGCAACTATTTCTACCGTATTTCATTTAGATTTATGAAGCAAAGTGAAGAAATTATAATTATATCACCAAACCTAAGCACGTGGTCTAGTAGTCAGGATAACACCATGAAGTAAAACTATGCTAAAATACAATTGATTTACTGTTGTGCTACTGGGATGACCAAATATACATCTAATTTCATTTACAGGAATCACTCAAATTAAAGAACAAAAGGCAACATACGAGAATGAAAGAACCAGACATTTTTTTTATTTCAAACTTTTTCTATATGAAAACAAAACGTATTCAACCTAAAATACAATTATCCGAGGCTTAAAGATGAGTGGAGGTGGATATTTGGTACATCAAAACATCAAAAGATAATAAAAAGAGTTAAAGCAAAAATTGCATCCTGAACATCTTGAAGTATAGTCACTTTGAAGACTTGAAATGAAGAGAAGATCCATAGAATGACTGATTAGGATTTGATGACTTGTGATGCTTTTAAATCTGCTTCATACTGTCTTGAGTGAGCCACATCTCCCCTTGCAGAATTCAGGGTCTTGTTTGTCACAGGTCATGGGGATTCTCCTCCAATCACACCACAGTGGGAGGGGCTTGGAAGAGCTCAAAGCAAGCTTGTGTACAGACAATTTTCAAAAACACGGTTTTAAATTTTTGGGGTTGAAATTTCACAGCCCCATTTGTAGTATTGTGTATGAAAAAAAATAATACATACATTTAAAAGAAATCACCAAATAACGATAAAATAGTTTTGTCATCCCAGTTGTTGGGATGTTGGAAAAACAAAACAAAATTAAACACAATAACGTCTGTTCCCCACCCCACCGGATGTTTACGTTTAGTCCTTCAGATGTCTGTTGACTAGTTTATGGTCCTGGTCTGAACCTTCATCCTGGGGAGGACAGATTTGGTCTGGTTTGATGTCGACAACAAATGTTTAGTCGGCACAAATAGTCTGTTAAGACGTTTCCAAAGGATGTTTGGGGTAAACTATAGCCAGACACAGCACAACAGGACCATCTAAAAATAGAAAGGAGGGGAAAAAAACAAATCTATTAGTAAAAATTATACAGAGTGAATACCATGTCCTTCTCATTCAAACAGCACATTAAATACAGCTGCATTATAGGAAATGAAATCAGTCATTTATCCAGCAGTTCCCACAATTTTATTATGAGTGTATTGCTGTAAACACACGTCTGCAAGTGACGATAAGCAGCAGGACTGTCTGGACATACAAACTGATCAAGGTCAACAATTTGGACACGTTTTATGTTGGATGAATCAGCGTTAGAACAAAAAGTTGGATTGGTCTGTATTCATCTCACTATAATGGTCAAAATCTTCATCTTACATAAAATACCACGACTATCTGAAGAGCCAAGAATTATATGTAGGAGTTGAAAATTGTCCAGTTTACAGTTCAAGGATAACGATCATCAAACACACCTCAGCTGGAGGTTCTCGGGTGGGGTGGGATCACAGGCCTCTTCACTCCTGGGTCTCCATGCTCTCATCCTCTGCATCTCCTCCCTCCTCCAGCGCCTCATCGTCCTCCTCCTTCCTCTCTGGCGGTTTCTCATACGCTTTCTCCGAGGGCGTCACAATCACGCCATCCCAAGTGGACATTTCAGAGGCGAGATCTGGGGGGAGATGAAGGAATGCTGAATGGCGTCTACCGGGTACGTGGTGCCAGCTAAATCCACCACGTCTGACAATTTTGTGTTCAGTCATGTGGCAACTGCGTCACGGTTTGTCCGGGAACTGTTTCACAAACTTGTGGAAATGTGCTTACTGCAGTGGCCTGTCCCAATGCCCACATCTCAAATCGATTGAGGATTCAGTTGCATGAGATAATTAATCAATTCAGTGAAGAGAGCCATTAGGAACCAACTTCCTAACTGTGGAAAGCATTGGAGTCAACATGGGCCGGAGCACTGTGGAAGGCTTTAAGAGTCCATGCCCAAGAACACTGAGGAAAAGCGTGCTTACACTCAACAATAGGAAGGTTTGATTGTTTTGTTTTTAACACCTGCTTCCAAAACTCCCCTAACCTGCTCCACCCACTTACTGGAAACCATTTCACAATCTATTCCAAAAGCACCATACAGACATGATTATCTTATTACTCACTGTGTGATGCATCTTACATATTTTTTTTTTTTTCCTAGAGTGATGTGATGTTGTGTGTGTGAATGAACTTACAACTGGCATCTCCCTCCAAGCCAAGGATCTTCCTGTAGCCTCCATGAGAAAGCACCCTCACCAGTGTCTGAGCTGTGAAACACACCATATCCTGCAAACACCATCACACTTCCATCAGGTACATCTCTCTGAGAAGATCTCAATCCATGCAATTACTCCCCTGTCAAAAATCACAACATTATACAGTCTCTCCCACAAGATGGATGTCATTAGCGGAAGTATAAGGCGTTACCTGCTGTTCGAGCGTCATTACAGTGTGCACCCGGAAGTTTCCGCTCTCACAGGGATCCGTTATCCCGACAGATCCGGGTAGGAAGAGGCCAGCAGCGAGCATCTGTAGGCACCGCCTGGACAGCAGAGAGCAGCAACATGGTGACTCAAACCACCATGCTTTACCATGAACAACACACTATGGAGGGAGTCATGCGGCGCAGTCTGTTAGGGAAGCTGGGTTAGGAATCAGAAGGTCCCTGGTTCGCACCCGTGGCTGTGTCAATATGACGTGGTGTCCTTGGGCTAGGCTCTTTACCCCTACTTGCCTCAGGGGGAATGTCCCTGTACTGTGCTGTAAATCATTCTGGATAAGAACATTTAAGGAGACTAATTAAGGAGTCTAATTAAGGAGATCTACCTGTAAGCCACATTGAGTGATAGAGGTTGTCTGGATGGGTTGTTCATCACTGCTGAGTGACCCTGAGAGGAGAAACAAAACAAGGGCTTTTTACATTTAATTCCCTTCTAAACTGGTTCATCTGACACTCTGCTTACACATTTTTGATGAACAGAACATCTATTGTCACACCCCCTAGAATATGTAACACACTATAGTTCCATTCCACAAAGATTTGGTTTCAAGTGGTAATCAATTAATTTAAAGAAAGTACAAATCCTTCAAATTCCACAATATATTGAATATTAACTACATTAGTTTCTCTAATAAGTCATACCAGCAGGTCCAAAATCCAAGGAGTGAGGGGTTCAAGGCCAGGAAAACGCACCCTAAGATCCTTCAACAAGCGAATCAGCACTTTCACGCTATGGGGACAAAGGACACGACAGTAGAATTCAGACAAACTTAGAAATAAGGTGTTCAGCTGACTCAACTTATTATTACTTGTAAGTTACTTGGTAATCGCATCATAAGGATGAACAAAATAATACATGAATCAGTGGAGTCAGGTTAGTAATCAGCTGAGTCAACATTATATTGTGTCCTTGGGCAAGGCACTTCACCTTGTTTGCCTCAGGGGGGAATGTCCCTGTACTTACTGTAAGTCACTCTGGATAAGAGCGTCTGATAAATGACTAAATGTAAATGTAAGTAACTTGGCAATCACATCTTAATGTTCGACCAACAAACAAACAACAACAAAACGATTGATGAAGCTGAAAAGGATAAAGTATCCAGTATCTTACGTTGATTGGGAGGCGTTCTCCTCAAACCAGCGGGCATGGCGGATGGCAGCTAAAGCACTCTGCAAGACCTTAATATCCACTGTGGAAAACAAGTTCATGTAAATACCCAAACTTCAAATACTTAAATCACGTCAAACTACTTCCTTACTTATGGTTGCATGAATACATTACTATACATTTTTAGCCATTTATATTCTACTTAAATAATCTGTGAATTTTTTATATACAATTACTGGACGTCTATAACTTATGTTTCAACAAAAATGGACCAAGTTACGAAAAACATGAATGTAATATTTAATGCAGCAAAAATCCTTTAGATCCTATTGGCTGTGTGAGAATACATACGATGCAGTTCAGGGTCCAGTTTGCGCAGATTGGGAGGTACAGTTGTGATGAGGATCTTCACTGTAGCATCAGCAGAGCTGATCTCAAAGCCTGTTTCATTGGTCAGCATGGAGAGGACTGGAAAAGGACATTTACAAACCATTTACTGATTTGTTCGCTTATATTAATTTGGTCGTTCAAATCCTTGATAAATTAGGTTTTCTGTCAAAGGTAGAACATTTGAAACACATCACCTTCAGCAGGATCCTGTGTGCGAAGTGTTTCCACCACTTTGTTCCCTAAGGCAGCAACTGCCTCCACTGCAAGACAACAAGGAAGTCAATGGGAGATTTCATTGTCAAATGCATCGTTTCATGTTAAGACATGAAACCCCATATGGTGACTTGCCAGTGTTGTTGTTGTATCTCTTGCTTTATGTTCACAATTGTTGTGTTATGCATTTATAGTTCTTCCCTTGGCACTTATTGGTTCTCATGATGTATGATTCACAATCTAAAAAACCCACTGTGTTGCTATGCTCAATGACTGATGCTCTTTGTAAAAGCTCTCTCTTGTATAGTCGCTTCGGATAAAAGCGTCTGCTAAATGAATAAATGTAAATGTAAGACACATTTGATATGCATTATACAAGATGCAGTCCTTCTGTTTTGTAAAGAAGGAAGGAAGAACTCACAAGTGGGCAGGATCTTCAGAATGACCACCAGATCAGCCACGTTGTGACCCGTCGTCATGGTACCTTTCTTATACGACCCAACCTGACGCACCTCTTCTATTTGCTGGGATGAAAATCAGATGGACAAGAGAGGTTGAGAGATTCTGCCCAAGATGCAGTGCGGTTTTAGATATACGGAGATAAGATATAGATAAACTGACCACTTCAAAGTTGCCAGGGGCGACGATGAGATTATCAATAACGTTGTTGATCTTGGTGACCAGGGATAGGATGGAAGACTGACCAAAAAAGAGAGAATTAACAGTGAGAAATAAATACATTCTATTTTTTCTTATTTGTTGTAAATCAGGATTCAGCAAGAAATTCTCTGCGGTTCAAATGGGTTTGTTACCTGTTCTGCTGGTGTTGGACTAAGGTCTTGGTTTCTCTTCAGCAGACATTCACTGAAGGCTGTTTCATCAGCAGCAGGCTTCACTCTTGGGAAAGCCATCTCACACTGACGGCAAAGACAACCATTATGACACTAAACATACACGACTACTAGAAGTTGGTACCGTAAAAGCAGTGTCCATAACTCACCACATAGAAGTCAAATGGGATGTGTGGGACAAAGGGACGATATCTAAAACCAAGAGGGAATCAACATGAACTCCCCCAAAAAAATATATAACACTTTCATAGGCACCATCATAAAAATGTCACACATATCCATATAGATTATATTTATTTTATATTGTATTGCTGAAATCAAATCATTAGGGGGTCAGCAGTATTTACCCTTGCACGAGGCCCCCCCGGGAGCCAAATCGGCCCCCACGGCCCCTTCCTCGGTCCCCTCTGGAAATAGAAATGTCAGTGTATTCAACTAAATGCATTTCAGGATATATTTTTTATATATTTATTATTTTTACATTTACCATAATAGAGCTAACGTATTCATGTTATGTCTGTGCAAGATGTTAAACTCTATTTTTTAATGTCTCTGCTCTTGTTTGAGCAAGACAATGATGTCAGACTTCAGAGTTAATTCATTCCTTCTCTTTCTTACAAAAGCATAACCAGTCAATGTAGTACTTTACCCGATGGGTCAGCTTGATAAATATTAGGACAATAAACCGTGGAACCATTTTACCTTTTTACATTTTAAAGGTTTAACTGCAGTGATAATGATACTGATGCTGGAGATAAACCTGCAGGTCACGTTTACTGGCCATTTTAGATATTAGCTCTCCTTTAACAAGATATACTCGCAATGGCTAATGCTGAATCCTGATTTTTCCGATATATATATGCACAAACATACAATAGCAAAAATTACCTCATTGCGTAAGACGTTTTGATGTTTAAAGGTAATAAATTGAAGAAGAAATCATCAGCGTCTAACGCCGGTCTGCTAAACTGGGCCTTTACGAAGAGGATTAACACTTCCGGTTTTCTTCTTCGGGTTTGGTTGGTGGATTGCAACTAAAGTAAATGAGCGTCACCACCACCTACTGTGCAGGAGGGAGATCTAACTAACTATATTAAATCTTCCTTCACAAGACTACCCCCTAACGGTCCCCCGTCCAGAAATTCGGACACTTTAATGTAATGAAAGTATAAATTTATGTATCAACTTAAACATACTATATCAGTATATAAAAAGTACAAAATCTACAACTTTTCAATAAGTTTTCCACTGTGCGAATCTAAATTATTTAGGCTGCCACAAGATTCTGAACTGTGTTCAGGCTATCGAGTTTATATCAATGAGAAATTAATAATCAAAGATCCCTTTTCATGCTTAATCTAATGCATATTATAAGGACAAAATGATATTGTACCAAAAAGCACCTCAAGAAAAAGGTATGATTGAGGCAGGACAACTACTGAACTGTTCGTCAACAGAAATATAACACGGTTTACATTAAATATGAATATTTTTCAAGGAAATCTGCGAATGTAAGAGAAATGACAATATAAAGTTTATTCTATTTTCTGTCACTATGGGAGCTTGAGAACAGGACATTACTAGTGATATGTACATCTAGCTTTTAACAGAAGTTGTCGTCATTCAATTACATGTACAAACATGTTTTTTACATTTTAAAAATTCAATTTCAAACTCAATTGGACAACAGTAAAAAGCATTCTCATTCCATTGTTATTTTTCCATTTAACCCTTCGTTGTGTAGCAATTACTATTAGAGAGAAGTCATATATCCATAAAAAGACCAGTAGCTGGGACAGTTCCGTAAACAATCTTCACAAAACCATTGAAGAACAATCGATCAACACAATGACAAAACATACATGGTTTCGCTAGATTTGGCATTTTGTGTAACTTTACAGGAGATGCTCCCAAAACAGACTTAACAATAATCAAAAGAAGCACTTAAAAAAACCAATACAAATTTCAGTTAGAACAGGTCCAAAAAAAAGAAAGAACAGAACGTCTAAAATAAATAAATACATGGGATGACAACCCCACTCCTCCTCCCACCTATTAAAAGCAAAGTTTGTGACCCCTTCTGACATAAGATTCTCTATTCTGGTTCATTATCAAGACTTTCTAGAGCAGGAACACCCTGTCAACTGAGTCATTTTCACTTTGCACTTAAAAAAGGGGGTCTGGTGAACACTATGGAGAGGAGTGCATCTTACACCGACATTCATGGCATAACGATGTTCACCTTCCGGCAAACAGAAGATTTCTTAGCTCTTAGGACGTGTGTGTGTGTGTGTCTGTCCATCTGAATAGTACAAAGGCTATTTCAAAATGCATGGGTGTCTGTACATTTTCCATTGCTGAGTAATTACTCGTATCACCCTATATTCCTACATCTAGTCTTTCCGTCTCTCAGTCGATAAGTGAGTCTGTGTCTTCAGAGTGGGTCAGCAGGCGTCTCCTGTCACTCCATCCCTTCAGGGTCAGCTTGTGACATGTAGGCGTCCAGCTCGGCGTCCAGGTGGCCCTTCGTCTTGGACATGTAGGCGTCCAGCTGGTTGTCCAGCTGTTCGCGGGTCACGACTGCACGGCCGACTCCTCCCCTTCCCCGACCACGCCCCCCTCTCCCGGGGAAGGCCCCGCGGCCACGCAGCCCACCTCGACCTGACGAGACCAAAGCCTCATCTTGTGATTTACACGTAATTACTGTCATTTAATCTAGAGATGCAAGGCAAATACTTAAAACAATACATGCAAAACTTCACAAGATCAATTACCTCTGACCCCCACACCTCTTCCAGCTCCGCGGCCCACGAGGGCCCCCCGGCCTGGGGCCCCTCCTCGCTGTCGCATGCCCCTGCGGAGAGCCACCCGCCCAGGACCCCCACGGCCACGCATCTGAGCCATGCCTGTGGACCAGAAGCATATATGGGTCTTACACAGATACATTTCTTACCTTAGGGCTGAATTTTTTTTTCAAATTCTCTGGATGTACCAGAGACCATGAATTGTTATTGCCCAGGACTGTTCCTAGCATCGTACACAGACTGAACCTCACCTCTGAGGGGAAACGCTCCTCTGGTGAGTACTCCTCTGCCTCGGCCTCTCAGACCTCCTCTGGTCATGCCTCGTATCCCTCCTGCAGCAAAGCCCCGTCCTCCAGGCCCACCCCGCAGGAGAGCCCCGATGGGCCGGCCAAGCCTGGCCTGGATGTTGCTCTTTCCCAGTCGCTGCTTCAAACTCTGCTTAAGTGTGTAATATCAAGTGGTAAGTAACAAGGAGGTCGAACTTTACTGATTTTGACCCATTTTTGTTGTTGTTGTAACGTTCACGCCCTGGGACGGCGATTATCGCGTTCACTCTCGTCGTGACTTTCCGTTTCGCAACACAGCAGCCCTCCCCCGACCCCCCCCAACAAAAAAAGACCTTCCAGCTCGCTCCCCCTCCTCACCTGTTTGTGATGCAGAGCAGCCTGTACAGAGGGCCTGTTCTCCATCTGCTGGGCGAGGCGGCGGTTCCGGGCACTGGCCATGTGCTGCTGCTGCATAGTAGCTCGGACGTTGACTGCAGCCGGCTGCTTGTTCTTCAGCATGTTAGTGAAGCTTTTGAGGGGTAGGGGTGGGGGAGGGGGGCAGATGGGGGGGAAAGGGAATAGACACAGGGCAAGAGAGAGGGAGAGGCGGAAGAGAGATACGGGGATCCAAATCAAGTCAGTTCTCATAGCAAAGAAGAAGCCACAGGGGGCATTGGAGTTTGTCATGTTGGCCCTGCTCACGTTTGACACTTTGCACTCTCATATTGCCAGTAAGCCATTTTTTCCCCCCCACGCCCAAGTGGAAGCCATTAGAGACCATTTTAAAGAGGGAAAAGAACATATGGAAAGAACAATACATTAGAGAAGAAGAGAAGAGGAAAAGGTTGAAGGGAAAGAGGAAGTGACTGCCACTTACAGGCCTCCTGCCACCTTCATGTTGCCGGCAGCCTCCAACAGTGGAGGAGGCCAAGGACTGGAGGGGTAGTTTGGCCACCCAGCCACTTACAGCCCAGACCGTGCCTTGTGGTCGTACCACGTCAGGGCAGGGTGAGAGGGGGTGGTGGTCACGTCCGGGCTAGGACTGGGTACCTGTCTTAGAGACGCTTCAGAGGACTGAGAGGAAAATGAAGCGAGGACAGAAGAGAAGAAAGTAGACGAATGGCTGACCAGGAAATATTATCTGAGAGCCGTGTGAGACAGGGCAGAAGAGAAGGGCACTCGGGGGGGGGGGGGGGGGTGCTGTGCCCTGCCAGCCGCTGTTAGGCCCTGGCATCTCTTCTCTGTAGTGCACAGCTAGCACATTATGCACATGCAGGGAGGGGGAGCTGAGCCATGTGTGGTCTGAGTCCCGTTTTTTTGGGGGGGGGGACCGTCGCCTTACAAGAGCATCATAGTTACCCACTCTCCTCGACTCAAAATGTGCGCTGCTCACGCAAGAAGTCTACGGTCGACAAACCTTCAATAACGTTTTTGACTACATTGGCTCATCAACTCGGTTGTTGTGTTCGGTGAGAAGGAAAAAAAAAACAACATGCAGCAGACGTGTTGAGGGAGCAGCACACAGATTGGCTTTGGGCGGTTTCCATGTGTGTTCTAGTCCACAGTGGCCTCCTGTGGAGCTCACTACAGCCGTCATAACCAGGGTCGTGCTCTCGCCTCTGGCCTGGTTACTTCTGTCAGGTGCAGGGCTCCTCACCGCTCATTCAGGGACACCTTGGTGGTGCTTTTCAGCACAACTTTTTGGGAGGAGGGTGCAGTCATTTTGACTTCTCCGGTTTACCTTTAGGGAAAGGAGAAATAAACAGGAGTTGATTAGAACTCCATAACACACTCTAGAACTGTACCATGGCACTGCTACGGTATTAGTCTTGGAATCTGCTGCCAAAATGGAGGGCATGTATGCATGCACGCTTCAGCAATTTAAGACGGTTTGCATTGGGATTTGGACCCAAAAATAAATACTCAAGCTATCCCTCTTTTCAATACTCTGCAGGTGGTCCAGACGATAGTAAGACACAGTGACTGAAGGGGCGCTGGTCAGTCATGCACCCACACCAACTGGTCGTCGCTGACTGTGCCGAAATTCACATTGAAGACCTGAACTGTTCTATTTCTATTCGTCTTCACCTGCTTCTTGACTTAATTTATCATGTGATCATTAAGTTCATGCACAAGTCACGCGACTCATTAAATGAGAAATTATTTGTGCACGTGAGGATGTGGACGCGTTATGCCTTAATTTATCCTCAATTAAATCAACGGATCAATACCATCAATGTGATGGCAAGATTTCTCTAATCATCTTAGATTAATATAAACTAAATAGATCAATTCGACACAAACTCAAAACAAAACATCTTGATACTTACTTTGATCGCTGCTTCTGTCGAAACGGAGAGGTTTGATAGCTAGGCTAGTTAAAGAAGCTAACGTTGGTTTTATTGTGATATGAGCGGAGTTCGTTTCAAATCTTAGTTCTCTTCGTTGCTTAATAGGTTTCTTTCCGATATTAGTAATCAAATCAAACTTAAAATGAAATTTGTTTGCTTTAATTGCAAACGTGCTCTCCCTCTTCGCTGTTCAGTACAAAATGGTGCTGGATGCTGGCGGATAAAGGAAAATGGAAGAAGCTCCTTCCTGCGTTGAAGCGTCTAACGTCATCACGTTTCCAATCAACGTAATCACGTTTTCAAACACGTGACGTCTTTCCCGTAGCGTCGTTACTAAGCGCCAAAAATGGCGGCGGTAGCAGTGGTGGAGACTCCATCCGGGAGAGATGCGATAGCAGAAGGACTTCTGGATCTTTTAAAACCAGCTGTCCAGCAGCTGGACCTGCATGTCCACTCTGTGAGGTGTGTACACTATCAAGCTTGTTTAGTTGAGTACTGTCACTAACGATATACAACACTTATTTCTTACAATCTAATGACGAGGCAGCAGCTCGTGACAACAAGCTTGTCTCGTGATGCCTCCAGATCTGTTTGTTTTGAAATGAAGTTGCCTTTTAACAGCTTGCCGGTATTTTAATGTTGATTTACCTTCCATTCTACCATGTCAGGTTTTCCTACCGTCTGTGCGTGTTCATTTCGCTATAAGGAGAAGTCTCTTGTGAAAGTTTCAGCAAAGACTCAGTAGAATAATCTGAATTCCTTCACCATTCTTGTGTGCGTTTTTCACGTGACTTGCATAGGTCTGAGTATTGGTATTGTTAAACATGATTAATATAGACAGATAATAGTCGAAGACTATTTGATATTTTGGGTTACTAGCCAATCTGTACTTTAGGAAAGTACCAACAATTACCAGTAGAGGGCATTTCTGTGAACATTGATGGACCCAATTTATGTTCATTTGCTTTCTGTTTTAGCCTAATATAGGTAAACAAGTCTGGTAACTATATAACGTAAACTATGCTGCTTTTTTGTTTTAGGGAGAGCCAAGTGGAATTGCGAGAACACATTGACAATTTAGCCACAGGTAAGACATATTTATTTGAATGCCTAAATTGTTTATATAAAGATTTCATAGGACACCGGCAAATTAAGTCATTATTTATCAAGAAATATATGTCTATTATTCCTTTTCAGAGCTCTGCAGAATAAACGAACACCAGAAGGTGGCGCTAGATCTTGACCCTTATGTCAAAAAGCTGTTAAATGCGAGACGCCGAGTGGTGTTGGTCAACAACATTCTTCAAAATGCTCAGGTTTATTGTTTTGTTTATTGTCAATAATGTCCAATTTTATACTGACACTTATTTATTTAAAATAGTTTGTGGTCACAGGAGTAAATTATTGTGGGGGTACCCATGATCCATTAGTATTCTTTCTTTGTAACTGTCTAAACTAGCTGTCAATATTCAGTTGATAAGGACTCAACTCAATAAGTCTTGTGATGTTTTTGTTTTTTTCATTGTTTCTTCTTTCATTTGTTTGAACTGTAGGAGCGACTCCGAAGGCTTAATCACAACGTAGCAAAGGAGACGGCTCGCAGGAAGACAATGCTGGAGACTTCTGGAGTGTTTACACCTCGTTCACCTAACAAACCATAACTAACGCATGTTAACCCTGAAATAAAGGTTAGGACAGTTAACCATGTCTGTTCACTCACTGAAATACAGGTTATAATTTTAAAACATGGGTTAATTTGCTGGTTGACACAGCAAAATATTCGGCATAAGCATTGCTACAAAAACTGTTGATGGAATTAAACATCAGACTGCACTTGATGAATGCATTTATTATGCTGCATTCAAGGTAAACTTATTCACTTTTTTGCTCTCCTTCTCATGGATGCAATGTCTTGGTTCAACATAAAAATGCAATTTCTGAAATGATACGGTTGGCTTTAAGTTGCCCATAATATGTTGAAATGTAGAAATACATCTGCCATGTTTCTGTCAAACTTATGTAACATATATTTTCTGCATTGCCAAGTTCGTAAACGTCTGAAAGATCTGTATTTAAGTTTCCAATTATTAATATGTCTTTTTTAATATTTATCATATTTTTGGATTTTCTTTGTACAAGCTTTTGCTTGCTTGAAACAATAAACAGCTGTGACTTTAAATGAATACATTGTGTGCATCTGGCATCAGTGTCCCATGCAAATTGTCCTTCACCTGAGTATGTGAGTATGTGCATAATTGGATCAGCAGTAAAATGCAAGGTATGTCTGCCCCTGTGTCAATAATGAATGTTTTGTAATGAGAGAAGGAGAGTGGGGAGTTGAAGGTGACCCCTTTGGGTTTCAGCAGGAGGAGGAATGCAGAAAGGTATTTTAGAGGCCATGGGTCACGAGAGGAGGAAGATGGCTGATTAGACAAGTAGAGTTTTGGATGAGAGTAAATTACAGCTTTCGCTGTGTAAGAGTGTATACCTCCCTAAGACATGTTGACTAGTACCTTCTGAGGTCAAAGTGGGACTGATAATGCGTCCCGATGTGGGTGGGGGGAGGTAGGGGGGGGGAGGCAGGCAGAAGGGCGGGGTGATCTCGGCGGCGCCACTTTAAAAAAACAGTCGCGCCGATATGTCAATCTGGACGCGACCCAGACAGACCTCAGCCCGGGGGCCCAGCCGTGAGAGCCTCGTCACGATTGGCTGAGAGCCTCCAGCCCTTTGAGACTGGAGGCCCTATTGGCTGAAGCGTGGCTAGACATTCACGCGCACGATGTCTACCCTCTTTTGTTATTGTACCGAGCGCGAGGAGAAGCTTCGGGGAGCAAGCAGGATGCACGAGCGGAGACACCAAGGCTGAGAGTAAGATAACGACAGAGGATAGAAATAGATAGGAGGAGGATTCTGGATCCAACCTACTTTACTGTATCGTTTTCACTCCTTCTCTTCTATCTCCCCAATACTCCAGCTAATGTGTAAGTATAGAGACAGTTTAATCAAATTCTACTGCTTTTCTCGTCACGCGAGCATAAGAGGCAGGCCAGATAAGTAAAGGGGAGGAGGATCTTTTCATAATCAGCAAACGTGCAAAATATTTGGATTATTAGCTCATTTATCGACATGCAAATATCGGAGGAGTCAGCCTTGTGTTGGCCTTATGTGTGCTCTCTCTCTCTCATGTTGTAAGGTTAGTTAATGTAACACATTGCCCAAGATAATGCATACTTCTGCATGTAGATTCGTGTCAATGTACTGTTACACTGTAAAGATGCATTTTCAAATGAGGCTTATTGTGTTATGTGTATGTGATCATTTCATTCCTATCGGGATTTCTTAAACGTTCAGTCGGCAGACTCAGTGACGCGCTTCTGCCAAATATGGTCTGGCAATGTTGCAACATGTCTCTCTCAAACTAGATGCATGGCTTGTAAATGATCCATATTCAGCCTTAATTATGCATGACAATTATTTGGTAGGGAAAGCTTATAGTATTGCATTGTTAAGGCCTTACAACGCAATTCCCATGGTCCTTATAGACTTAGTTCAGCTGCATTGAGATGGGCGTATTTCTGGGGCCCATATTGCTGTACTATATTACAGGCAATGTTTGAGCGTGAAAACGTTAAATGAAGAATTAAGAGGATTTCACATGTGCACATCATAAAGGTTTTGCAATGATAGAGGGTAATTAGTGGTAGTTACCCTAGTTAGCCTAGGCTGCATAAAGCCCTGTGTCTACTGCTTAACCCTTTACATTGTTTGATTCAGATAGTTCCTCAGTTCCAAAACGACCATAATCTTTTCTTCTTCATCTTTTTTTAAAACAGAATAATCATAAATTGTAACAGTTGGAAATGTTCTGTTAAGTGGCAAATTTCATATTCAAATTCATATTTATTCTTCCCCACTTTTGTCATCAGGGACTGATTCAGAATTGGGGCATCATGCAGCAGAGATTTCTGGCCTCTCACTGACTTTGACTGATCAACTGACCACAAGGTATATAAACTAAACCCTTCAGTAAAGCCAGTGTCCCATGTGCCTGAAACACTCACATAGCCTGTCGAATCACTAGTCAGAAGGATTTCTTCTAAAGCTTAAAGTCAAGCTCTTTGCTCTCAATTCTTCTCTAATGTATATATATATATATATATATATATAAAGATCAGAATCACATCAGGCACTGTCTGCACTAAATACTGAAATACTAATCTAAAATGTTAAATATTTAAACTGTAGTATAAATTCATGCTGTTTAAAGTGCATCTTTCTAATTATGGCAAGAATGGGTTTTTCCTGCATTCAAACCAGCTCTTATGTTAACCTCACACCTCGATGCCTTCAGCTTCTGTAAGCAGAGTATGAGCACAGCTTTTAAGTACTGTAAGCAGAGTCTGAGCACAGCTTAAGTACTACTCAAACATTTAATATAATGGATCTGAGGGGGTTTGTTGTAAGAGAATATGGAACCAAGCCAGACAGAAAGCTTTATTTCATTTATCCATAATGTGTGTTCACACACACATTGTACATCACTGCCAGAACTCTGCCAATCATAGAACACAGCCAATCGGACAGACTTTTAATAGTCTAATTATATAATGTTAGTATGTAAGTAATGTTAGTTATATTTAATATGGTTGAAGAAATCGCGTTATTTAGTTTGCATTTTCATATGTTGCTTTCTTGGTTTGAAGTGTATTCAAATGTGTGTGCTCCCCTTGTCAGTAGTTAAGAGCAGAGGCAGATTTGACAACATTAGCAGGTTAACAGTAGCCAGACAGCTGTTGGAGAGTGACTAGCAGGTTCAGGTTCATTTCTTGACAGTTCACAGTGTTGACACTGTTTAATATAGCATCGTCATGCACACTGCGCCCTCTTTATGTACACTTTACAGGCCACACCAACTAAACATGGTAGCTGCCTCATTTAGCATGTTGTGGTGGTCGAACGTCCTGGTTGGAGAGATTTTGGGAAGCAGGTTTATTTCACCAGTGGTTGATTTGAAGTCAATCTTTCTGTAGTTAATTTTACATTTTAAAATGTGTAGAAACAAATCCATGATCTTGGACTTTGTTAAATGACAGATTATTGGTCAAACAAGGTAGATTGGGGTTTTGACTGTGGAACTGGACTGCATGCTCTGATAGACCCTGTGGTCACTTTACGGTCTCTGTGTCATAGATGAATTCTGTTGAGTCTGACGTCAAACTCAGTCCCTGACCTCTCTACGACTCCCCCCCCCCCTGTGTAGCATCATGTCAGTGAACCCCCCCAGCAGTAACGATGCCTGCCTGAGCATCGTGCACAGCCTCATGTGCCATCGGCAAGGGGGGGAGAACGAGGGCTTCGCCAAGCGCGCCATCGAGAGTCTGGTGAAGAAGCTGAAGGAGAAGAAGGATGAACTGGACTCGCTCATCACCGCCATCACCACCAACGGGGTGCATCCCAGCAAGTGTGTGACCATCCAGAGGACGCTGGACGGGCGTCTGCAGGTGGGAACTCGCACGCTCTCAGTCACAACACTCACATCAGCAGGGCAGAGATAAGGGGTTTTACTGTGGAGCTGGACTGTGTGCTCTGATGCAGCCTGTGGGGGCGCTTTATGGTGTCTTTGAATAGAATAGAATGCTCTTTATTGGTGTGTATATTTTTGGTGTCTTTGTGTCGTAGATGTACTCTGCAGGGTCTGCTCTTTCAGAGGGCTCTTTCTTTTTCTTTTTCGAGTTATGAAGTTGTATGGAAGTCATAACCATTTGCAGAGGCTTTTCTCGTTGATTGTCGTTTCTTTGTGTACTGCTGAGTGGAAATGTTGTGTGCGGTTGCAAGGACGACCTCACTGTAGATGAGATGAACTGAAAAAATGAATTTCAAGAATTATTTTATCATGGCACTAGTTTTATCAAGAAATGAATCGTGGACATTTGGCTCAAAGATGATATTAAATATTATTGTAGTGGATTTGGAGAGTTGAAAACGTAAAAGAATTACTTGAAAATACAATTAAAAAAATTCCTCTTTATTAATGGTTCTCAGCTGAACTTCAGACTCTCCCTCACCCTCTTCTTCTCTCACGGTGTGTGTCTTTCTCAGGTGGCAGGCAGGAAAGGCTTCCCCCATGTTATTTACGCCCGGTTATGGCGCTGGCCAGATCTTCACAAGAATGAGCTGAAGCATGTGAAGTTCTGTCAGTACGCCTTTGATCTCAAATACGATAATGTTTGTGTGAACCCCTACCACTATGAGCGAGTGGTTTCTCCCGGCATCGGTAAGTCAGTGTATGAATAATTGCTGACTGATGATTTTTGTAGTTGGTTGATTGTTTTTTGTCGTAATATGTCATTTGACTTCAGGTGACTCAATCAGAATCATACATTTGTTTTACATGCAAGTTACACAACACACAGAATTTACTTTGGCAAAGAACATATATACAGAACTTAAATAAAGATTAATAATAAAAAGTAGGCAATAGCTATACAATGTGTACACCAACGGTGTTTCTTGAGGAATGTTACTGACATAGTCTTGCTCTTTTTTTCTTTCATAAAGTTGGTCTGAGTCTTCAGAACACAGGTAAGTTTCCAACTAAACATTCTTATGTTTCCCCATCACATCACTAATTGTACTTAACATCTTTTTTTTAACTAGAGTTTAGACTGAAATTATATTCTTTCATTCTTTCTTTGATCTTTTTCTCAAAAAAAAGATCATGTTCTCTCCCTTTCAGGCCCTCCTGGCCGGCTAATTAAAGAGGAGTACATCCATGACTGTATTCAGATGGACCTCCCTCCAGGCATGTCCCCCTCTGAGCACCCAGGGTCTCTGAAGCTGCCCCCTCCAGAGCACTACGGTCAGCCTCTGCCCCCCCTGCAGCTGCCCCCGGAGCCATCATGCGGCCCCCCATCTGTTACTCTGTACCCCAACATGTCCCTCTCGCCAACAGGTAAGAGGCACTGGTCTGTCTGTGGAACTGTCTGTTTTTCTCTATCTCTGTCTATCTTTCTATCTCTAAATTGTTTTTCTCTCTACCTTTCTGTCTTTCTATCTCTCTCCCTTTCTCCCTCTCTCTCTCTCTCTCACTCTCTCTCCCTCTCTCTCTCCCTTTCCCTCTCTCTCTCTCTCTCTCTCTCTCTCCTTCTCTCTCTCTCTCTATCTCTCTCACTCTCTCGCTTACTTTAACAAAAAGGTTTGCGGGAATTGCAGTATCCATTAAGTGTATAATGAAAGCCTACTCTCCTGCTATCTACCCATCTATCCACCTACCTAACTATCTCTCCAACTAATCATCCTCTCCACAGTGTCTGGCTCAGGTTCCATGCTCTCCCTACAGGGAGGTCATGGGGAGGGTCTGTTGCAGATTGCCTCACCGCAGCGTCAGGTCGTGACCCCAATGACCTCTATGACTCCAACGCCATCACCATCCACTCCCACTCAAGGGGCGACCCAGCCCCCTCTGCAACCTCCGCCCCAGCCCGGACAGAACGGCTACAACAGCTCCAAACACACACAGACACAGACTGCCTTCCACAGTAAGCACACAAAACACGCACTGAAATAGACATAACACATACTGAAACACACAACACATGCACTGAAAAACACACAACGCATACTGAAACACACACAACATGCACTGAAAAACACACAACACATACTGAAACACACAACATGCACTGAAAAACACACAACACATACTGAAACACACACAACATGCACTGAAAAACACACAACACATACTGAAACACACAACATGCACTGAAAAACACACACATACTGAAACACACACAACATGCACTGAAAAACACACAACACATACTGAAACACACACAACATGCACTGAAAAACACACAACATACTGAAACACACAACATGCACTGAAAAACACACAACACATACTGAAACACACAACATGCACTGAAAAACACACAACACATACTGAAACACACAA
Organism: Protosalanx chinensis; assembly: GCA_030340685.1. Taxonomy (NCBI): domain Eukaryota; kingdom Metazoa; phylum Chordata; class Actinopteri; order Osmeriformes; family Salangidae; genus Protosalanx; species Protosalanx chinensis. Next base: position 584,457 of record CM059334.1, on the reverse strand, counting down.
CACATGCACTGAAAAACACACAACACATACTGAAACACACAACATGCACTGAAAAACACACAACACATACTGAAACACACAAAACATGCCCTGAAAAACACACAACACATACTGAAACACACAACATGCACTGAAAAACACACAACACATACTGAAACACACAAAACATGCCCTGAAAAACACACAACACACACTGAAACACACAACATGCACTGAAATACACACAACACATACTGAAACAAAGACATGAGTGAAGCTACACAAACCTGCCTGCTGATCACAGTTATATCCTCCCGCTTACACACTTGTTTGTGCTTATCAACCTTTTTGCTTCTGAAATTCAGCAACTTGGACAGGCAACAGCACAGCCTCCTACACACCAGTAGGACCCCCTACACAAAATGGGCGTGGTCACCAACAACCTCCTCTCCACCATCCAAATCACTTCTGTAAGTAACTGTAAAATCTCGAAAATGTATTAAAACTGTATGTTGTATATAGAAAGATCTATGAATGTCTACCAAATTTTTAAGGTAGAGAACTGTATAAACAAACTCCCATGTATCCACTCCAAATATGTATTTCAGCTTAGTTTACATTAATATATATACTGTACATTTTTTTACAATCTTAAGTCTGACTTTATACTGTAGGTTAGAACATCTTTGGTACCTTACAACGTATTAAAAACCTTTAAGGTTCTTCAGGCATTTGTGTTATTCATAGTCTGATCTGCTCGTATTTATAGCAGGCACAGCTGTGATACTTCACTGCATGTTTGCACATTTCTTGCTGAGTGAGGCTGCTTCTGTCACATTACTGCTTACTGACATTTCAGGGTCTCAGCATCACAGCTCAACCTCATTTCCTCCTCTGGTATCTAATCACCCAGGTAAGCCCCCCCCCCCATCTCACACACACATACTGTATATACAGTCCATATATACAGTGTATACGGACATACCTTACATAATATACAGCACACCTCATTCCCTTTCTTAGGACCTGAGTTCTGGTGTTCCATCTCCTACTTTGAGATGGACGTCCAGGTGGGGGAGATGTTCAAGGTCCAGGCCAGCTGTCCTGTAGTGACGGTGGATGGATATGTGGATCCATCAGGAGGCGATCGGTTCTGCCTGGGCCAGCTGAGCAACGTTCACCGCACAGACGCTAGCGAGAGAGCCAGGTCTGAATGGACGGAAAGATGCTCCTCGGTTTATTATGTTAGACAGGCAATATTGAATTGCCACTAATTTCGATTTAATCTCCTCATGAAACTGAAATAATGTTAATCACTTCTTCCCCCCCCCATTCACTGTCTCTCTCATTTTCAGGTTGCATATAGGTAAAGGAGTTCAGCTGGAATGTCGTGGCGAGGGAGACGTGTGGATGCGCTGCATGAGCGACCACGCTGTGTTCGTACAGAGTTACTACCTGGACAGAGAGGCAGGGCGGGCGCCAGGGGACGCTGTCCACAAGATCTACCCCGGAGCCTACATCAAGGTACGGGGGCAGCTTGGGTTGTGATGCTGGTAATAAGGACATAGGCAGAACTTGCCGTGCCACAGTCATGTGTCGCAGTTGGTTAAGGGTGTCTGGATAGTAATCAGAAGGGTCCCTGGTTCGAACCCAGGCTGTGTCAACATGACGTTGTGTCCTGTAGCAGATGCTCTTATCCGGAGCACGAGCCCTTATCCTTACAGCACAGTACAGGGACATTCCCCCTGAGGCAAGTAGGGTGAAGTGGCCTTGTCCAAGAACACGTCATGTTGACACAGCCAGGGGTTTCGAACCTGGGACTTTCTGATTACTAACCTGAGACCCTAACCACTCAGCCACATGACTCCCTGTGTAACGTCCTCAGTTAAACAGTGTGACGCTGTTCCCTCTTCCTCTTTTCTCCCTCTTCTCCCTCCTGCCTGGAGCTAAAAAATCCAACACAATTGTCACCTCGTTGCTGCCATCGAGGTCTTTTTCCAGCTCCAGATCTTCTTCACCAGTCCTGACGCCTTTCATGTCTCCCCCTCCTGTAGGTGTTTGACCTCAGGCAGTGTCACCGGCAGATGCAGCAGCAGGCAGCCACAGCTCAGGCAGCAGCGGCGGCTCAGGCTGCAGCTGTGGCTGGGAACATCCCTGGGCCGGGCAGCGTGGGGGGGATAGCGCCTGCAGTCAGTAAGTAGAGAATCAGTCAATCACATGTATAAATATCACATTGACTCATGCTTTCACGTCATATAACAGTAGAGCTAAGATACCCTTGGTGAAGCGCTGCTCAGTTGCTAACAATGACGCATCTCTCTCTCTCTCGTTCACAGGTCTTTCTGCGGCAGCGGGAATCGGTGTGGACGATCTCAGAAGGTTGTGTATCCTGCGGTTGAGCTTTGTCAAAGGCTGGGGACCAGATTACCCACGGCAAAGCATCAAGCACACTCCCTGCTGGGTGGAAGTACACTTACATCGTGCCCTACAGCTGCTGGATGAGGTGCTGCACACGATGCCTCTGGCTGATCCAGGGCCTGCAAACTGACTGCTGAAGAAAGAATAAGGACTAGTCCTTAATGGGTTGGTTATATTACATGGTGAACACACAACTATATGTATACACACTCCCCATATCACTGAAACCAATAGGCAGTGAACTAGACCGATGACACTATTGCTTTTTACAATCAAATAGATGCTACTGACTATTCACAAACCCTCTGACAAGTCTGTAAAACAGCTGACACACTAAATAACGTACCTGTTGGTATGCACATAAAAAGGTTTTATTTTTCGCAGTCTTTCAATTACTTATAAAGGAATTGTTTCACTCGTACACAAAACACTATACCACAACGGCAACTTGATCAGTAAATTCTATACCCATGGAAAATCTGAATTTATATATTACGATAACGTATAATATATGTTAAGCGTACATGTCAGTTTGTCTTTCAAATATTCGAATGCACTGTAGACATCCAGGGATGTGTTTCAGAAACCAAGTGGACCCTGTTCATACTTAGGTACTGTTTAAACATCATCACATCAGTCCCTCAGCGTCCTTTAGATATGCACTCCTCACACACACACTTACACACCCTAGCATCTCAACAACACAAAGAGCAACACCACAGCACACCCAAACACAAAAAACCCACACATACTAAATGTATAGGTCAAGTGTGTCAAGGTGGATTCAAATGTATTTGCTGGCTATCTAGATCAGCGACAAAATACACGAAAAACTGAGGGTTCAAAAACCATCCTGATTCAGAATGTCTGAAAACTTGTTGCTGGTGGAAACCAGCACCTGAAATAGACTTTACCAGCCAAACGTTTTGGCATTTCTGTGTTTGTGTTGTTGTTTTCTATGTGTGGACGTAAGTGCAACTAGTCAAGTTATTGTTAGCCTCGTTAATCAGAGTGCCCTAAATAACATCCAGGCACTTTTCTCAAGTTCATTTATTTTCTTACCAAAAGTCCAAAATAATCTCTAAGCTTTAAAATAGTGATGTCGGTGTTTTGTGATGAAGCAGTAATTGTATGTAACTGAACCGTTTGCCATATGGTGAATCTCACCAAAGCCAGATTACCTCATAACGTCAGTGCAAACCCTCAGTTTGATGTATTTTAGCCAAAACCTCAGATCCTTATCACTCTCTCCCGTGGCAACATACCCCCCCCCCCCCACACACACACACACACACACACACACACACACACACACACACACAAACACACACACACAGCCTCACGTCAAGCATTTGTTACTCCACCAAAAAAGTCTGGAAATGGATTCACTTGAAGAACTCCACAAGGCTCGATTCAAACTGCAATACTGTGGTTATTCAGCTTTATCGGTTGAAAAATTTAGATATGAAGCCGTATGTGACGTCGGTGTTTGGATTAAATCAACTTGGATATATATATAGTCGTTTTTATGGCAAGGAAAAAGTTAGATGGAAGTTAGGTGTTGTTTGGCATCGTTTTGACCATCTTTACTCTTCCCTCTGTAGGAAGATTTTTAACATAGTTAACTGGCGGTCAGCCAAAAATACTTTTGAACAAAGCCTCCTCTGCAGAGCGAAACATGAGTGCTTGCTTATATTGACAGGTGAAGCATTCCATCTGGTACTCTTTCCTCTTTCTTTCTGCTCCTCACTCTCTTTTCTTCAAATCCGACTTGTTTAAGCATAGCTTCTCTCTCAGACGAGGGAGATTCTTTCCTTGTGCTGCCAAAGTCATTCTAAAGTGTAAGATTTCATCAGTACTCCTTGATTTGCTGTTTCCGAGCTACATTGAATGACTCTTCTGTCAAGGTCAAAAGGTCATCACTTCTCATGGTTAGCTTTATGAAGTTTGAGTCCCAATATGTCAGTTCTTTGACGATGTTAATGTATATCTAGTATTAAAGGTTGAAGAGTTGCAAGGTTTACAAAGATGGCTCAGGTTTGAGACAAAGTAGTAAATGTAAATGAAGTAAGCCTTCATAGTTATTGTTGTAATTTAATTCAACAGCTTTAGTGATCAAACCGGCACCATATTTAGACTATCAGGAATTTGTGCCTTTAGTTTTAGTGAACATCCAACTAGGTCAGTGGTCTCCAACCCTATTCCTTAAGCTATTATCCTGTTTTCACCACTTCAAAGAATCAAGCACACCTGATTGGATGATCTGGTTGATGTGGTGAATCTGGTTAGTTATAACTGTGGTTTGTGCACAAAACCGACAAGCATTAAGCTCTGCAGGAACAGGGATGGAGACCACTTAGGAAGGAGATACGCCTCACAACCAACTGTAAAGATAACCACACTTTGTCTTCCTTTGTTTAGAGATATACAGTCACTACTTGGTGGATCATACGGGTGACATTTACATTTTTTTGTTCAGTTATGAATGAGTGTGTGTTTTCCCCTCCAAAAAACTGGAAACTGTCACAAGTATACCAAGTATATACATGCTGTTTTAGTCTTTCCCCTGACTAGGCTGACACCTAGTGGTGCTCTTAGGTACTGCTTCTAGCCCTATTGATGGTGTTATTTAACACGCAATACTCAACCGTTATACAACAATTCCCCTCAAATAATGCTATTAATACCGGTGTGGTCTTATTAGCCTTACTAAGATGTTGCAATGGTGTGAAATATTAATTGGAAAACGTTATGCCCTTAGTCTTAAAATTAATCTGTGTGTGCACTATACACAAATATTAGATTTACCTCATTTCTTGTAAGCTTTATTCAGGGATGAAACATGGAATTGTGTCTGCTGGGGATTTAAAAAAGCATCATTAAGCATGCTGATCCCACTATGCCCACCTACATTTTCAAAATATTCCCATGTTTCAGTTCTTTTCTATGATTTTGTGTCCTGTCTCAAAAGGAAATGGACTTTCAGCATTGCATTTTTGGCATAAAATATATACAAAATATGTTATTAAGTGTGAATCAATTTGGCTATTTTATGGCTATAGTTATTTCTATCATTGTTGTAATTATGGTTATTTCATTGTAAAATCGACGTGCTGCTCTTGTAACGTTGACTGTACACCAAAGTGGAATAAAAAATACAGCATTGTCATTTTTATAAAATGTGGTCCACGTGTTTGTATTTGAAGCAGATGTTTAAGTGAGGTTGTCTGGGTAAGCTACAATAACAGCGTGTTTCTTAAACATCTGGATGACTGTCTTCTGAACAGTGATGTCCAGTCCTGGTCCTCAGGGGCCACTGTCCTGACAGTTTTAGATGTTTCCCTGCTCCAGCACACCTGATTCTATTTAATGGTCATTATGAGGCCACAGAGCTTGATAACGACCCATTCTAAAACCTTAAAAAAAAAAAAAAACAGTCTAAACACAATGTCAATACTGCGTTACCAAATAAACTGTACAAAATAATCTAAGCTCTCCAGGACCATCAGCAGCATCCAGCATCATTCTGACTCCAACACAGAAGTGAACAGTATCATCAGACTACAGGATCATTCACTTCATCTCCAGACAAGCAGGGGGATGTGAGGAGAAACACACCCATCAGAAGCTGCATCATCATCAGGCCCAGCAGCATCATCTGGGGACTGGAAAAGGGAGGATATCTTCTGACCAGGAGAAGTGGAGAGACGAATATCATTCATGGAAATTAAATAGGATCCTGTGTTTATTTGGTTCGCTTTCATTTCTTCTTCAGTTTGACTAACTAGATCATTGAAACATGGCTGAAGTAACACATTTGAAACCAACATACGGTAAGTGCTTAAATAGGAACACCTTCCAATAGGGATTTAGAAAAACACGTCTCGAATAAATAGGCTACATCTTAATAGTCTGGTTGTCAATTCCTTCTATTGGCCTACAGTAGGTATAAACGTCGACCTTCTGATTATTATCTGCGGCAATGTTCTCCATATATTTAATCTCTTACTGTATATCATATCATAAACATGTCATGGGCCTCTAGGCAATAGATTATCTTCAGACAAGTGTAAGGTTTTCATCTTTGACTGTGATTATTTTGGTATTTTCCCTGTAATCGTTGGTTTATTCTGATTCTTTTACTCCGATAGCTTTGAACGGACATTGTCATGATGTGTAAAAGCTTTATTCGGCCCTAAAATTGTCAGAATTTGAACTATATCTAAAATAAATGTGTTCAGCCGAGTCCCATCCCTTTAGTAAACGCTGTGCTTGTGAATTGGGAGGTGATGACGTCAGGTCTTTTTCCAAGGGCATTAACTGCAGTTTACCCCTCTTTGAGGAACAGGAATGGTTTCTAAACATCTTTGGGTGGGGACGTTTCCTTGTGTGATCCAGATGCATTCGAAAACCCCTCGAGTTGTTGGTCGCACACACACACACACACACACACACACACACAAACACACGAGGCAGAAATGAAGGCTCTGAGAGCACGTGAGTTAAAGGGAGTGATGCTTGAAAACCAGTAAACCAACACGGATATTTTGGCTTTGTAATACCAGCGGTGATAAGTAGCGGAAAGATAAACTGCTTCACTGTCTTGACCTTACAATTCAATTGAAACCCAAATGGATGCAGTTTACCGCATCGTACAAAAAACTGGTCCTGCAGTTTCTTTCTTCCAAGTACAGCACTCATACTGATCTAGCATCCAGTCACATCGGAACCAGCTCCTCTCAGGTGGACATGCAGGGACAGAGGCTACTGGGATTGAGTGATGCTCTCCCCTAACCAAGGATACTATCATATTACTCCTTCTTGCTTAACATTTGAAGTAAATCATATTTGACTGGTTTTAGATCTATGTCAGAGCAACTATAGCCATATCTATGAGATGTATGCTGATGGTTTGTGATTTACAAGATTTTGTAGTCTTTGTAGATTTGGAGTATTAGATCCAACCAGTGCCTATTGTGGATGCCAAACCCATAGTGTGGGTGGCAGCACTGCCATGGAAAAAGATTTGATGGAACAGTAAATAACCAGCTGGAAGGCATCACATACTGTTTCTTACAGGGTGTAATTTTTTTATTGTTTTACAATTGCTATGACAATCTTTTCAATACCTTCTATTTGAAAAAAAACAAAAACACTTTTTTCTCCTCATCCCAGAGGTGTCTCCAGTTCTGGCTGGCTTCCTCGGAGCAGGGGTGCTGGTGGTGTCCGTAACCGTGGCCGTATTCCTCTGGACCTGCTGCCAGCGGCGGTACCGCCAGATGACCGGCGCCCACAAGTCAGGACGCCACGACCCGCTTCTCGACCCGCCCTACAAATTCATCCACATGCTCAAAAGCGTCAGCATCTACCCTGAGACGCTGAACAACAAGAAGATCGTCCGTGTGGGTCGACGTGCGGGAACCTCGCAGAGCGAGACGTCCAGAGGAGACTTGGGTCACGGCAGAGAGCGGGGAAAAGGAAGAGGAGGGATGTTTTTGCTGGTAGATGCCGACCCCAAGACAGGGCAGGTCAGAGGGTCCCCTCACCTGCAGGTGAGCGACCTGACGAAGAGGGTGGGTCAGCCCAGGTTAGAGCGAGCTCTGCCCATCCGTGCTGATTACTGCTGTCTGGACAGCAACTCTGGGGGAAAGAACAGCAGCAGCTGCTGTGATGCCAGTAAAACAATCTCTCCCTACACACCATGCCAAGGTGGGGTATCACCACCTGCCTTACTGGGCACCCTGTGCCTGGCCATAGATTACAATTTCCCTAAGAAGGCTCTGGTGGTGACTATCGTGCGTGCGCAGGGGTTACCTGCAGTGGATGAGCATTCAGGCAGCTCCGATCCTTACGTGAAGATGACAATCCTGCCAGAGAAGAAGAACAGAGTCAAAGTAAGAGTACTCCGGAGCTGACTTTCACAATAAAAGCTCCTAACTGTTCAGCACATACAGTACATGTTGTCCATCCAAACACGACAAACAAACACTTTCCATTGTGACGTTCGAATAGAAGACTTAGTCACACCACATAAAACATACATTTCACAAGAGGTGATTTTGTTTCATGCAGAAAAAGATTCCTGTCTCACATAGATAAATTATCTTTCTAATGATGACATGGTTTTATGACACACAGTTGTATTTCAAACCGTAATCAAGAAAGACCATAACCCAGCCATCCTACTGACATGCTCAATGCTCCCTCACAGACACGTGTGTTGAGAAGGACCCTGGATCCAGTGTTTGATGAGACGTTTACCTTCTATGGAATATCCTACAGCTCCATGCCTGAGCTCACACTCCACTTCTTGGTGCTCAGCTTTGACCGTTTCGCCCGTGATGATGTCATTGGAGAGACGGCCGTGTCCCTCGCTGGGCTGGACCCCAGTACAGGACGCGTCCACATCACTCAGCCTATCAGGAAGCGGTATGTCCAGGTAAGGAGAGAGAGAGCAAGAGAGAGAGAGAGAGACAGAGAGAGAGAGACAGAGAGATTTTTATTGAGATTTATGATCATACATGTATTATATTAGAGTGCAAGAGATGAAGAAGTGTAATAAGGTAGAAAATAAAAAAGAATAAATCTATTATTCAAGGATTACACATATTTCATTGACGATCGGACCAACATATATACATATATTTCTTTTTCCTGCAGTGCCTGAGTCGTGGCGAGCTGTTGGTGTCATTGTCCTACCAGCCTGTCACTCACAAGCTGAATGTGGTCGTTCTCAAGGCCAAACACCTGCCCAATATGGACGTCTCTGGCCTGTCAGGCAGTGAGTATGAAACACACTCACACACGTTTACAGACACATTCACTGAGTTGTTACAGGGATACAGTGAATATATATTAACATAAAGAAAACAACATAACAATATGAACCGAACAATGTCAAGTCATAATAATATCAATCTTGTCTTCCCTAGATCCCTACGTGAAGGTAAACGTGTATTATGGCCGCAAGCGAATTGCCAAGAAGAAGACACAGGTCAAGAAGTGTTCTCTCAGTCCGGTCTTCAACGAGTCCTTCATGTTCGACGTGCCAGCTGAGCTCCTCTGGGACGTGTCAGTGGAGTTCCTGGTGGTCGACTTTGACCGCACCACCAAGAACGAAGTGGTGGGCAGCTTGGTGCTGGGTGGGCAGAGCCCCATGCCCCCGGGGGTCGTTCACTGGAGGGAGGTGTGTGACAACCCTCAGCGACAAATCGCCAAGTGGCACAACTTGGGCGAGTTCTAGAACTGCTCGATGCGTGGCAAAGGTTTTCTATTTCAGTTGCTGAAAGTCAAGTGGTTTCTGTTCGGTGTCAATGTCAAATGATTCTCCCGTGTTGCCTGGGAAGAGGCGTCAATGGTGGGTTAAAGTGGGTTTATTTGCAGTTCACACCACAACAGTGTATCCTTGACGACCCTTCTCATTTCCAAATCCTGAACCCATATCTGGTGGATGCAGTTCAATATATTACTTGCATGTCTTGATCAGTATAACACTCTACCTTGGGGGGAATGAGGTCACAGATTGAAATTTGGTTTATTTGTCTTTTGATTCATTGGAAGGGGAACCAGTATCTGGAAATGTCACGAAACGGATCTTATGAAGTCGCTTTGTTGCTTTGTATTGATGTACGGCTGTTAAATAAGCGGAAGGAACAACTTTCTTTTGCGAGACCGTTAGCACTTGAAGAGGCCGCTTTTAACAAGTACCGGTATTATTGTGTAAAGACACATTCCTTTTGAACTGGTTTGATATAGAGCATACATCTACTAAAAGTCAGGCTACTTTCAAGTCTTATGTAGATCTGTCTATCCTCAATATTTTAGGGTATTAACTGATATTAAAAAGCTAATTTAAGAGCTTTTCATGTGTTCAAAAAGTAGGAATTGGCTTGACAAACTTTCCTCTCTTTCCTTTCCCTTATTATTTTTTTTGTTGTTACACAAAATTGCGTTTGTATATGCTTTGCTAAGAGTACAATCTAAAGTGCCTCAGTAGCACTTCCTCTCCTTGTCTCCTTGCACACCTCTGCTTAGCAATCAAGTCAGCTGAGATGAGATTGGACCTAAAGTCACTTCAGTCCTGCCTTGTAAGGTAGTGGTCATGTTAATCTATAGAGTCCTAATGTGAACAGACTCTTCTTCTGTAGATCACTGGACATGTTATAATGTGTTGTCTGCAAGTCAGTACCTAAACACGCAGAAAGCATAGCGGTGAGAAATAGCAATGCCGGGGATTATAACAAGTAATCCTAAAGTTGGATTTTAGCTTAATTTTACCAACTGTTATACACACTACAATACTTGTATTCCTTTTGAAGCATGATCGATAGCTTGATACAGTCTAAACTTGTTTCAGAGCGTCAATCTCTGTTTTAATGTCCTCTCTTGTCTTGGTTCATATTTGGTTATCTGCCAGGGGGAAGGTCCTTATTCTGTCAAAGGATCTTTTGAAGCTTGTCTGAATGATAGAGATCATCAAGCCCCTGTCATGGTTTATTTTTATCTTTGTTGAATGTACACAGATTTTCCTACTATACGCTTAAGCTAGCTGCTCAGCACAAGTGCATGCAACTGCTCTTTAAGGTCAAAGCACCTGATTAAATGCTCTTGTGACAGCCATGCTAAAACAGTGTCCCTACAAAGAGATACAAAATACTAGTGAAGTTTTTTTTTTTTTTTTACATGTTTTCAAATTGCACTTGGTATTCGACAGCTTGTTTGGTAATTGTTAATAACCACAGATGTATTCATGTACAGAAGGCTATGTGAATTAATAATGCAAGTTCTGTGGGAGTCTTGGGTATTGGGTATGTTGAGGGTTCGACCAAGGAGACAATAATATGTACTGTGCACTGATTCTTAAAGCTTTGGTGGTATTTCTGTATCAGCTCTTTGAAAGACCTGATGCTTCACTGTTTCTTGTTTGCATTGGTTCATTTGATGAACGTGTTTATATTTGGGCTAAACCTTTGATTATCATAATGCTTTTTTTCTTCTTTCACTTGGAAATATTGTAATATAAATTATAATTGTGTTTTTTTTATATCAGGTTGACATATTTTATTCATTCATATTATTTTATTTTTATGTTGATCATATGTTGAATCAATATGTTGAATCAAGCTTTCAAAAAGGTAATCTAATCCATGTTCTTGGTTTTCCTAAATGAACTCGTCCGGAAATAGTTTCAATGTAATCTATACATCAAGGCAATCTAGATAAAACATAATTGTCATAAATGAGCTCACAGAGAAACAAAACAAAGCTGTTCAGTTGTCCTGATTGGCTTATTTGCTCATAAATAGATATTTCGCAATAGTGTATATTATAACTTTGCCTGTGTGCCATGTGCTCGATCAAATCCTAGCTTTGATGTTTCTTTTGCGTGAATTGAGTCTTGTAATGGCACAGATAAGTGGTGGGTTGTGGCTTATGTATGTGTTTTTTCAGCATATGTCACTGTGAATGTAATGATCACAATTTTGAGTATGATCTCATAGTCTCACAATTATAATTATTTGGAACAATAATAGAGATTAGTCAGTGTGGAAACATTTTAGCTTTGTGAATTTAAATAACCACACATACATACATAAAAACTTGTTTACTACAGTTTAGATTGAAAGTTTTCTTTCTTTCTCCTGAAATAATAAATATGAATCATTACACTTAAAACAAACCAGACACAGGTACTCTTTGTGGGGAAATCTACTATATCCCATGTTAATATTAACGTGTCAGTCACTTTAGTCTTGGTTACCCAGGACCAATATAAAACCATATCCTGTTCCTGTTGATAGTTTTTCTTCAGAACACTACAGATTAATCTGAAAAAATGTGCCCACAATCACTGAATACCTTAAAAATGGTCAGAACCCATATTTTATGTGACATTGCATAAGGACATTTTTCTTTGGGGATTTTCATTGTAGAAATGTTGGATATAACATTGTATAAACATTACAGTGTGTTCTTAAAGCAGATTCTAAAAGGGTGACACACTACCTGTCCCTTAATGTAAAGGTTGTTCCATTGAATAAGGTACTGTTGGGCTTATGTTAATGTGTTACATTTTTGAAGTGTTTCATATATATGCCATTTTGTGTTATATATTCACTACTTTTTATTTCGCTGTTAGGTAACCAACCAACGGGCACTTTTTTTTGTTTTTGTGAATGTCCAAATACCTTGGTTATAATTAAAGGATTGCAGATTTTAGTGGATAAATGCAAACCAAAACAAATAGCCTACTCTGACCAATCTGCATCATCCTATAAATCTATGCTAAATATTACACAGATGTTAACTTGTATGTTAAATTTGTAAAAACATTGAAAGTACAAATAAAAAGCTCCTGGAGTACTAATTTACTTTCCTTGTTATGTTTATTTATTATCTCAGAGCTTGGCCCAAGTTGACGTATGTGTAATTTAAAAAATAAACATAACGGACAACTATTCAACCTTGAAGGTTTTCAAACCATAAAACTTATATTTTCTTGTCTGATCACAAACTGATTATTTAAAATGATGGTCAACTCTAAACTGAAGTCAACATCAAAAGAGGCGGTCAGTAGGACCCTGTGGCCTCTTCATCAATGGGACGGGCAGTAGGACCCTGGGGCCTCTTCAAGCCGAACATGCTGTTTACAGTTGTTACGAATTTAGTTATAAAATAATAATCCTCCAAAACCTGCCGTTTACTGACCACAGTGTTGACTTGAGTAATCATGAACAAAGTCGCTTTGTGATATAGGTAAGTCATTATTGCTTTTGAAACAGACATACATAAGTTTATTTAGATTTGATTACGCGTCCCGTCCCCCCTCCCATCTCTTAAATAACTTATCTAAATTGTCATAAATGAAAAAAATATAGTTTGAGCAACTAAACTCTATTGTGCGTGTTTCGCCGTGTTGGTCTTGTTAAACCAAAGCCAAAGTTTAGTAAAACTTGGATGAAAGTTGCTTTGTTGTGCTAAAACATTTTCCTACTGAAGATGTCCACCATGGCTGAGTTATGCCATTGAAACTATGGAAAATGGCCTAAACTGTGATCCTGCGGTTCACAACTAATCGAGAGAAATGATATCAAGATATCAAAATGTCAGTTTTCCAAGTTTTAGTAACTTCAAGTAATGTTTAAATCTCGTTTGTTGTTGTTGTTGAAAAAATGGCAACGCCTGAATAATATCTCTAAAAAGCAATAATAATAACCCACCAACAGTTCAAGCCAGATGACAACAGTGACATAAAATCTATAAAATAAAAGTTTTAAAAGCTGTAACAAAGTGTCCTGATGTTGAAACAATGAATTAATTTCAAAGTTCGAGGCCTGACTGACCCATTTAAAGAAGTGATGTGCCTGGGAGACAAAGGGGAATTACCCTGCAGCAACTTGGACATTGTTGTTACCTTAGTGTTACCTTATTTATGCAAAATGCTATTGCTGTTTATTTCACTGCATGAAAAATCAGCATGCATTTACATCATGGACAATGGAGACAAACACTATAGGTATTGTAATGGTCAACATGGGGAGGATATGGAAATACATTTAAAATCTACTCTTCTCTTCTACTACCAATCTTCTACTTCTCTTCTCTTCTACTACCAACCCCTCTCTCCAAATAACAAACAACAGGTAATATAGATGTCAAACATTTGAAATGCACTCTGTACACTTCATAAGTAGGCTTATCATGTGTGCTTTTGCATGCAAACGCTCATGGTGACAATGCCCCATTATTAATGTCGCAACATCATGAAGTCACATGACCGAGTGTCAACTCATTATGTCTCAGTTCCTCTTTGTTTGTGAATACTAACATAGACTACTTTGATAACTTAGAAGTCATAAGACCAGCTGATACATTTCAAGAGGTTTTTTCTTCTTCTTTTTAGACTGAGTAGCTTCAGTTCTCTTCTTGTCCTACTCAGTAAAATGCTTATCCGGTTTCCAAAACTACAGTATGATAACCAGTCATGTCCAAGTCACTAAAATACCCCAGCCTTCTCAACGACCCACAATATTCACGTCACAAAATGAGCCATGTTGATGGTTATAAGTAAGAGGGTGTGGATGCGTGCTGGTGTCCAGTCTAGTGTTGTAGTGCAGTGGTATGGTTAGTGAGCTCATGTGTGTTTGTGTTGTGTGTTTTTTTCTCCCTCATCAGTGTGAATGGAGTCGTCGAGAGGCAGTGTGGGGCTCTCCCGTGAGTACAAGCTGGTGATGCTTGGGGAGGGAGGAGTGGGGAAGAGCGGTAAGCAAAATCCTGCTTTAATCCTAAACATGAACCTCCATGTTCCATTTGGTATGTTCCTCTTCACCCTTCTAGTCTTGACTGAGGTGAAGTTATTACGTGTGAGGGCTGCTGGCAGATGAGCTTATTACACGCTTATAGGCATAAACTCTCTCTCTCGCTCTCTCTCTCTCTCTCTCTTGAGTTCATTGTGCCTTTCTCCACACACACACACACACACACAGTTTGTCAAAAACACTTAGAGGTGCAGTTTGAGTAGCTGTCGCCAGGAAGATTAACTAGCTCCTCGCACCCTTTCCCTCTTGTAATGTTTGTTGCCATGGAGACCAGCCATTTCACCCAGCACACACAAGAAACACATCATACTAAGATGATAGTCGATGGTGTTGTGTTTTTTTAATACAATTTTCATCAAATGCAACCAACAGAGATGTGTGTGTCTGTGTGTAAAGAGAGTTGCTGTAAAAAGAGAGATTTACAGATTGTCATACATTGTCTCTTGTCTTTCCCCTCAGCTATCATTATGCAGTTCATCAGCCATAGGTTCCCTGAAGATCATGATCCAACCATAGGTGAGACAGTCATCGAATGTTAAATGTCAAAATAGCATAACCTTTTTTTTTACTCTTAAGAAAAAATATCAAATGTAGCTGATGTATTTAATAATGAAATATGTGTCACATTCTGCACTGTAGACCTCACGGAGTAAAGATATAGAGCTGAATAACTGAGGTAGATTATAGTCAAGCCTAAACAAGCCTAGACCAAGGCAATGCTTCAAGGCAACAAGGCAAGTCCATGAATTTTCCATAGGCCTTGATCTTCCTGGTTGGTATGTAATGTTGTCCCGGGACATGGCTGCAATAGAACCTTGATCCACTGCTGAGCTCACCAACTCCAAGGGAGTCATGTGGCACAGTCAGTTAGGGTGTCGGCCTAGGAATCAGAAGGTGGTCTTGTATTGTGTTTGAGGTGGTTTCTCTCGTACCAAACGGGCCCCAAGTCCACAACTATGTGCCGGAACACCAAACAATAACAATGTATTCATTTAGCAGACATACATTTGGGGATTAGAACCTGTGAGCTCCTGATCTGCAGTCAAATGCTATACAACTGATCTATAACCATGTGCCCTCATCCACCCATGACCCAGCGATAATCATTCCAAATCATTAGGTTGGTTGCAAAAATTCCAAATATGATATATATTGATATATCACATTTATTATTAATTTCCCTGGCTGTGTTTCACTTTAGTCAATAAACTGCATTTCGTTACCCTGTACTTGTATGTGTGTAATGACAATGAAGTTGAATCTAATCTAAACTCTTAAAGAAACTCTTATGACACTGTCCTTTTTTCAGAGGACGCCTACAAGACTCAGATCCGCATCGATGATGAGCCAGCTAACCTGGATATACTGGACACTGCAGGACAGGTGATGCAGCTATCACTCCATATGTCTCTCTCTGTCTCTGTCTCTCCCTCTCTGTCTTTTGTCATCATGAGTCATGTGGCACAGTTGGTTAGAGTGTTGGGCTGGTTATCAGAAGGTCCCTGGTTCAAATCCCGGCTGTGTCAACATGATGTTGTGTCCTTGGGTAAGGCACTTCACCCTACTTGCCTCAGGGGGGAATGTCCCTGTACTTGCTGTTAGTCGCTCTGGATAAGAGTGGCTGAGTAAGTGTACATTTATTTATTTAGATCATTTCTTCCCCTCTCCCTCTCTCTCTGTCTTTTGTCATCATGAGACATGTGGCACAGTCCGTTAGGGATAAGAGCGTCTGATTAAATATAAATGTATTTATTTTGATAATTCCCCCTCCTCTCTCTCTCTCTCTCTCTCTCTCTCTCTGTCTCCCTCTCTCTGTCTCCCTCTCTCTGTCTGTCTCTCTCTGTCTGTCTCTCTCTGTCTCTCTCTCTCTCTCTCTCCAGGCGGAGTTCACAGCCATGCGAGATCAGTACATGCGGGCAGGCGAGGGTTTCATCATCTCCTATTCCATTACTGACAGACGGAGTTTCCAGGAAGCCCGCCACTTCAAGCAACTTATTGATCGTGTGCGTCGTACCGTAGACACACCTGTGGTGTTGGTGGGCAACAAGTCGGACCTGGCACACCTCCGACAGGTAAGGACGTGAAGACGGCTCTTGTTGCTTAAGGCAAAGCTTGGGTATCGAAAAGAGGATGCCTCTTTTTTTCCAGGTATCCTTTTTCGAGTCATGCATTACATTTACATGGACTCATTCATCAGACGCTTCTATCCAGAGCGACTTACAGCAAGTACAGGGACATTCCCCCCTCAGGAACGACGTGTTGGCACGGCCAGGGATTCAAACCTGGAAACCTTCTGATTACAAGTCTGACTCCCTCACCTACTCAGCCACCTGTCTCCCCACACATTTGTTATGTGAAACCTGTCTTACTTTCACCACCAGGTGTCAGTAGAGGAGGGCCGTGAGCTGGCCAGGGAGTTCCAGTGCCCCTTTTTTGAGACGTCGGCTGCCTATCGCTACTACATCGACGAGGTCTTTGCGGCGCTCGTGCGCCAGGTCCGGCAGCGGGAGGCGGAGTCTGTTCGAGGAAGCGAGCGCAAGACTAGGAGGAGCCAGTCCTTCTGGAGCCGCATGCGCTCAACATTCCACAAGAAACAGAACACAGAGCACTAAGGGGAGGGGGCGAGGGGGGGGCGGTCACCATGGGATACTCAGCCATCCATTAGGCTGGTAACTTAAAGTTAATACTGTACCTCTTATGAGGGGACCATTGACTCGTATATGAGTTAAAATATAAGTATTTGTAATGAGGAATTAACAGTAGTTAGTGTCGATTACAGCATTCTGTAAACTTTGTCGAAGCAAAAACATAGCAAATATATATGTTCATCGTTTTAGTTGGTCTAGCTTTTATTGACAGTCTGTTACCATTAGTGATGAATGATACAGAATAACTTTTTGTCTCACAACGTTGGAGGTCATCCTGAAATGCATTATTCGATTTTTTTTGTGTTGCTGTACATAAGAAGATGTTAGAAAGTCTCTCATGTTAGACCATGAGGTCAGGTTAGTGGAAACATAATCAAAATTATATGGGTTAAAGATGACCAGATGTCAACTGATTTGTTGATGGCAAATGGAAGATGTGTGTGCAACAATTACTAATAGCTGATTCATACCGACCCCAAGTACTGAAGGATGTACTTACATAGTTCATCATGGCACGTTGATGCTCTGTGGCGATCCTGTTTTGGGGAATCTCATCTCCTGCTTGATACTGAAAAGCCTTTTAGCATTTCATTTTATGAGGTAGACTACTGCCAAGACACTGGGAAAAGCGTTCAATAATAATGATGAGTGTTATTACAAATCACATTCCATACCATGAAACACTCATCAACCACTGATCAACTGATTTCAATGTCATAATTGAATATTTGAATTTTAGTTTGTGTAATAAATTATTTAGTTGTGCCATAACGCTTATGTACAGTATGAGCTCAATTATTGATACATTCCTGCACAGTAGATGGCGCTGTTGGGATTTATAAATCATGCAATCCTACAACCAAATCTAAAGAAGAAGATTAAGTCGTGCTTTACCTTCTAAGCTTCATTTCTCATCAACATGTAGTCAAAGTTAACCTAATAATCTCCTTGATATCACACATTATAGCTGTCTATCACATTATTTTACAGCACAGACTTAATTGCAGTATTTCGGTATACATACAGCTTGGTTTGCGCCATAAGGCCTTGCTCATAAGTTGCCTTTTTTCTTGAAAGATGGATTCCTGGGTTCGGTTTAATGCTCAGAGTCAAGCAAAGGAGCGAGTTTTCAGGTAGTGCATTTATAATAAACCCCTTTTTAAAGTTGTGTTACTTTCTAGGAAGCTATTAGCTCTATCTCTCTTGTTTCAGCCAGTATCAAGTATCTGATGTTATAATAACTATTGCAAACAAGAGATTTAGCTCTACCAACACTTCTGCAAGGTCATTATTTCCTTATGCCCACCTGTTACTGGAATAAGTGTTGAAACGTTTGCACAGCACATTTATATAGCTTCACATCATTGAAGCAGTGCATGTTGACATTTAGGGTAAATGTAAAGTTAGCCCACAGTTAATTGTGGAATTGTGTAGTTTGGTGGATTTAACACGCATTTTGTCCTACAGAGCTGCTCAGTATGCTTGCATGTTGCTTGGACACACACTTCAGAAGAGTGGCACAGCTCTGGATATCATCAACACCGTTAAACAACTAGAAAGTCAACTGAGTCTCATGAGAAAATGTAAGTGAATCATAAGCACTTTATTTGGCCTCCTATCATGTCTAACGGATGTGTCTCGTTCTTCTGAATCTCTGTGACTCATCTCATCTCTGTCTTTTGTCTCCTGAAAACACGTTAACACAGTGATACGTTTGGGGAACTCTGCGGAGGCCTTGGAGGCATCGAAGAGAGCGATACATCTCTCCGACAGCGTGTTGCGATTGTGCCTGACCGTAGCCCACCTTAACAGGGCCATGTACTTTGCCTGTGATAATGTCCTTTGGGCCGGTAAGACAGGGCTCTTGCCAGAACTGGACCAGAACAAGTGGAGCCAGAGGTCTTTTAGGTGACGTGAGCTTGATTTAAGCACATCACATTTAGTCCTTGTGTTTTGGTATGTCCTTTTTTAAAGTGTTTCTCTCTCTCTCTCTCCCTCCCTCTCTCTCTCTCCTCCCTTCATATGTCTCTCTCTCTCTGTCTCTCTCCCTCTATCTCTCCCTCCCTCTCTATATCTCCCATCTCTCTCTCTTCTCTCCTCCCTTCCTATGTCTCTCCTCTTTCTCTCTCCTCTCCCTCTCTGTCTCTCTCTCTCTCCCTCTCTCTCTCTCCCTCCCTCTCTATCTCTCCCTCCCTCTCTATATCTCCCATCTCTCTCTCTCTCTCTACAGGTACTACCTCTTTGCCCTCATCCTCAACCTAACCCGGGACGCCTATGAGATCAGCCTTCTGATGGAGCGTGAGGTGCGCTCGAACAGCACTTCCAAATCCTGCTCTTCCTCCTTCACCCCGGGTCCTCTCGTGCCAGATGAGAGCGACGTCCCCCCCTCCTCCTCCTCCCCCTCCTCCTCCCCTGTGTCCCCAGCTTCTTTCTCTCGATTCCCCTCTGCGTTGATCCCCGTCCTCTCCCGGCGCCTGCAACAACAGTTCCGCTTGCTTGTGACAGTCCTGCGCAGCAACCCGCCTCTGCTGCTGGACCTGTTGAAGAACACCTGCGATGTGTTTATCCCCCTGGACCGGCTCAGCATTTACCCCACCGGGCCAGGCTTTGTTGGGGCCTGCGGCCTCGTCTCTTCCTGCATCTCCATACTCACCATTATCCACCCCTGGTTGAAGCTCAAGCCCTGAGGAAGGAAGATCTTGAGGGTACTGAATGTGGATGGAGTTAGATGGGGTCAGTTCTGTAAAGCTTTAAACTTGAAATCCCCAATAATTAAGCTGCCCTCAGTATCTCGGTTTGAACGGTAAGAAAGGTCTGTCATATATTTACACATAAATGGCTAGACTTGCAAACATATTCATAGCCGGATCTACAGAACTTAACTACAGAGTTATCAAATTGACCATATCCTAATCAATTGGAAAAGTTACATTTTATAAGAACATGGTTTATGATGTCAGGTGATGTCATGTATGCAACACTGAATACGTTTTTCCTCTGATATTTGTGGGTTTGGCAGCAAACACAGAAGCCAAACTCACTAATATTTTTATTCAGAAGTGATGAGTTGGTCCCACTCATCATCATTTGTCTGCGACTTGTTTTTCTAAGCTGCACTGATTTTACATTGAATTAATATTGTATTATACTTGTACTACAGAAGTGTTTGGAATTTGAATGTCATTCAGCCATTTTGGAAGAGCTCTTTGCAATACAGCATTAGATGTAATTTTATCTATATGCAAAGTGCAATATGGTATGCAGATGTTTTCAGAAAAAGAAAAGCTTTCTTTTAAAGGTCTAAAATTGTGTATATATGTGACTGTATATGAATATGCTCATGACAAATTAAAATACTGATACAACATTTTGTTGTAGACTCTTTCCAGTGAAAATAGACGTTTGTCTTATCACCTCATACACCTCTGATGAAATTAGATTAGATTAGATTCAACTTTAATGTCATTACACAGGTACAAGTACAGGGTAACGGTTAATATGGAAGACTTCCCATTGGCCACTAAGATTCTTTACCTGAGGCTTGATTACCTGTTTAATCTCCCTCCGCTGGCTCTATAACAGTTTATCAATGATAGAAGAAACATAATAGATAACCAGGTTATCATTAGCTTTATATTCAAGGTATAGATCAAACATTGTTTATTACATTCAGAACATTTAAAACAGTATGGAAATAAAGTTATCCTAATCTTGTAACTTTTTTTATTGATCATGGTTTAAGGACCTACCTCTTCAGGTTCATGTTGTTTAATTATAACTTGTTTGACTGCAACCTCTTATGGTTCTTATCTTGTTATGATCAGTGACCTATGCTCTTTTGTAAAGCTCTTTCTTGGAAGTTGCTTTGGACAAAAAAAGCATCAATCCTGTTCCTTGAGAGCCACTGTCCTGAAAGTTTTAGATGTTTCCCTACTCCAGCACACCTGATTCTAATGAACAGGTCATTATCAAGCTCTGTGGAAGCCTCATAATAATCATTCATTAGAATCAGGTGTACTGGAGCAGAGAAACATTTAAAACTCCTGGCCTATGAGGTAAAGTATTTTTAATAGGTTAAAAGGGTATAATCCATATGGTTTGCGACACAAGTTAACTTTAAAACCTGATTAGATTGATAAGATTCGAGAGCAATTAATCTTGATCATATCAGTCAGAAGGTGTTTTCCAATTTTGACCTTTGAACTGTTCTATATCAGTGGTATGTGACTGACTAAGTGTTTTCTTAAGCTAAGGGCCACAAAGTATCCATGTATTCATGTCATAGTGTTCAGTCTACTATACAAAATTAAACAGTCTAACAGTCTCAGCTATGGGAGTCTCAAGCTTTGTCCTAGACCTCAAATTCTACAGCCTTTTGGTTAATTTTGAAGACAGTATTGGCACTTTGAGTGCAAACAGCTCTATCCATCGAGCATTCTGAACTGTTGTCATTCAGATGTGACTTTTTCAGTTAGTATTATGATAATGTAAGAAATAATATTCATTACTGGCTTACCCAGACTGCTCCACATTGGTTTACCACTATTTCAGGAAGTAAAACATACATTACATATCACGTTATCATGCAATTGATGGAAGAATGGAGTCAAAACTGTTCCTTTCTCTTTTAATGGCCAGTCTAAACTACCAGTAAAAAATGTGGATACATTGTCCCATTAACTTGAATAACTTAACTTTTGACTTGTACTCTATATACTTTATATAGTTGAAACTGTTTTCACATGATTGAATGTCCTGTGTTGCTTCTTTAATCAGAAACTTTGATAAGAGTGATCTATTGAGTAATGAGTGACACCACCTAGGATAAGTACTCCTGGACTTTAGAGTGGATTGCCTTAGTGGCAGATTGAGCGACAAGGGTCAATCTAATGTGACACGCTTGTAAGGATAAACAGCCAATGACAAGGCAGTATGAGGCCAATGTAGCCAATCAAGCAAAATCTTGAATGCTCTCAGTATCTTCTGAGGAGCTATAAGAGCCACAGGAACCAGACCTATTCACGGGTCATAACATTCCTGCCAAAGAGGTAAGTCAATCCTATCTCTCCTGATCTCTGCATTATCTGTAACTTAAGTGAAAAATATACAAGTATAACATGTATACATGTTATAACCGCTTTAACTGAATAATGGATTTTATTATTAACAGTGAAATAGATTGGAACAGGACATTTTAAATCAGCTGTAACTGTGTCTGTGGGTTACACTTTGTGACATAACAAATCTCTTTCCAAAGCATTAATTACATGTTACTTTTTATTTCAAGGTCCTCCACTCCACATCAAACATGAAGTTCTCCCTGATTGCAGTCGTTCTTGTTGCACTTGCATTGGCAAATGGTATGAGCACATTCCTGAAGTAGTTTTTTCTATACTCTAGTCATTGTGGACTGCCAAACAATTAGTTATTCTGTGCATGACAACATTAGTTATTCCCTCTAATGTAAGCAGAGAAAATAGTGAGTGTTTGTTTCGATGGTCATTATGTAAACGCAGGATTTATTGGTTTTCTTTAGGAACCCAATCTGCTGATGTTCCTGAACTGGATCAACTGAAGAAGTACTTTGAAGACATTACAAGCCAACTGGTCTCTGTTACCAAGGACTTGTCAGAGAAGATCAATGCACAGGAACTGGCCGGACAGGCACAGTAAGTCACATTAATACCTGTCATTACATGTATGTATTTCCTTTAATTAAATAGGGGACCTTTTGTGACACAGCTGAGAACCATAACAGTGAAGCCACCATATGAAACAGCTGCCAATTCGATTTGAACCATCCAGTTGCTGTCATACACAGCTAAACATCTATGGCTCTTTTTGTCTCTCCGAAAGGACCCTTCTGCAAGAGGGCAGGACCCAGCTGGAGCCTCTGGCCACCCAGATCCAGGAACAGCTCAAGCCCATCTCCGCCAACATTGAGGAACACCTGATGCCCCTTGGTGAAAACCTCAAGGCCCAACTCAAGCCTATGGTTGACAACTTCCAGACACAGATGGAAGACATGGTCCGTAAGCTGCTGGACCAGGCCAAGGCCATTGGAAACTGAACTGAAACTCCTGTCATTCCTCATTTTGTGGTCAAACGTTGTCATCATTAACACTTTTGTAGTCTTAATCCATCTGGCAGCAAACATCAGACATCGACAGGCTGTTGACCTGCATGGGTCCCATGACATCAGTGGTCGATAAAACCCATTAAAATTTGGAACTGAATCCATGTGGTTTCTTGTTTTATTGTTTATTGGGTCCAAGTCTCTGACGTTTTCGTTATTGTGTTACATAATAACCAAGTTACTAAAAGATGTTCCTTTCAAAGCTGTGGGATAGACTACTTAATAGCAAGTAGTGAACTTTGATCAATTAAAGGTAGAGCTTTGAATCTAAGTTACACTGGTGGTGGAAGACACTTGTGGTGGAGTCAGGTAGGCTGAACATTGGTTAATCATCTTAGATTTAGATGCTCTGGGAACTATACCTGTAATTTGACTACTTTGCTGCTGCAATTTCTTAGTATTTTTCACTTCATTGAAGGAACCTTAACGAAATGCGCCCTCTAGCGGTTACATTGCGTACCGACCCCTTCTCACATTTCTACGCCATAACGGGGTATTTGGAGGCCTCGCCAGAAGCTATCATCCTATTCTTATTTTAAACCAGAATCTAAAAGCTATTCTTACATTGGACCATGGTCTAACAAATCGAGCTTCGATTATTTTTGCCATCCATAACATATTATTTTTTAATGATAGCCCGACCGATCGGTGTGTAACGTTTTTTGGGGATTTATTATTAAGAGGTTGAACAATGGAGTCTATCCGTCCTCAGCGTCTCCAACCAGGGATCGGATTCGGGGGATTTGGGGTTGGATCAACAGGGACGATGCGCTCCTCTCTCCGACCAGGGGTGACAATTCAGCCCGTCCCTCTGCTGCCTTCTCCGGCTTCAATGTATCCTTCCTCCGGCCCCCCTCCTCCTCTTCAACTACACAGCTTCCATGGATCTATAGGAGGGGGACTGGGGGCCGCTGGTTTGGGGCTGGGGAACCCGGGGAACCCCGCAGTGTTGAAGGAGGCAGTGGAGGCTGTGGTTCGAAGTTTTGCCAAGCATACCCAAGGTTATGGAAGAGGTAACCAAGAATAAAATAAGGGAGATTTTGTTGGGTGTGTTTAGGTGTTACTGTTGCTTTAACATCAACTGGTATCATTTGCAGACCTAACTAAACACCTTTTGCTTAAAACGTGGATATGCCTAAAGTATTTGTGTGTTTTTTAAATTCCTATTCATATTCGTCATCTGCATGTTAATGGAGGGGGTTTCCCGGAGTTTGTGCTACAAGTTTTCTTGTATGTTTTTGTCAACCCTGTGCATTAGGCCACAAACTAACTACTTAGGGTCTAACTAGAGGAAGCACGGTGGGGATTATTCTCCGAAAGTTCATTTTCTTAACACATGTAAACAGATTCAGGGATCTCATTCTAGGCCCAGTCTACATGGGTGACCCACCCATACGTGTCCCACCCACTTTTTAAAATACTGCTCATCTACCCCCTGCCCCCCCTCCTTTTTATTAAGAACATAATATTAAACAGCAGCTATCCCACCCACATTTGAAAACAAACCTCTGAGGAATAGACAGTTGTCTTCTTGGGAATGAGGGGAAAACCCCAAATATTTGGCACAGTATATAGCCTATCGTAATCATAGCCTACCAAAGAACAGTCGTTTTCAGTACATAAGCCATATGTAGGTAGGCCTGCTAATCGAAAATGTGCATTTCTCCCTTTTAGTTAATGTGGTTGAAGCCCTGCAGGAATTTTGGCAAATGAAACAGTCTCGAGGAGCTGACCTGAGGAACGGAGCCTTGGTGGTCTACGAGATGACTCCGTCAAACAACCCCCCTTATGTCTGCTATGTTAGTCTACCTGGAGGAAGTTGCTTTGGAAGTTTCCAGGTGAGATTGTTGGAAACAGGCAGTGTTGGCAGGGTTTAGGGGGGGTGTAAAATATTTGAGATTTTGAGTTCTTAAAAGATTGAATGCATTCTAATGCAAAGTAGCCTACCTGTGCTGCCACAAAATATCCAAACAACACAATAACATTGTACACAAGCTGCTCTGATGAAAATCTCCTAGAAATCTCCTCATATATCCAAATTTATAAAGGCTGGTGTCTATGGATTGTGTAATGTTTGTGCTAAAACCTAATTACCAATACTATTTCGTACCAAAACCTGCAAATATGTTTTGGTTTGCCATTCAGGTACAAAATCCTTACATCCTTAGCCTCTTAAGTTGTGTAGCTATGTATACAAATGACACTTTTCTAATTGTGATCTATCTGAAGACCTAGGTGTAAATGTTTCATATGAGTTGATAAACTATATATTTGAATTCTTGACAGTTATGTCCAACCAAAGCCGAGGCGAGGCGAAGCGCTGCCAAGATTGCGTTGATGAACTCTGTGTTCAACGAGCATCCCTCTCGACGCATAACAGACGAGTTCATCGAAAAAAGTGTCTGTGAGGCACTGGCTTCTTTCAATGTGAGTCATTTCTGACATATCATGTCATATCATGAGTGTCCTTAACTAGAATGAAATTATACATTTATACCGCTCTGTCTAATCATGTATTTGCAAAGTGTATTTGCTGGTCATTTGACGGTCAGGATTTTAAGTGTGATATCTTAAGGAAGTGGTTGTTCAGTGTACTATGCTACTGTTCATACACCATGTTCTTGTTACCAGGGAAACAGAGAGGAGGCAGATAACCCGAACACAGGAATCGGGGCGTTTCGCTTCATGCTTGAGTCCAACAAGGGAAAGTCCATGCTGGAGTTTCAGGTAGATACCAAGACAGGGATTTAAATACTGTCAAGTCCTCTTCAGTCTGAAGTTAGATCCATCAAATAAACAGGACGTTTCCGAGCAGAAGGGATTTGGTGGCTAAGAATAGTTAATGTTGAAAGTGTTTTACTATACTGTGATAAATATGTATGTTCCCCAAAGATAAATGATCACCACCTTTACCCTAAAGAACCCTACAACTGTTTCACGGACACAATTATTCAACATTTATTTTCTATTTAAAAGGCAATAAGCAGTTATAATTCATTTATAGTTGTTACTTGATGACTTCATTATTGCTGTGCTGTGTCTTTGTTTCAGGAACTGATGACTGTTTTCCAATTGCTGCATTGGAATGGAAGTCTGAAGGCAATGAGAGAGAGACAATGTTCCCGTCAGGTATGACCTAGCTCAGCGGGAGGCAACCCTGGTCCTAGGGAGCCACTGTCCTGAAGATTTTAGATGTTTTTGAATCAGCAACCTTCTGATCACTAGTCCAACACCCCTAACCGCTCAGCCACCTGACTCCTAGTTGACCAGCATTGTGGGATTCTGCTGAATGTCTGGATGAACGAGAGACAATGATTTGTATATTTCTGTTCACAGGAAGTGCTGGCTCACTATTCCCACCGGGCACTAGATGATGACATGCGCACCCAGATGGCTGCTGATTGGGTGAACCGCGAGCAGGGAGTGGCTGGAACCATTGCCCAGGAGATGGCTTCTACAGAACAGGAACTGGAAGAGGCCAGACTGGCAGGACGAGAATTACGTTTCCATAAGGAGAAGAAAGACATCCTTATGTTAGCAGTTGGTCAGTTTAGCAGTGCCACACTACCCTTAAACTGCTAAACTCAAGCCAGATCCGAAATCACTTATTTACATCATTCATTTAATTTGAACATTTACTTCATTATATTATCAAACGCTCTTATCCAGAGCAATTTATAGTATGTACAGGGACATTCCCCCCTGAGGCAGGTAGGGTGAAGTGCCTTGCCCAAGGACACAAGGTCATGTTGGCACAGCCGGGGTTTGAACCAATGACCTTTTGACGCTCTTATCCAGATTGACTGGGTATCCAATCCTGGTCCTCCTTTTGGATGTTTCCTCTAATGAATGGGTTGTTATCGAGCTCTGCAAAAGCTTGATGATGACTATTCATTAGAATCAGGTGTGCCGGAGCAGGGAAACATCGAAAACGTTCAGGACAGCCCTCGAGGACCAGGATTGGACATCCCTGATTTAATTAAGTCAAATCTATCATTACTTGGGCAAGATTTTCATTGCTTCCAGAGGTTACGCTTTGTTAATGTGTGGTGTTCAATCCCATACTTTGCCTTTACTGACGAATGTATTCGAAATATCAGTGTTCTGCCAAACACATGTTACTAATGTGTCTGCAAAGCAGTTTTATCCATGAAAAAAGAACTCTAATGCATAATGAAGAAGACTTAGACTGTTAAAACTCAAACCTCATTTTTCCTTACTGCCATTCTGAACGTGTTTTATGCACAGCTGGACAATTCAGTCTTGCAGTGATTTGGTTAGATTTGATCAACACCTGCTATGATATTGGCCAGGAGAGTTGCTCGACCTTTCAAATGTATGGACCTATGGTAATATTGTTGGTAATATAACTTTCTTTTTTATTTCACATCCTGTGGAAGAATGTTCCGTATGAAATCATCAGAGACTGATTCTATGGTGTCTGGAAGGCCCAACTAGTCAAATGTATTTTATCAAAGTTGTTTGAAACATTATTTGATCAATAACAAATTTGAGCATAAATTGAAACCATCACAAAAGGGATATATAAGGTTTTTGAAGCCCTGTATCAAATTTCAGAAAACAGTATCTTCACAGTACAGATGTGGATCAATATAGTTATAAAGTATATATATATATAGTTAGTTATATATCATAAGAATTTACCTGACCTTTATATGTCTAAGTATTGCTACAATGCCCTGACAAACTGATGCTGTTGTAGTGTAATGAGCAATTTAAGGTATTTTGGATCCAATGTTTTCATTAACCAGACTTTCCACTTACTTTCTGTAAGCCAACTGTCACAATACTCAGTATCTTTTTCCACTTGCTAATGAGAAAAACATTGCTCAGTAATTACAATCTTGGAGACGCCATTTCATTGGTTTGAAACTACCAAAGTAATACGTAAAATATTTCAATTTAAATATGTTTTTTACGAAGGAATGCTTGTATGCTTATTTTACAGATAATAGCCTCAACTGAATGCATTTGATTGAAGCCATATAATTGTCTTTTGTTCCATTAAGTGCTATTTCCTCTCAGTGAGATAACCATGATAAGTTTAAAGGCTATTTTGAGTTTACTCTTAGGTCCGATATAATACAGGCAGTTCATAGTTTTCCAGTTCATAGTAGAATAATTTATCATCTGTTGTAAGTACTTTGTTTTATAGACTTAGAGGATGTATCAGACCTACCATGCTTTAAAAAAAGCCTTCATTTTATCTTGTAAACAAACAACAATTGGAAATTACTTATCTACTTATTTTATACAGAGTGGCATTTTTTATTACCGTTTTCAACTATTTGTATCTGAATTTGTATACAGTTAATAAAAAATCTGAAACAACTTTTGCATAGACTTACAGTCAATGGTTTATCGTAGGTAGTGCACATCATTTTCATGAACGTTTTACTCTCCAGCTACGTAGGTGGCGGTAATGAACCAATAACGATGCTCACGAGCTCTCAATAAACACCATAGAAGAAGCAACGGAAAGCGGAAAAGACAGTGCACGCGACGTTAAACATGGCGGCGGGGCCAATTTCGGAGCGGAATCAAGGTAGTTTATAGTTTATAATTACTTATAAATGTACTTGTTACCTCTGTTAAATGTGTAATTGGTCAATTTATATTTACAATAAATTGCAGCTGCGACACATCTAAGTTAGTGGTCTCTTCGTGCAGCCAACCCAACGTCTTTAAGTCGTCGGACAAAGCATACAGCTAGGCTAGGCTAACGAAGTGGCTCCTTCTAAGTAACAGTTGATTGTTATTAGAGGAGAAAATAAAATGTTAATGTTTGTAAATCAGTCGTTAGTTTTAGGAACACAAGTAGGACTTAGTTGGATTTAAAGTTAAAGAAATAATTGAAAGACTTACATTGGTCGAAAATCGGATGCTACAGTACTTTTTGGTTGGGTGAGGGTAGCTGATTGGCTGAATAAAATAATTTGCATCTCTATTATATATTACTCCAGTTGTATGTTAATCTGTAATCCTAAACCAACACCTTGAAATGAGGTACTGTATCTTTTTCTATAGTTTATAGTAGCCTAATGATGTAGCTAAAGTGAGGAAGGCTGTATACTAGTGACAGAGGTAAGATAGTGATGTATGATTCACGATCTAAAAAACCCACTGTGTTCGGGGTCTATCACGTTGCTATGCTCAATGACTGATGCTCTTTGTAAAAACTCTCTCTTGTAAGTCGCTTTGGATAAAAGCGTCTGCTAAATGAATAAATGTAAATAGTGATGAAGTGTTAAAGGTGGACGAGCATCAAATCATGAATGCTGAATTGAATGTGACTGACTGTACTTAAAATCTTTTAAGAAACTAATAATATATTTAATGATACAATTCTGATTGAATGATCCCAGATGCCACCGTGTATGTGGGCGGTCTGGATGAGAAGGTGTCTGAACCACTTCTCTGGGAACTTTTCCTACAAGCTGGACCAGTCGTAAACACACACATGCCAAAGGACAGAGTCACTGGACAACACCAGGGTAAATTAGAACACTTTAGAAATGTGTGTGTGTGTGTGTGTGTTAATTGGTCTTCCAGATCCAGGTCGAATGTCCCTGTACTTGCTTTAAGTTGCTCTGGATAAGAGTGTCTGGCTAAATGACTACAATGAAAATGTAATTGGATTAAAGTGCAACATTGATTGGTTTTAGAAAATAAAAGTTTCCCAAACTTGATCACAGCACGACAGAGTGCACCTTAAACTGTTGCTTTACATTGTTTTGAGTCACTAAGATGCATGTATTTTATTTATTTATTAATAATTTAAATACGATAACTTAAATAACATGAAAGGAATTCAACAATGTTACCCTGTCACCTCCACAGGTTATGGCTTTGTGGAGTTCCTCAGTGAAGAAGATGCAGATTATGCCATCAAGATTATGAACATGATAAAGCTGTACGGCAAGCCCATCCGTGTAAACAAGGCTTCTGCACACAATAAAAACCTGGACGTGGGCGCCAACATCTTCATCGGCAACCTCGATCCTGAGATCGACGAGAAGTTGCTTTACGACACGTTCAGCGCCTTCGGGGTCATTCTGCAGACGCCCAAGATCATGCGTGACCCAGACACGGGGAACTCCAAGGGTTACGCCTTCATCAACTTTGCCAGCTTCGACGCCTCCGATGCTGCAATCGAAGCCATGAATGGCCAGTACCTGTGCAACAGGCCCATTACAGTTTCCTACGCTTTCAAGAAGGACTCTAAGGGAGAGCGCCATGGTTCAGCTGCCGAGCGCCTGCTTGCCGCACAGAACCCGCTCTCTCAGGCCGACCGGCCCCATCAGCTGTTTGCGGACGCTCCCCCGCCGCCCTCTGCCCCGACGCCTGTCCTCACCACCCTGGGCTCAGGGATGCCCATGCCAGGTAGGAATCCATACACTAACCTCGTCATCTTAATCCACCGTGCATTATGGGAATCGGTTTAATTGTGCAGCACACCTGTGACGAAAGCAGCTACATTAGTGTTCTCTACCTATTTGTCCAGGTTGTTTAGTTTGTCGCTGATCTGTCCATTTTATGGCAAATACACTTTCTTTGTGTATGCATGTTATCCCATTCGTGCATAGGATATTATTATAATTACTTCGATAGATAATAGTGATAGTCAGTTTTGCAATATGATTACATTTGATATCATATTCCAGGCATGCCTCCCCCAGGTGCCTTCCCCCCTGTGCCCCCTCCTGGGTCCATCCCCCCTGGGATGCCCCCTGGCATGTCCATGCCTCCTGCTCCAGGGACGCCAGGACCACAAGGGGGCGGTGGCGGTCCCCCACCAGGTCCACCTCCATTCCCACCAGCAGGCATGCATCCTCCAGGTAAAACTGCTCTTAATGTTGTTGCTTCTCCCAAATAGACTGAGATCATTTCAGCTGTAGTTTTATAACTGTAAACTTTGATGTTATCGCAAACTTTATAAGAGCACTCATGGACTACAGCTAATCACTTCATGAATGGATATTGATGCATTCCATCACAGCTAAATGGTATATTTCTATCCTTCTCAGGAATGCCCCAAATGTCAATGCACCCCCATGGACCCCCAGGTATGGTGCCTCCGCCTCCTGGACCCCCGGGATCCAATCAGCACAGGGCCCCACCCCCTCCTGGCATGCCTCCACACCCACACATGGGAATGCCACCAAGAGGCCCCTTTGGTCATCCCATGGGTAAGTGTCAATATTACCCAATGTACAATATTCAAGTCTCTTAACTAGACTATTTAGCTTGTCAGATTAAACTTACTTGACTGACCTGGTGATTTGCAATTTCCACCTCCTGGAGGACAAATAAAGGTTCATCTAATTTCCAGATGGTAATGGCCAAAAGTCAGAGTGTGTTTGCCTCCCTTATGGGGCCCAAATGAATCTTTGTCCAGTATTGAACCCCCCCCATCTTCCTTCTAGGTCACCCCATGCATCCAGGTATGAGAGGACCCCCTCCTCCAATGCCTCCACCAGGTTATGGCGGTGGCCCCCCTCGCCCACCTCCCTTCAGCTACCAGAGAGGGCCTCCGATGCAGCCAAGGCCCCCAGGGTCTTTACCTCGGGGCCCAATGAGGGGACCAATGCCTCCATAGATGAGAGAGGATTCAAAAGAGGAGATTCGCTTTTTGTTTTTCTACAGATTACAATAGGTGAACACAATGTTTTTTTTATTTTATATTTTGTCTTTGTACATATCTCCATCCAGTGAGAAATAAACATTTTAATACATGGTGACCTCATAGTTCTTTGATCTACATATCTACGCACATTGTTTTTGAAGTACAATAAATATTAAAAGGAAATCCTTTTATCCTATTCAATCAGAATGGGCTGAGTTTTATGCATTTATTATTCTTAGTTTTATTACCATTAAAACTAGTTCAGTAAAACAAGACAGGGAATCAACACAAAGGACGATGACCATTTATCTATGTTTAATTAAAAAAAATAACATTTCACAAATACTGATCATGGCTTCATGAATTAGAACTCAGATAACTACTAACCTTACAACAGTTTCTTGGGAAATTAGTATAATAATAAGACTTATTTTCCATATTTATAGAACATGGCCAAGCAATTTGTTCAATTAATGACTTTCCATTAAGAAATTTACAATAAGTACTTTCTAAAGTCTTTCCCTAAAGAATGCTACCCTGATTTAAATTGGTGTACTTGACAAAACTCTGTATCCATCATAATTTTAAATGAGAAATTATACATATTGGATCAAAAAGGTTACGTGTTTTAGATAATCAACAAATACAGCAGATGATTACAACATACACATGCAAAAATGTAAACACAAGTACCTAAAGAAAAATGACAACTTCCTAAAATCAAAAATGTCA
This sequence comes from Protosalanx chinensis, assembly GCA_030340685.1. Taxonomy (NCBI): domain Eukaryota; kingdom Metazoa; phylum Chordata; class Actinopteri; order Osmeriformes; family Salangidae; genus Protosalanx; species Protosalanx chinensis. The sequence goes on along the minus strand of CM059334.1, from coordinate 551,580 downwards.
TTTTTTAATTTGAGCTTGATGACCAAAACCTATAGATCAGTGGTCACCAATCCTGGTCCTCGAGGGCCGCTGTCCTGACGGTTTTAGATGTTTCCCTGCTCCAGCACACCTCCACAGAGCTTGATAACGACGCTTTATTAGAATCAGGTGTGCTGGAGCAGGGAAACATCTAAAACCTTCAGGACAGCGGCCCCCGAGGACCAGGATTGGACACCCCTGCTATAGATCAAAGCCCAACATCGAGTGTATAATCAACACTATAGGCACATGCGTGTTCATAACTCGTCCTTGCAAAGCCCCCTTAGTCCTTAAATGAGAAACTTCAAGACACAGATATCTGGCACAGCACTTCAGGTTGAGCTTATGTGTTTTTATAGCCAACAAGAAAAATGAATTCAGAGTAAAAGCTTACCATGTGTTTCTTCCATAGTTGGTTCCATGCATTAACACAGAGCACCAAACAGCCTTTTTTTGCTGCTTGAATAGAGACAATTGACATTTGGCATATCTGATATATATCTCTGCAGTAATAAAGTGGATATGAAGTCATAAGCTAACACTCAGGAGCAGCTTGTTGGCACAGACTTTATCTAACCATTCTTCTTCTCCAAAGGGTCTGGTGGTTTTCACCTTCCCTCATAGCTCTGGGCAGCTGGGGGTGGTTCACTGACCCCATCCACCCCAGGTTGGGTGTCTTTCATGGGAGCACCACCTGTTTCGTTCGATGCTCTCGTTCTTGAGTCCATGCTCATTTGCTTTTTTTTGTTTTGTTTTGTGGAAAGACACAGAAAGGTAACATTAGGCAACACCAGTCACCCAATCAGTAGTTCCCAAAGATGACAATGAGATATCATTGATGAGAGTAATGATTTGTCAATATTAGGAGTCAGGTGGCTGAGCGGTTAGGGAATCTGGGCTACTAATCAGGATGTTGCCGGTTTGATTCCCAGCTGTGCCAGATGACGTGTTCTTGGGCAAGGCACTTCACCCTACTTGCCTCACAGGGAAATGTCCCTGTACTGTGCTGTAAGTCTCTCTGAATAAGTGAATCCGGCTAAATAACTAAATGTAAAAAGTCTAGCTATTATCATTGATCTTATTTGCAGTGACAGCTTACTTCATGGCAGGAGCGACGTGATCTTCTCTGGTGGACTGACCCTGTACTGGTGAGAGACAGCTTTCCACACTGGGTAGCTGTGTTCACCATCCTCCTCTCCTTGTGACTGTTCTCCATCCCCTTACCTGTGGGGAAAGGTAAGGAAGGCACAGCTGACTGCATATTTAGGAATTGAAACACACTGTTCATTATTGTATCTGTAACAGTAAATCTGTAAGGGGATGATCATTCAGTGCCAACTTAATGACACACAACAACAACAACACACAACAACAACAACACACAACAACAACAACTGTAAAACAAAAAATCTGAAGGAAAAAAATTAATAATAATGCAACACTAACACCCCCGTGACATGATTGGCAGGGACATAAAGATACCATTGCTCCATCTGGCAAATTTCTATTCAGTCATAGCTCAACTGAAGCCTCATATCGATCTATTTAATCTGGATATTTTAAGTTATATTCTTTAATATTGTCGTTCGCCCAGTAGGCATCCATTCACACACTCAACCACTGTCATTGAATCAACGATATCCATAATAAGTGGATACATATGTAGGTTATCAAATAGACTACCAATGAAACTACTGAGCCTACTCATTCTAGGCTACTGTCATAGTACAATGATTAAGTAAAGACCGTTATATACAAGAAGAAAAAAATGTATAGACTCCAAACCAACCTGCGTATTTTGCATTATCTACTCCCATTCTAGACATCTCTTCAGCGCTGCAGTTCTTCTTGTTGACTCCAGGAACAGGGGTGTCTATGTCGGTGTTGGTGAGCCACGTAGATTCAGTCTCTCTGGTCCAGCTTTCATGATATCTCGGTTCTATTATAGTGTCAGCCCGACTTCCACCACAACCCATCAGAACAGCATTCAAGGGTGTCAATTAAGGGTGTCAATTAAAATGACACAAGGTGCCTGGTCCAGCTCAGCATGTAGAGTCCAGAGTGGTCGATATAACAAATGAATGCAATATAATAATGTAATATAATGAATATCTACCCCTCTGGTAGAGGTGCTTCTCCTCTCCTCCCAGCCTGGAGATGCGCCCCCCTCTGGTCAACATGATTTATGTAACATGCGTCATCCATCCTGTAGAATAACTATCATTTGTGGGATTTTACGTGTGCTATTTCATGCTATATCTGTTAAAAACAAACAAGAAATGAATACTAATTGTTGCAGCCAAGCCACTGGAAACCTATAGGTTGCATTCCAAAAATATATTGAGTTTCATAATTTTTTCAGAAACAGATAATCATGATATAGTTCACCAAATAAATTCCTTCTGGGGGAAATGATCCTATTTCAGTTTCAGGAAACATAAATGTTTGTCACATCAACTGTGTCTAAATAAAATAATTTTGGGAGCTTGAAACACAGAAGCATTTAAACAAAATGTATCTTTATCTTTCACTGAATTACAAATGTTTCCTCTTTACAAGTCCTTCAGACAGTAAGGATTAAAGATGTTAGATCATTGGATTACAGTAAACCCACCCCCAAAAAATCCCTTTGGACATTGAACTTTGGTTTGTCTGCATGGTTTACAAATATCTAGGATTCTGTTTCAGTGGCCTTGAAAAAAGTAGTAATTTAGGAGACATTACATAAATCTATATACATATACATGTCTCTGTATCGCACATTCATCACCGACCAGAATGTTGGCATAAGCTTAGAATATTAACTTTTGACTGAAAATATCTACACAGTCAACAACAGGTCAATATTCAACAGATATGAGGTGAATAACTGACATTGTCTTATGCATTACAGCAACCCCCGGAGCTCCAGGTCATGTAGTCAGGGGTGTACCCCTACCTCAGGTCTGAGATGGGGCTTGGCAGTGGAGGGATGTTCCCCTTTGCACTTTGGTTTTGTTTAATAAACACCCAACCTGGGTTAAACTGTCCCTGGTTATGCTGTTTTCTTCTGACGTAAGAGTTCAAAGTGATATAAAATGAACTCGAATGAATTTAACGGGTTATTAAAAACACGGGCAAACTTTATATGAATTGCAAATTGACTAAACAGTGAATCCACTTTTGCACTTTTATAAACTCAAAGTCAATGGCTCATTAAGCCCATTTCATTCCACATTCAACTACGTACAATAGATTTTAAAAACAGCTTGCCTCTAATTTTTCTATTATTGTTAATTTGCGGGTTAACGGGTAGACTGTTTTAACAAGACCAGTAAAACTCAACATTTTTATTTCTTATCATTATATTCGGAAATACATATTTGGTAGTCTATGTGATCGAACAACCCTATTGGTTCACGAGAAAAAAGCCACGCCCACATGTCGTTGATCTGCGTTTCTACTTCTTCTCCTCATTTCCAGTAGCTCTCCTCCCACTCCGCTAACAACAAGAGAAGAAGCGCCGTCTATAACCAGCTCCTCCCGTCATCGAGACATATGGATAAATCTGGTCTAATTCTTTCTTATATTGTTGGGCTCACTACTCTTTAAAAATTCCGCCGAAAAAGAGAAGACGATTTTCCAAGACATTCTGGCCGTTATCTCACGTAAGTAACAAATCCTTTCTATTTGAATGTTAAATTCGTTTGAAGCTCGAGCTAGCGGGTGCTCATAACGGCAACATGGCGGGTTCTTCTACTGGCTCCTCTAACGTGTGACAGGCCGGTTACAGTTCGCTCATTTCGGTTCAAAAATACCAGTTAATGGGTGTGTCTTTAATCATAAACTCGTCATGTCCATTACTGCAAATACAAAAATTAAGTTTTGTCCTGAGAATTCAGTCGAAATGATTCCGCTAGAGTCTTTAACTATCCAGCTGATTGTGATTGGTGCCCCTGTTGTCTATGAATGGTTAAGACTATAAAACTGCTTGTTCTTTGATCCATTAACTAACTAACTGTAACTATTTGATTTAATATTTGAGAACGTTGTTTTCTTGTCATTTTCTATTGAGATGTAGTTTGTGTTATTGTTTTAGTTGTTATAATCAAGCTGTCTGGTGACTCATGACTGAACTAAAGTTTTTAGCAGAAGGGACTTTGGCATGTCTGTACAGTGTACAGTAACTGTTTAACATCACAGCTGCATAAGTTAGTGGCATGGTGATATTTTAAACTTCAGTTTTTCTATTAGCTAGGCATGAACCATAGCCAGTGTTTCTAAATACATTGTTTTGAAAGTGAAGTTACATGCTATGATAATGTCAACTCTCAATAGTTAACATTGCATGACATGCATTTTTACCATTATATATATTATTATACTATACTATACACTATTACTACCATATTGTTATTCCTAGTTCTACTATTATTAAACTTGTTTGAACACCAGCTGCTCCAGTCATCAGTTGAGAGTTTTTCAAACATTCAGTCATACTGTACCATGAAATGCGATGTGACTTGCATCAACAAGTTAAGATAAGAAAATCCTTCAGTCCCGCAGGGGGGTGGGGAATCATAAGTTCTTCCTCCACTCAGCACTAAACCACCACTACGTTCAGACTTTCTTTCATATGAATGTCTTTGTCGTCACAGTTTTACTACATTATTGGTCGTTGTCATGTGGGGAATCATGTGGTGTAGTCGGTTAGGGTGTCGGGCTAGTAATCAGAAGGTCCCTGGTTCAAACACTGGCTGTGTCATCATGACGTTGGGTCCTTGGGCAAGGCACTTCACCCTACTTGCCTCAGGGAGGGAATGTTCCTGTACTGTGCTGTGAGACGCTCTGGATAAGAGCGTCTGATAAATGACTGAATGTAATCTAAAGTCTCCATGTGTTTTGTCTCTTCAGGGCTCCCCTGTCTCTGTACAGGTGTACAGACGCTACCCTGAAGGCTTAGGGGCAGCTCTCTACCGAGAGCACTTCGACTTCAACGCTGAGCCTCCTTGGGATCCTAGCTGATAGTGGGACAAGTCCATCTCCTGACTTGTTCATGTAAGTGTGCAGAGTCAAACATGCTGTAATGCTTTTAGTCTGCATCCCAGGAATCTGTCAGAATCAAAATTGTCCTCCAAGTAGTTAGAAGTCTGTTTCTAGTTAGGTCTGATGTCGAGGTGTTGTATGCATTTGGTTATTTCTCAGTTTCAGTGCCATTATTGGAAGAAAGTATAATGACATTTCTCAGGACTATAGTAACAAGAAGGTCTAATGATGACCGGGTCAGGATATAATGTCATAGTATAGTTTTTGTGTATGGTTGAAACAAAGAGTTGTGTGTAAACAATACCCTGAAGATGATGCGAAGTGTTTATATTTGTGTTTCTACTTGTACAGGGAGGATATGATGTACGATACGGATTTGTTTTTACTGACAGGTATTCTGTGTTTTTACTGTCCAGCACAGGACCCCATAGGCTCAGTCGTGACCTAGATTTGGATTGACTCTTCTTTATGATCATCGGATTTGCGGAATACGGATGAGATGAAAGGACTGGCAGACGAACCGACCTACGTAGTCGAGCTTCTGGAGGAAGGCGTCACCCTCGACAATGTTATTGACGAACACATCTACGAGCAGGCGCTGGTGAGACAAGTTTTGCCTGTTGGCATTTTTCGATGAATGGTTGTGCGTTGCGCGTCCTAATAAGCGTTTCAGAGATTTGCGCAGTATTCCGTCTATAGATCTGTCTCTCTGTATCTCAGTAGTTGCTTAGTGATTTCATGTTTTAGTGTCCTCTTCTGCTAGAAAGCAGGCATGTATTCATTTAGATCAAAGTGACTCTTCTGAAGAAAAGCTTTAAGTCTGTCACCTGCCATGTTGTCATCGCAGGAGGAGAAGAGTGCGTTTGTGGTGGGAGACCTGGGTGTGCTGATGAAGCAGCATGTTCTCTGGCAGAGCAGCGCCCCTCAGCTGAGGGCCTACCACCCTGTCAAGTGCAACAGCAGCCCGGCTGTCATAGAGATCCTGGCCTCTCTGGGCCTGGGGTTTGTGTGCAGCAACAAGGTAAGGTTCACCTGAACCACAAAAGTTTGGAAGGGTTGAGATTGAGGAGATTGTTTTTTATTGACACTGATTTTGTTTTTGTTCTTGTGTTCACGTTCTCACAGACGGAAGTCTCACTGGTTCTTGACCATGGCGTTCCACCTGAGAACATCCTCATGTCTGGAGTTTGCAAACAGCTGACACACATCAAGCACGCTGCCAAGAACGGTGTGAACCACCTCATGTGTGACAGTGAGACTGAACTCTGCAAGATAGCAAGAGCCCACCCCAGTGCCAAGTAGGTGTCCCATCATCGCACTTTAGATCAAAGTATCTCCTTAAGCCATAAATTGATCTTGAGAAATCATTCAATTCCTTTTCATTGTAGCCGCCTAATAAAGCTTTGGTGGATCCCTTCATTTGAATATTTTCAGACTTCTAAGATGAGTAATGCGAGGGTTAGTGAGTAGATAGACACCTGTGTTATTGGGAGGTTGTGTTTGATGGTGTGTTGTTTCCTCTGTCCCAGATTGCTGCTGCAGGTGTCCACAGCTCCCCACGCCGCCGAGCACAGCATGGCTTTCGGCTGCTCCCTCAAGAGCTGTAAACATCTGCTGGAGATGGCCAAGGACCTGGGGGTGGAGGTCGTAGGAGTCACGTGAGTAACCTGGAGACATAACCCATACTGGGATCAACTTTCTTGGGTCAAGCCTTTGGCTGAACCTTGAGTCTGTATTGATTGATTTAGTGGAAGCCGTGACACTTTTATCTCTTTTAGGTTCCACATCCCCTCCTCCTGTAAAGACCTCCAGGCCTACACTCACGCACTGTCAGATGCCCGCTGTGTGTTCGACATGGGGGTAAGAAGTTCCTTCAAGGCTTTATAAAGACGAAGGAAAATACTTAACACTTCCTGATGTGTGTTTATATGATTGTAATAACAATCTTATAACTAAGGTTTCCGCTGTATTAAATGAGCTTAATTGTCCTATTGTGTACACGTCTTCTGAACTTAGAGGTTTTTAATGCAATGTGTGGTTTCCTCTTCAGACTGATCTGGGTTTCAACATGACAGTCCTGGACATTGGAGGTGGATTCACTGGCTCAGAGCTCCAGCTCAGACAGGTAACATAATGTTAAACCTAAATATTTGATTTATCCTCAGTTATCCTTTCTCAGTCCAGCTGCTTGTCAGTATCTGGCTGCCAGTGTGTGATGAAGACTCTGTGCTGCAGGTTACCAGCGCCATCAGGCCTCTGCTGGACGCCTACTTCCCTCCTCTGTCTGGGGTGGAGGTCCTAGCAGAAGTTGGCAGCTTCTATGTGTCATCTGCCTTCAGTCTTGCTGTCAGTGTGATTGGCAAGAAGGTTAAGACCCAGGACTGGAACAGTCTTCCTATAGGTAAGGGTCAAGATGATCCAACTCTCTCTTACCTCCCATTCTGTTGGTCTGTGATTCATGAGGCAGTTTGCACTTAACTTGCATGTTAACCAGTGGACTTCCAATGATGAGTTCAGTGTGATGTCACCATTTTTCAATGTAACCTTTTACCCTGTCGCTTATCTCTAGTTGGACTGAATCCCAGCAGCAAGCCAGAGTTTGTGTACTACATGAACGAAGGTGTGTACGGGTCATTTGGACACAAGCTACTGGGAAACCCTGTTCCTGTACCATCTGTGCACAAGGTCAGTTGTTTTTTTTGTTAGGAATCAAAACATACATAATGTGTCAAACTCTATAGTCTGTACAGAACCAGCTTCTGATGACCTAACTGACCCTCCTCTTTAACACAGAAGCCGCTGATTGCAGGAGAGCCAGTATTTCCCAGCAGCCTCTGGGGTCCGTCCTGTGACCCTCTGGAGCAGGTGGTGGAGCGCTGTCTTCTGCCGGAGCTGGCTGTGGGGGAGTGGCTGGTCTTCAGCAACATGGGAGCCAGCGGCCTGGAGGAGATCAACACCTTCAGCTGTGAAATCAGACCGCCTATCTACTACACCATCTCCATGGTGGACTGGTAAGGGAGAGTCAGGTGTCACCCTGTGGGGGTGGGTTGGTTGGGGGTTGTGGAAGACCACAATCAGGTGTGGAAAACCGCCCTCACCTTACTGTTTGTGGCAGCTGATATTCAGAAATATCATAACTTTGTTGGTAATACAACAATACTACATAATTGTTATAGATGCTTGTGCTGTGGATGTAGTTTGTCCCAGATATATGCAGCAACGTTGCTTTTTGTTTCCACAGGTACGAGATGCAGGAGGCAGGATTGTCTCTGGACAACGCTATGAAGAATTTCTCCCTTGTCCAGTACGGCATGTAACCTCGCACTTCCTGTCTCGCTCGCTCTCTTGGGGTCAAGACCCACCTTTGCTCTCTCTGTCTCTCTCTCTCTGTCTCTGTCTCTCTGTCTCTCTCTCTTCCCTCTCTCTCTGTCTCTCTCTCTCTGTCTCTCTCTCTCTCCTTAACCACAAGGGGCTCGGGGCAGAATGTGCTCAACATTCCAACTGCCTTGGGAGGAAAAAGTGCTCAGCTCATCAGGAAAAATGAACAAGACTTCACATTTCCCAGAGACAGGAAGTAATTGGTGTTTTAATACCTCAATTAAATGTGTCTTTGTTAAAAAAAAAAATACAAAAGGTTAATGTTAAAAAGATTATATATATATATAATCCTCACCCTCCCCTTTCTAAGAGCCCTTCTTCTACTGACAATCCTTTTCAGTTGTCAGACCAGCCCTGTTTAAATGAGTCCATTATGCAACAAAATGGATGACTGCGGAGATGGGACCCACTCCTCTCTGGGTTTCCTAATCAAATACAGTTTACATACATGTATAAATGAATGAATTTTAATTATATTATGTGTTGATTAACTGTTGACAGTCTTGTAAATCAGTGATCTGTTAAACATGCTACATTTGTCAATGGAAGATGATTTTCAAGAGATTTGCTATTTAAAATCAGTATATGGTTCGGTTCTTTGACCCACCCCTTCTTGCATAGTAACCTTAATGACAATTTATGTTGATTGGTGACATGAAGTGACACATTAACTTGTTCTTCCTCGCGATACAACTAGTTATTTATTGGTTTTGTAGAACACTGGGGAGCCCTGCTCCAGTCCCAGAGGTGTTTACCTTGGTACAGGCTGTCACTCAGTCAGCAGTATTCCCTAATAAGATATCAATGTGTTTTAATACTACTTGGATATGTGTGCTGTGATCGCCATTGTGACCTCCAGCTCTCACTTTTGAGAAGACATACAAAGGAATTGTTGAGGAGTGTGTTTAACCAATTATAATCGGTTACACTGGAACAAGCAAACGTAAACTCAGCTGAAAAGACTTCTCAATGCTCTCAGTGCCGAGGGTGTACAGCCCCAAAACTACAGCCTTCTACATACTTACATAAACATGTGCTGATTATATCATGAATTTGGTTTGTTTTTTGGTGTGCTGCCACATGATCTTACACAGTATAAGAAGCTTCCTGCAGTGTTAACATCTGCCTTAAGCATCTGTAAACAGGGAGCGGTGCTCATTTGCGAAGACTTAACTAGGCAGACGTTTCATCTCACTGAACACCCTGATAGGCTGTTTATACTTCAGCAATTCCTCCCCATGTCTGTCTAAATGGTGAATTGTTTGTAGGCAATAACATGGAGTCTTGTACATCTAAATGTCAACATAAGAATACGGTGACCTGACTGTACTCCAGTCCTGCCCCCTGTTGAAAAGAATCCTGCCCCCTGTTGAAAAGAAGTATGTATTGTAAATTACTTTCTGTCTAAGGCACTAATGGACCATTGCCTGTTTTTGACTGTAAATTGTACCTGTTAAAGTAATGAAAGTGAATAATTTAATACATCTCTTTGATTGAAACATTTTTGCCCTGTGTATTTAATTTTCAAATGTTGGAGGTAAATATGCCACTATCCCCATTGCCACTGAAAAGGCAATAGAGCAAATAATTGTTATTTGTACTGTTTAAATTCACCCTAAGACTGATAGCAAATATGTGACTTTGCAATTCCTCTTCTGATGCTCATAATAATACTTGTATTGAAGTAATCGCTTTCGATAAAAGCGTCTGCTAAATGAATAAATGTAAATTTAGCAAGTCGATAAAAACGATGGATTTCCACAGCCTTATGTGGTAGTACCTAATACATCCATGGGTAGTACCATGCATAGACACATCTTTATATATGTCCATAGACACCATTCTAATGTCTATGTAGATGTCTATGGTACCATGGATCCATAATAGAGTAGTGCGCCATATACACCCTGAACACAGCCAATGGAACTGCTTTATGTAAATGAGTGCATGCGTCACTTCCTACACAACCATCTTTTGAAGAGGGAGGAAAGATGGACACAGTAACCGAACACGATCTTATGTATCCTTATAGCTGTTTGATCCTCATTGTGTAGCGCGTGCATCCTCTTTGAAGTCACTGTCTTAGTGAATATTAAGCATTGTGCACGTGGCTTGAAATCAGTCGCGTGATTTCGGTGATTAGCTGGTTTGAAGCTTCAAATTATTCTATCAAACAATCTTCCATTTGATATCCAAGGTAAGGATCCAGGTTCTCCAGCTACGTTAGTAATACAGAACCACCGATATCACAGAGGTTGATATATTACTGTTACACTGTCAATGAAAGCTGTGTATATCACTGTTGTTTTATAAGGAGTGTCTTTGATAGGAGAGTTAAAGTTGGCTACAGCACAGCTTAATTAACCAGAATACATTTTAATCAGCAGCCTAAGAATCACAAAGGAAACCATCTTAATTTCTAATGATAGAAGTCAAGTTATTACCTCGTGTTTTTAGATGTAAAGTGCTGTACCAGGAATGCATTTTTAACCTCAGAATGCAGGGTAGTGATTTTATAGGACTATAGTATGCGATGCAAAATATAGTATGCGAACAAAATAAATCATATTAATACAAATGTTAAAGTATATTGTATGAATGAACAATGTGTTTCCTGGCGTATTATACCTTTTATGAAATAATGTGCTTCATCCACATAAATGGCTCTTGATGTCCTTGTCTGTAGATTTAGAAAAGCTTTACAATGTACCAGATTCCTGTCGGAAGCTTGGATGTGATCCGAAAAACCAGGAGAAAAATCAAGCATGTTCTGAGTGACATTGGACTGGAGGACTGTCAGAACCTTCTGGAGGTATGACGGTGTTCAGGGGGTCACCAATCCTGGTCCTCCAGGTCCGCTGTCTTGACAGTTTTCAATGTTTCCCTGCTCCAGCACACCTGATTCTAATATAGTGTCATTATGAGGCTTCCACAGAGCTTGATAACGACCCTTCATCAGAATCAGGTGTGCTGGAGCAGGGAAACATCGAAAACTGTCAGGACAGCGGCTCTCGAGGACCAGGATTGGTGATGCCTGAGTTAGAGTCTGTTCCAGTGCTGACAATATGTACGTTTTTAACAATATTCTATTGACATAAAATATGTGAGATTTATACTTTGTTGTCTTGTCTGATACAGAAATGGCAGGATGCTGATTCAGGAGAAGATGTCTTTCTGGAGACGGAATGGGCTGATTTCACAGAAGGCTTCAGTGGCAGAGGGAGAAAAAAGGTAAAGAGTTATGACTTAACCCTTAACCCTGCTGTTGGATGGGGTAGGGTTAAAGGTTAGACATCCCACAAAAAATTCATCTTCAAACAAACATAAATACACACAACTGACCAAACAGTCCCTGTCTGCGTCCGGTTCTCACTTCCTCTTGTTTCTTCTTCTTCAGTGGACGTATCGCACAGACGCCATGTGCTGCAGCCTGTGCACCTATCACACACGCTACTGGAGGAGCTTCAAATATCACGTACAACGTGACCACGACTTCGAGAGGAACATGGCCGCCCTGTCGCCCTGTCCTTTATGCCCGTTCGTAGGACATCCTAAAGTCGTCCGAAAGCACACCTGGCTCTTTCACTCCAACTCACCAGCTCCGAGTACGATGGTCAGCGCAGCAGCAGCAGCGCAGTTGATGTCACAGAAGAAAGCAGAACGGTACCGATGTCGGAAATGTTCTTTTCGGAGTTCCGTCTTGTACACCATCCAGAAGCACGTCCTCCTCACTCACCTCGGGAGCACACTGCGTCAAATCAGCTTTAAAAGTGCAGACCAGCCGCAACCGCTCTTGAAAAGATACCACTGCAGGGAATGTCAAATTTCTTTTGAAAACCTCGATCAAATGCTCCGCCATGTCCTTGTCTCGGCAGCCCACCAGTCTGTGAACTTACAAATGAAACCCTTCATCATTGAAAGCAGAAGCTATAACACTGCCGCATTCAGCTCTCCGGCTAAAAGCCAAGAACCTGCTCGAATGGAACCACTGCAGTTCATGAATAGTGTCATGGTGACATCATCAAACCATCAGCTTGTGTCCTCGTCTATGACAGGAGCTCCTAACAGTGTCTCCTTCCTGTGTGTTCCTGGGAATAGCCTCCCCCCCCAGGCCTCAGCCCTAGTTCAGCTGGCCAGTGCCGAAGCTAAAGGCTTTATCAAGCATTGGACTCACACAAGCTTCCAAAGTGCTTCACCCACAAGTCTGGAAACAGTGTCCATACATTTAGGTGGCACAGGCCCCTCTACTGCCAGGCTTGCCATATCGTCCAGCGCTGCTTCGAAGCAGACACTACCCATGGGCATACCTGGGCAGAATCCCAGGCAGCCATGGACCCAAGTCCTCCAGCAGCCTCTCATGGTGACACAGAAACTCCCTTTAAACCAAACTACCCCACAAGGCACAATGCTGACTTCTCAGTCCCTTTTAAGTCACCTGATTCCCACAGGCAACAAAATAAATGGCTTGCCGACTTACACCTTGGCTCCATTAAAGTTGGCACCGCCTCATTGCGTGGAAACCCCTCAGAATACAGGCAGTCCCCTGCAACCCATAAAGCCAACCAGTAATTCCTTGCCACAAGCCAAGCGCTGGGTCGCATGTCCCATTTGCAATGAACTCTTTCCATCTGACATCTATGAAGTGCATACGGAGGTTGTTCACAAAGCCACGTCGAGAAATGAAAGCATTGCGGCAAAGGCACCGTTCCTCCGGAAGATGCCGGACAAGACGGTCAAGTGTTTGATATGCAAGGTCTTGGTGTCTGAGAAGAGGCTTCTGTCACACCTTCTGCATGGGTTGGTTTGCATGTTCTGCTCTCAGAAGTTCGTCTCGATCAAGTCGTTCCTTGAACACGCCAAAGAGCACAATCCCAAGCAAAAAGTCTATTGTGATTATATCAGGCAGGAATACAGACTCTACACAAACAGCTCGGGGAAACTCCTCTTCCCTTACTTCGATATAAAAACCACCGCACCCAAGGAGATACTGGGAGACACAGAGCTGAACCTCGCGCTGGTGACCAAATCTCTCGACCCTATCTTCTTAAAGATGCTGCCTATCAGCAGTCATCCTGTGTGCTCCACGCCGATTAAAACGGTTCGCACGCGCTGTTTGTTCTGCGATGAGAACTGCCAAACTCCAGACAAATACCAGGAACACTTGCGACACAAACACTTTGTCGACACCACTGTCCACGCCATTCTGAAGACCGCAGCATTCAAGTGTATTTACTGCAATGGGGTGTACACAGGAAGGGTGACGCAGAGGGCGATCGTGTTCCACTTGCGGCGTTGCCTCTGTGCACCTAAGGAAGCGAGAAACACGGAGGACAGCAGACCCCCTGTCAGGGCACAGGTACCGCTGCCTTCTGCTAACAAGCTGCCAGTGTTAGAGCCTTCCCCAAAGCTCCAAAACAGTCAGGCACCTGTGTTTTACTTTACCCAGGTCCAACAAGGACCAGTTCTACAAGCAAAGCTTCTACAAGCACCCCTCCAACAATTGCCTCTCCTACGAGCACCCCTCCAACATTCGTCCCACCAACAATTGCCCCTCCAACAAGCACAGCTCTTACAAACCCCCGTCCAACAGTCGCCCCTCCTGCAAACCCCCCTCCAACAATCGCCCCTCCTGCAAGCTCCCCTCCACCAAGCTCCCCTCCACCAAGCACCCCTCCACCAAGCTCCCCTCCACCAAGCTCCCCTCCACCAAGCTCCCCTCCACCAAGCACCCCTCCACCAAGCTCCCCTCCACCAAGCTCCCCTCCACCAAGCACCCCTCCACCAAGCTCCCCTCCACCAAGCTCCCCTCCACCAAGCACCCCTCCACCAAGCTCCCCTCCACCAAGCTCCCCTCCACCAAGCTCCCCTCCACCAAGCTCCCCTCCACCAAGCTCCCCTCCACCAAGCTCCCCTCCACCAAGCTCCCCTCCACCAAGCTCCCCTCCACCAAGCACCCGTCCCAAGTCCAAACCGCTTCTCCTGCATTGAGCCTGAACACTCTAAAGGCAACCTGAGGCTGGAGATGGCATGGAAGGAAGCCATGGAGTCCAACAAGCGAGAGCGACAACAGAAGGCTGCCGTGCGCCAAAAACAGGAAACAGAGAAGGAGGTGACCCAAGCTGCGGTCCAGCCTGAAGTCCAGATCAACTCCACAGTTCAGCTGGCCTTGCTTCCTAGCAAGCTGGAGCGGCAGCACCCGCCGAAACGCAAAGCCTTCCTCACCAGATACTTCCACAAGAATCCATACGTGACCAGGAAGGAGTGTGATGAGCTGAGTAAAAGACTGCTGCTCACCAAGTCTGAGATAGCCCTGCTCTTTGGTAAGAAGAGAGCCAGGTGCAGAAACACCATGCGCAGACACGCCGCCGTGGTCTTCCTGGGCTTCAACATGGCAGAGCTGAACAAAGTCAGGCATAATCTACTGATCCCAGAAGTGCTTCCTGCGGACCTGGATGACACTGAAGAACCAGAGAAATCAGAAGAAGCTACGGATAATACTGATTCGAGAAAACAGTCTGAGGAGATGGAGGTAAATGAGGTAAATGAAGAGGAGCCTGTGAAGGCAGAAAGAGAACAACATTCAGATGCTGTGAACGACACGTCTGAACCTGATAAATGAGAAGGATGTAGTTTGTATGTTCAGCACCAGTCAAACGTTTGGACACGTCATGTTTCTCAGCAGCGAGTTCTGCACAGATTTGTAACCATGGTGACCTATGGGGTTGACAAGGTTCTTAAGGTTCCATTTTGATTTGGGACAGTTTGGAGAATGTCGTTTACAACAGTTGATTTGGGGCTTCTGCTGAAATGAGCATTTAATTTCACATCTAACATTTTCCATTGTCAGTTACCCTACTGATATTTCAAAGAGCATGTTCGTACGTGCTGTTAAATATAAGTGGCGTTATTGTTGGTATGTTAACTTTTTGCACAAAAGATTAGTTTTTGTTGTTTTGTTTTGGTATTCTTTGGCGCTTTCTTTATATCGCTGTTTCAAAATCAAAGTATCAATAAAAACCTGGTCTATTCAACAGTGATTTACTGTCTACATTAAGGCTTGGAACAAGATGATCGTGAAAAATATAAAATAAAATATGAACAATGGTCATCTGTAATTCGCTCAGTGTTTATTATATGCTCATGTTCTGCCACTAATAAGATCTACTTAAAAAAAAATATTGAGGTATTTTTATATTTATGTACAGTTTTTTAAATGTAAAATAAATACACAATAATTACAATCACTATTAAGAGTTATGTATATAAGCTCATTCTTTTTTACCAACACACCTGAAGAAGGTCACAAAACAGTGTTGAGATGCTCATCAGCATTGACTGATCCAGTCAGCTCAAACAGTCAACACTTCCAGTTTGTCCAGCCTTGCTAATCATGCATTCATACTGTTTCTGAGTGTCTACTACTTCATGACTGTAGCTATCTGGTCCAGGATGGAGGGCCCACTGTAGTTGTTGGTCTGAACAGCCTGCAGATGCTTCTGATACTCTGAAGGAAGATGGTTCTGCTGGGCTCCTAAACACACCACCTACACAAAACACAGCTCATCTGTCAACAGGCTGTAAAAGTGTAAAGTGTAAAGATTTTCCACAGTGTCAGAGAGAGAAAACACTTCTTCCTTCAGCTGATCATAATAAGTCCAGGTGTGTTAAGTCCAGGTGTGTTAAGTCCAGGTGTGTTAAGTCCAGGTGTGTTATGTCCAGGTGTGTTAAGTCCAGGTGTGTTAAGTCCAGGTGTGTTAAGTCCAGGTGTGTTAAGTTCAGGTGTGTTATGTCCAGGTGTGTTAAGTCTAGGTGTGTTAAGTACAGGTGTGTTAAGTCCAGGTGTGTTAAATTCAGGTGTGTTAAGTCCAGGTGTGTTATGTCCAGGTGTGTTAAGTCCAGGTGTGTTATGTCCAGGTGTGTTAAGTCCAGGTGTGTTAAGTCCAGGTGTGTTATGTCCAGGTGTGTTATGTCCAGGTGTGTTATGTCCAGGTGTGTTAAGTCCAGGTGTGTTAAGTCCAGGTGTGTTATGTCCAGGTGTGTTAAGTCTAGGTGTGTTAAGTCCAGGTGTGTTAAGTCCAGGTGTGTTATGTACACTCACATTTAGGGGCTTGACTCCTCCCATATGACAGGAGTGTTGTTACCTTTTTGTACTGTGGGGAAGGAGGACAGGCATGGAAGTGGTTCATCTGATAAGTGCGACAGAACACCGGGCCACCATCCGTCTCCACGGTTACTTGAAGGGGGTTGTACATTCCCATGTCCACGCCCTCCTGTCTACGGAAACACACACACACACACACAGTGAGGTGGAATTCATTTTGGCCAAGATCGTGATTACATTGATTCATTTAGCCAGACGCTCTTATCCAGAGTGACTTACAGCACAGTACAGGGACATTCCCCCCTGAGGTAGGTAAGGTGAAGTGCCCAGGGACACAACATCATGTTGACAGAGCCGGGGTTTGAACCAGGGACCTTCTGATTACTAGCCTGACATCCCTAACATGACTCCAACATGTCTTATTAATCCACAGTGTGAGTGTGTATAAAAGGAGGTTGTTGTAACACATGTGACTCACTTGTCTAGGCTAGAAAGGTGTTTGTTGTCCATTTTCCACACCACCCCCCATACCTCCAGACCAGGGCTGGGTTCGATGGTAGCCACGCCCCCATGCCACCGGTTGTCCACGTGTTCTCCCCACAACCCAAAGTTCAACACATAGTCCTACAAAAGAAGAAAAAATACACGGTTCAGTCAACTAAGCAAACTCAGAATCTTTGTTATAGATATGGTTTATGTTTTCCATCCATATATAAAACATTATCACTGAAAAGTTACATAACCCCCAGTTAAACTGTAGTTTTAACAGGTGAAATTAATTATTGACACAGGTCAGCATGTTAATTAATTTGAATAGATAATAGAATGTTACCTACCTTTAACCGACCAGTGCACTGAAATATTGCAGATGGATTTGCCAACTGTAATCTTTCTTTCAACAAATTGCTCCCAAAAGCAAAATACATGAAGTGACCTGTGTTAGACATGTTTTATAGAAACACGAGCATTTAAAATCCAGATATTAATGGTAACAAAATAACTGTTCTAACTACTCCTGTCGGTAAGTCTTCTTCAGTTGAAGTTATTGCAGACTGTTATCATCCGTTGAAGTGCATTACTGCCCCCTACTGGTCAGGAGTGAAACTGCCTTCATCCTTCTTACAGACTAGGTTGAGAATCTTTGTTTAAAACATAATAAAGCTCTGCTTAATATAAAAAAATTAAGTTGACTTGGTAAACTTACATCTCCAGCAAAGCAATACTGAAATTAAATATTAAAATTTGGTCGGTAAACAAAATCAGCAAACAAAATCTCAGACCTTGCTTATGCAGAAAGTTGTTTATTCTCACATTTTGATAATTAAATTCCAATAAAGAAGCCCACTTTATTTTTCTTCCAAAGGAATATTTTAATATACAAAATAAAAAACAAAGAGTATGAATTCACAGATTTCCTTTGACAAAACAAGAAAAAAAAGAGAAGAAAATAGTCCTGTACAATCAGTGGGAGGTGATTGAGGTTTTCTCGACAGATTATCTTCTTGGTCCACCTCTTCCTCGGCCTCTTCCCCTGCCACGACCCCGGCCTCTGCCTCGCCCACGTCCAGCCACTACAGAGGAAAGACAAAGAGAGAGAACCGTCAGTCAAGACACACACTGAGAACCACTGTCATTAGAAGGCCTGTCTACAGTCAAGCTTCACCACTGCATGACCAACATTGAACCCTGCAAATAATTTTGCAGACAAAAACACAAGATTAACACATGTTTGCAGCCCCTAGTCAAGGCTCACAGGTTTGCCTTTAAAAACAAACCCTCTCTAATACACCAAGCAGCTACTGTTAACCAACAGCAACCTTGCAACCCTCCCTCTCTCTTTCCAGGTGTCTGTATTACAAATCAAGATTTGCAATTAATGATGTTAACTTCAGATTCAACCCAGGGGTTTGTGTATTGGGTCGAACCTGAAGTGACCTCGTTAAGCCCACATCTTGACTGGTAGTTCAGGCTCCAGGTGGGCACCTGTGTGTTGAGCTCACCTGCTTCTCTCTTCTTGGACTTGACTTTGGGCTCTATGTCCACCAGCAGGGTGTCCAGAGGCAGGCTGTCTGGCAGGATGAAGTAACGGATGTTGTTGCCACGGATACTGAGAGACTCCAGCTGGGTGGGTTCTCTGTTCTTCAGGGTCATCCTCACTGCCTTCAGGTGAGTGTTCATGCTCACATCCACACCTGATGAAAACATGCACCCATCACAAACTTGCTTAAGAAACAGTGTAAGAAAAATAGTCAAATTCAAGTGACTGTCATACTATCTATACTATTTAGAACTATTTGTTGGTCCCCATATGGTGACTTGCCAGTGTCGTTTGTTGCATCTCTTGCTTTATGTTCACAATTGTTGTGTTATGCATTTATAGTTCTTCCCTTGGCACTTATTGGTTCTCATGATGTATGATTCACGATCTAAAAAACCCACTGTGTTCGGGGTCTATCACGTTGCTATGCTCAATGACTGATGCTCTTTGTAAAAGCTCTCTCTTGTGAGTCGCTTTGGATAAAAGCGTCTGCTAAATGAATAAATGTAAATGATACCAGATACATTTACATGCATTAGTTTATCAGACGCTTATGTCCAAAGCGACTTACAAGAGAGCTCCTTAAAAATGTCATTCATATATATACACACACACACAATTTGAGTTTTATGAATTGACAAACTTGCTAACACAAGGTACACAACACATGCACCTCCAAAAGACACCAGCCCCTTAGTCTCCCCCCCCCCCCAGGTAACAGGCAGGTTCCTCACCTGTGATGGTCCCGTGGACCTGGGTACCATTTTTTAGTTCGATGGTCACAGTCTCATGACTGAGCTTCATCAAAAAACTGTGAAAGGCAAAGATTCAAATTAAAAAAGACTTGAAACATTCTTGAATAGCAGCTGGTCAAGTAATTCTAACCCTAAAAACGTCTGTTAAATGAGAAGTTTATTATTTAATTCCAGATTTCTTACACGATGTTTTAAAATAGCCGCTAGGTAGCTACTACTGTTCCTTGTTTCCTGCAACAAAGTAATCTGCAAGCAGTTACTATAACTACACTGAGATGTATTCCTGCAAATCAGATGCGTTTTATACTGAACACACACATTTGTCGAGTGCATCTTAGATCTAACCACAAGCAGGAAAAGTATAAAGTATAAAATAAAAGGTTATTTCTTATTCGTGTTTGGTTAACTTGACTGCTGCTTCCCGCCTCGTAACTCAAAACAATCGGGACAACATCGACAATCTAAACCCATCCAGCCCCATCTAGCATTTCCCCTCAATGTTCATCATCAGATAAAGATAAAACAGGATTTCATGGTGAAACTTACCGAACTAGTTTCATGTTTAGTGACGGACTTTACAGACAAAATCCTTCACAAAAGTCAAAAAATATTGCAGCTGAGAAAACAGGCCGCCGATGAATGAGATACGTTTGGGGCGCAGAATGATGACGTTGGTGACAGCCACTTTACGACCTGCTTCTTGTTTTTACGGCAGTTGGCATCTATCGTGTTGCAATACTGCCACCTGCTGGTTTATTTATTATTAACTTATTTATAAGGATCCTTACAGAATTTCTCTGAGAATGATTTATCCTCACTCATGACAATCCAGTTTTCTTCATTTTTATGAGGATGTTTTGTCTTTCGGTTTCATAGTTTAGATCCACGTTCTATACTTTACTATAATACATATATAATTCTTTTTACACAAACCAAGTGAATGCACTCCAATGATTGTGATTATCTGACATGTAGTAGGCTATGTACAAATGTTGTAAAAGAAACTACAATAATGCATGTTCTTTTTTTCTTCTTTTTTTTTTTAATTGAGAGTAAACTTTTGCACTGATACTTTCACTTAACAGTAGGCCTATGATTCACACATCAAACACCGTCTCCTTGAATTATGAACTGATCAGGAATGTATCAAGTATAGAATAATAAGCGCAAGCAGGCCTAACATTAACATCTGTAGTTGTTTAAGGAACACATAAATTAACTGGAGTAGAAAATATGAAAACAACTTTGGGAGGAATTAAACATGTAGGCTACAGGATTCAACTGCTAAACTAATGATCCAGTTTTAGACAGAGACCCACTGTCTTAAAGCATCTTAAAGCTTCATACACAACCTGGTCTAACTCTCCTTATGTTGATCACTGCACTGATGCCCCCTTCCTCCTGATGCCCCCCTCCTCCTGATGCCCCCTCCTCCTGATGCCCCCCTCCTCCTGATGCCCCCCTCCTCCTGATGCTCCCCCTCCTCCTGATGCCCCCCTCCTCCTGATGCCCCCCTCCTCCTGATGCTCCCCCTCCTCCTGATGCCCCCCTCCTCCTGATGCCCCCCTCATTCTGATGCCCCCCTCATCCTGATGCTCCCCTCCTCCTGATGCCCCCCTCCTCATGATGCCCCCCCTCCTCCTGATGCCCCCCTCCTCCTGATGTCCCCCCTCATCCTGAAGCCCCCCTCCTCCTGATGCCCCCCTCCTCCTGATGCCCCCCTCATTCTGAAGCCCCCCTCCTCCTGATGCTCCCCCCTCCTCCTGATGCTCCCCTCATTCTGAAGCCCCCCTCCTCCTGATGCTCCCCCCTCCTCCTGATGCTCCCCCCTCCTCTCTATCAGCGGTTTGGCAGAATGTTCTTCTCAATGCATCAACTAAATTCTTAATCTAGAACAAGATTACAGTTCTGTAATCTGCAGATGAAACACCTGGTGATCTTACTCCTCTCTTGACTTTCAGGAAAAGCTAAACTGCAGCATGAGAAGTACCTTTATGTAGAACAAGTCGAAGAGTTGGATAAGGCTGCGTTCACTCAGAGGTCAGGACAAATAATTACCCCCCCTAAAGCAAATGGTGCCCGTCTGTGGTGACTCATCATTCATTACAATGAATCCTTTCCAAATAGGCAGGCGGGTTGTCATAGCACCAAGGTTCCAAGAATCCTGAACGGTGGAAAAAGGGGGTTTCAAAGGCCAACCGTATCTGAAAGTGTCGCTCTGTACCCAAAACTAGCATGGGAGTTAAGGCCTGGTTTACTGTTTTTGTGTGTGTTTTTTTTGCATAATAAAATCTGCTCCAGGTACACTTTCACAAAAGTAGAAAAAGAAAAATAAATAAATAAAAAAGGGCCAATTAAGACTTGTATATGTATCTTGTAATGCATAGTGCAACATCTTGATTGACAGTTGATGCATTAAGGGGAGATTCAAAACCGTCCCTTATAGCAGAAGCACTAACACTCCCATATCAACACCAGAGTATTTCACCCTCTTACACCCACAGATCAGACATCAAATAGTATCACTTCAGAGAAACATCAGGGGCCTTTGCTGATTAAAGTTTGGACTGTGGGTTAGACAGCCAGCGATCACCAAACTCACTGAGAAACAGAACGACTGAATCACTAAAGAATGTCGACAAATCAGCACAATATTCAGATGCTGCAGTGGACGAACTAACAGGAAAACCAAGATGGAGGGTTGAAATGACTGATTCCTTAATCAATCAATGAAGGTCAGTCTTTGATTATGATTCTTCAGTTTGGAAACATCCCCTCTGCCAGATACGTGATTAAATATGTTAAGCCAACTCCAGAAGTTGTGCTACAGGGTGTAAACAAGAGAAGTTTGAATAGAGTTAAGTATCAGTAGTACTCAGTTTGTACCTTCAATGTTGAACCTCTTAATATGGCAACAGACACCTAACATATGTGCAGTCATGGATCATCTGGGTCCTAATTCATAAATGTGGAAAGAAACATAAATATAAATAAATCAAAACCGTTTACAAATAATGATTTGGGGGGAAAAAAGGCACTCAGACTAATAGCTCTGGCCTTTCTGGATAATGAGATTTAATCTCCACAAAGTAAACCTGCAATAGAGATGGAGAGGAATAAACATTTAATTGAAAAGGACCCTTATCTTCGCCCCAATCACCGTATCACCACCATCACCAAGAAACAACATACTGTTGAGACAAACACTGTTTGTTTCTCAGTAGTATCAATCAATTCATATGAAATCCAAATCAAGTGAACCCCCCCCCCCAAGCCCACTTAAAATGCCCACAGCTCCTGACTAGAGCAGGATTGGCTCTTTGATGGCGATCCTTTTCCATTCATAAAACCACAAACCACTCATCACAAACCTCCTTCAACTGGGAGATGTGTGTTTGGGACCAAAGTGCACATTTCAGTTGAACCTTTCCACTCAAAACACCTGAAAGTCCAGAATGTTTTTTTTGAAGTTTGTTTCTCTTTTTCCTTCTCCATTAAATGAGGCGTCTAAATGGGAGAAAATAAGGAGAAACAGAAAAAGCAGCCAGAATAAAACCAAAACCAAGGTAAATGAACCCAAACGTCACGGAACAGCAACCGTTTTCAAGACTCACACTTCCTAGCCAGGCTGTATTTAGAACTTTGTTTCATTTCCACAGGGGGGTCTGCCTGCTTCTGAAACAGCTGGAAAAGTATCTTTCCGTCGCACGGATCATGACATCATCAAAAGTGGTCGCCCTACATCATGACCCCCCCCCCCCTCCCATTTCCTCCATCCTGTCTCTGCTCATCTTTGTCTCTGGGAACTGAATTGGCTTTTCACGGTGCCAGGCACCCTCGCTCACACCTGCACCCCAGGGAGGCAACATCTGACAGGGATGCAGGATGCTTCAGGGGAGCTCAGGGGAGACCTCTGACTGAGCATCACCTCCGCCAGGTGAATGCCTGTCTGCTACATCTAGTAACAGGTCCAAACACTCTCCCCCCTCCTCCTCCTCCTCCTCCTCTTCCTCTTCCTCTTCCTCCTCCACACACCTCTCACATTCCAGCTCCAGTGTACTCGGTCTCATAGCTTCTGGGCTCCCTGGACAGGGGGGGCTAGCGTGGCCTCTCCCCCCCTCTGGTTCACTGTCCTGGGGCAGCTGGACCTGCGGCAGGGCCTCTATGCTGTGGATAGGGGAGGGCTGGGACTCTGCCAGGTCCTCTGCCTGGTCTTGTGGGGAGAGTTCCGTGGAGTTTGTCTCTGTGGTAGGCGGGGTGTCCGGGGGCAGAAGGCCCATGTCGTGGGGGCAGTTCTGGGGGTGGTACCAGGCCATGATGGTGTCCAGCAGTTGGGTGCTTGCTGTGGGGTCCAGAGGCTCCAGGCAGTCGGGGTCGCTAGGGGTGAAGGCGCCCCCCGGGGGAACCACTGGAGACAGCAGGAGGTCTGGGAAGGAGAGGCACAGCTGGACAGGGGATTGGGAGAGAGGGGGTGGGTTCTGGGTTAGGCTGCAGGGTGGAGTGTGATGATCGGGGTCAGAGGTGTTTTCTGGTGCATACTGGGCTGCAAAGTCAGGGTTAGGGTTGTGTGTGAGTGTGCAAGGTTTAGAATAGTTGGGGTTGAGGTTGGGTTTGGCGTGGAGTGCGTACGGTGCGGTCCGTTCCAGATCAGGAGCGTACAGGCTGGGATGGCAGTGACTCTGGTTGTGGTTGCGGTCGTAACTGTGGTCAGTGGTTCGAGTGGTCCCGGCGTTCCGCTCCTGCGTGTACGCTGTGATTAAGGTGCTAGGGTCCACGTGGTCGCGGTTGCGGTCGTAACTGCGGTCGGCCGGGATGGGAAGGCGACTGTAGAGGTGTTCGTGATGTGGGTAGGGTTTGGCGTGCGTGTAGCCGTGTTCCAGCTGGTAGGGCGTTGTGATGTTTCCCAACTTCATAAGGCTGTCGCCCAGCTCCAGCAGCTCCTTGCAGAGGGTGGGGGGAGGTGGGGGGACAGGGAGGGGGTTGTGGGGAGGGGGGAGAGGAGGCGTGCTGTCTGTTCTGGAGGGGGGGCGGGGGGCCTCTGGGAGGGAGGAGGAGGAGGAGAGGAGGGAGCCAGACGCCCCCTCCATCAGGGTCGCCCCTTCCCCCACGCGGGAGCCGCCCGCTCCTCTCTCTGACATCCTCTTCTCCACCGCCCTCCTCTCCTGCTCCGGGGTGGAGTCCTGGTCCAGCCTGGGTCCTCGGTCGTCCAGCCTGGGTCCACGGTCGTCCAGCCTGGGTCCTCGGTCGTCCAGCCTGGGTCCTCGGTCGTCCAGCCTGGGTCCTCGGTCGTCCAGCCTGGGTCCTCGGTCGTCCAGCCTGGGTCCTCGGTCGTCCAGCCTGGGTCCTCGGTCATCCCTCCCTCCCTCTGTCCCCCTGTCTCTCCGGGCCTCCTGCAGGGACAGCTGGATGGCCAGCAGGATGTTGGGATCATCTTCCTCCATGGAGCCCAGCGCTCGTCTCCGACCTTCTGCAATCCTCTCCTGGCCTTCTGTCACACACGCGGATACACAAACACACACACACACACACACACACAAATACACACACACACACAGACCATTTGTGTTCAATGGCATCGGACTATGTGTGTTTGAGGTGAGATGAAGCACAGTTCTTGTGTGTGTGTGTGTTCAGTGTGTGTGTGTGTGTGTGTTCAGTGTGTGTGTGTGTTCAGTGTGTGTGTGTGTTCAGTGTGTGTGTGTGTGTGTGTTCAGTGTGTGTGTGTGTTCAGTGTGTGTGTGTGTGTGTGTGTAGTGTTGGCAGGGTACCTATGCTGTCGCTCCTCCTGTTGGACTCTGGTGTGTTGCTGTTGCTTCTGAGGCTGTGCAGACTCAGCATGTCTCCTCTGCGTCTCTGTCTGTGTCTCCGGCGGTACTGGATGTCTGTGAACTCCTGTAAGGAAACACAGACCACACTGACCTCACAGACCACACTGACCTCACAGACCACACTGACCTCACAGACCACACTGACCTCACTGACCACACTGACCTCACAGACCACACTGACCTCACAGACCACACTGACCTCACAGACCACACTGACCTCACAGACCACACTGACCTCACTGACCACACTGACCTCACAGACCACACTGACCTCACAGACCACACTGACCTCACAGACCACACTGACCTCACAGACCACACTGACCTCACTGACCACACTGACCTCACAGACCACACTGACCTCACAGACCACACTGACCTCACAGACCACACTGACCACACAGACCACACTGACCTCACAGACCACACTGACCTCACAGACCACACTGACCTCACAGACCACACTGACCTCACAGACCACACAGACCTCACAGACCACACTGACCTCACAGACCACACTGACCTCACTGACCTCACTGACCACACTGACCTCACAGACCTCACAGACCACACTGACCACACAGACCACACTGACCTCACAGACCACACTGACCTCACTGACCTCACAGACCACACTGACCTCACTGACCTCACTGACCACACTGACCACACTGACCACACTGACCTCACAGACCACACTGACCTCACTGACCTCACAGACCACACTGACCTCACTGACCTCACAGACCACACAGACCACACTGACCTCACAGACCACACTGACCTCACTGACCTCACAGACCACACTGACCTCACTGACCTCACTGACCACACTGACCACACTGACCACACTGACCTCACTGACCTCACTGACCACACTGACCTCACAGACCTCACAGACCACACTGACCTCACAGACCACACTGACCTCACAGACCACACTGACCTCACAGACCACACTGACCTCACAGACCACACTGACCACACAGACCACACAGACCACACTGACCACACTGACCTCACAGACCACACAGACCTCACAGACCACACTGACCTCACAGACCACACTGACCACACTGACCTCACAGACCACACTGACCTCACAGACCACACTGACCTCACAGACCACACTGACCTCACTGACCTCACAGACCACACTGACCTCACAGACCACACTGACCTCACAGACCACACTGACCTCACTGACCTCACTGACCACACTGACCTCACTGACCTCACAGACCACACTGACCTCACAGACCACACAGACCTCACAGACCACACTGACCTCACAGACCACACTGACCTCACAGACCACACTGACCTCACAGACCACACTGACCACACTGACCACACTGACCTCACAGACCACACAGACCACACAGACCACACTGACCTCACAGACCACACTGACCTCACAGACCACACTGACCTCACAGACCACACTGACCACACTGACCACACTGACCTCACAGACCACACTGACCTCACAGACCACACTGACCTCACAGACCACACTGACCTCACAGACCACACTGACCTCACTGACCTCACAGACCACACTGACCACACAGACCACACTGACCTCACAGACCACACTGACCTCACAGACCACACTGACCTCACAGACCACACTGACCTCACAGACCACACTGACCTCACAGACCACACTGACCACACAGACCACACTGACCTCACAGACCACACTGACCTCACAGACCACACTGACCTCACAGACCTCACTGACCACACTGACCTCACAGACCACACAGACCACACTGACCTCACAGACCACACTGACCACACTGACCTCACAGACCACACAGACCACACTGACCTCACAGACCACACAGACCACACTGACCTCACAGACCACACTGACCACACTGACCTCACAGACCACACTGACCTCACAGACCACACTGACCTCACAGACCACACTGACCTCACAGACCTCACTGACCACACTGACCTCACAGACCACACAGACCACACT